>JBBGZY010001479.1:287500-325000 GCA_037952925.1 Lithobates clamitans
CAGCACTTTCCCATGCCCCCCCGGGGAGCCACGCAAGCCCTGTACAGCCTGCCATCGGTGTTTGCCCGCACATGTGCGCCAAGCATACACTATATTACCAAAAGTATTGGGACGCCTGGCTTTACACGCACATGAACTTTAATGGCATCCCAGTCTTAGTCCGTAGGGTTCAATATTGAGTTGGCCCCCCCTTTGCAGCTATAACAGCTTCAACTCCTCTGGGAAGGCTGTCCACAAGGTTTAGGAGTGTGTCTATGGGAATGTTTGACCATCCTTCCAGAGGCGCATTTGTAAGGTCAGGCACTGATGTTGGATGAGAAGGCCTGGCTCGCAGTCTCCGCTCTAATTCATCCCAAAGGTGTTCTATTGGGTTGAGGTCAGGACTCTATGCAGGCCAGTCAAGTTCCTCCACCCCAAACTCGCTCATCCGTGTCTTCATGGACCTTGCTTTGTGCTGTGGTGCGCAGTCATCATTTTGAAGGTTAACACAAGCGGTGAAGAGGCAACGGGCCGGGTTCACATTGTTGCGCTGCAGTAACCCCAGTTATTGGCGTCCTTGTGCCCTGGGTGCCATTTTTTTTTTTGACTGGCACCCAACGCGCTAGGGCAACGCACCTGCACTGAACCACGCTGCAACACACTACCCTGCGGTGTGAAAAAAGGTAAGGTGCGGTTATTGGCAGCAATGAGGTATGCTGGCAGTTCATTCAAAGTTATTGGGCTTCCGGCGTATTTAAAGTATTGAGCCCTCGTTCAAACTGAACACGGCTTTGAAATCGCCTGAGTTCGTCTGAACTCGCACGGTTTTAAAGCGGCATTTTAGTCCGACTTCAGGGGGCGACTTGAAAGACATCTGTGCGGGTTCATGCACAGATGACTATTGAAATCGCCCCAGAAGTCGCCAAAAGCGGTATAGGAACTACTTTTGGAAATCGGTGCAGCGCCACACTGATTGGGACGCTCCCATTGCCGGTGTTCTGCCGAGAAAGTTCCGCTCGGCGGATAAGGACCCCCCTCTACTGCGCAGGCGCTGTGCCTGCGCAGTAGGATCCGGCGGAAATAGCCGAAGGGGAATAGGTGAAAATCAGCTGTACACGGCGCCTGTAAGAGGGCCCCTCGCGGGCTCGCTTCGCTCGCCACGCTTCGGGCATGGCCTCGCTTCGCTCGGCTCTTTTTTATTCCCCCTCTAGGTCCACTTGGATGGTGGGGAAGGAACCTGGACCTAGGGCGCAAGCGCCGTGTACAGCTGATTGTAGATTTTGTGCTTCGGCTATCTCCGGCGGATGATAGTAGTTCGTACTGCGCAGGCGCTGCGCCTGCGCAGTACAGGGGGGGAGCTTATCCGCTGAGGGAACTCGGCAAGGCACCGGCAATAGGCCCCTTTTTGACAAATTGCACCGGTGTGAACGGGGGCTGAATGTGACATTCCCCAAATGTTCACAGGTGGCTAATCATTCCCGCTAATTTAAAACGCGTGCTAGAAATATTCACCTGGAATATTGGTCTTCATCATCGTTATTTTATATTTATATCTTTATTAAATTTAAATTGTTTATTTTTATTTTGAATTGGTTTAAATATAGTTTATATTTTATTGTTTATTCTTATTTGATATAAGTTATTATAATTATTGTATATTTGTTATATTGTTTAAGTTTTTATATTTATTATTATGTTTATTGTATTTATTATATGGTTTATTTTTTTATAATATCTATTATTATTTGATACTATTTATTATTGTCAGATAGTGTTATATTTTTTATTGTTTTTTGATGTTATTTATTATTATATTTATTTTATATTTGTTATATTGTTTATGATTATCATATACTATTATATGGTTTTTTTTTTATCATATTTATTATTATTTAATGATATTTATTATTGTTTGATATTTTATTTTATGTGTATTGTTTTATTCTTATGTGATATTATTTATTATGATTATTTTATATTTAATAAATTTGTTTAATTTTATATCATTTATCGAGATGCACCAAAACCCAAAAATGACAGTTAAAAAAAAAAAAAAAAAAATTCTTTATATATTACCAATTGCCATTATCGGCATCTTTAGTGCAAGAAAAGCTCAAGAAAAATGCATCCCTTTGAATTCTATGTATGTCTTCACATTGGTCCATTGCGCTTCCATTGTGGTGTTAAAAAAAATCCTGCTTTTGCTGCAATTTTTGGTCAGTTAAAAAAAAATTGCACCAAAAATGCACCTCACCGCTGAAATGTGTTTCAAGAACGCATCAATAACGTGCCAGTGTTACATTTTTGATGTGGTTTTTGAGTCCCATGACCCATGAAAAACACACCATAAGCACAGTAAAATCACGGCAAATTTATGTGCGTTTTTGGCGCCATTATCGGCAACTTTTTCTCTATCGGCAAAATACCGAAAACATCATTTTCGGCCAATATGTTTCGGCCGCCGAAATTTCGGTGTATCTGTAATTATTTGTTATATTTATTTTATATATTTTTTTATATTATTTATTATTCAGTTTATTTTATATATGTTGTATTGTTTATTATTATTTGATATTATTTAATATTATACTTAGTTTATATTTATTGTGTTGTTTACTTCTCATATTTATTATTTGATATTATGTTGCTTATTTTATATTTGTTATATTGTTTATTATTCATTTGTATTATTTATTATCTTATATATTAATTATTCTGATTTGATATTATTTGCTGCTGTGTAAATTAGTACTTTCCCTTTGATATCCCCAAACACGACACACAGTGGAGTGAAATACAGTTAACCGCCAGCCATAAAAAACTCTGCCCTCTTTTGTCCGGTTTATTATATTACAGTAACTGTGTCTTACTTGACGCCTTAATTGAATTTTAAGGGATGCCGCGGAAAAAAAAAAAAAAAAAATGGCGCACCCCTGTAATTGGCTTTGCCTGAACATGTCAGGATTTCGGATTGCCAGCTTGCCGTCTTGCTGTCATAATAGAATTTCATTGATCCTTTGCACTTTACACTATTGTTATTGATCGGTGGCAGTTTTATGGGTGCGCGCAGTGAATTATGTTAATAACGCTGTTAAATATACTACCGCCATGGAGCGGAGACCCTTAGTGCATTGACTGGAAGAGGCGGCTGCTTGCTCGGCCGGATTGTATTGGATACAGTAAGTCATAAACTTTATAGGGCAATACATCATGGGCGCTGAGAGGCTTAAAGTGGACCTGTCGTTAAAATCTTTGGGGACTTATTTGTGGTGGCACCGATGATGCCTTGTAAGTCAGAGCTGGGGGGGGGTTCGCTGGTTTCGGCCCATTTAGACCCTGGCATCCTAGTGTGTTGTGTTCACGCATGTGCGGTTTTCTGAACATTAACATGCATTGTGTTAGGGCAATCTATCTAAATGAATGGTTGGCAATGCACTACAAAATCCTAAAGAACGGCCTTGCACTATTTTTTGGAAAACACAACTCAATGGGGTGCGTTACTGGGCATTGTGGTGTAGTCAGATACATGTGCATTAGAGTTGCGTTGCCTTGCTGCTTCTACGTACAAAATGCAGGGTTCTGGAGCGTGCTACGCACAGAGTGCAGGGTTCTGGAGCGTGCTACGCACAGAGTGCAGGGTTCTGGAGCGTGCTACGCACAGAGTGCAGGGTTCTGGAGCGTGCTACGCACAGAGTGCAGGGTTCTGGAGCGTGCTACGCACAGAGTGCAGGGTTCTGGAGCGTGCTACGCACAGAGTGCAGGGTTCTGGAGCGTGGCAGGCACAGAGTGCAGGGTTCTGGAGCGTGGCAGGCACAGAGTGCAGGGTTCTGGAGCGTGGCAGGCACAGAGTGCAGGGTTCTGGAGCGTGGCAGGCACAGAGTGCAGGGTTCTGGAGCGTGGCAGGCACAGAGTGCAGGGTTCTGGAGCGTGGCAGGCACAGAGTGCAGGGTTCTGGAGCGTGGCAGGCACAGAGTGCAGGGTTCTGGAGCGTGGCAGGCACAGAGTGCAGGGTTCTGAAGCGTGCCACGCGCAGGGTTCTGGAGCGTGCCACGCGCAGGGTTCTGGAGCGTGCCACGCGCAGGGTTCTGGAGCGTGCCACGCGCAGGGTTCTGGAGCGTGCCAGGCACAGAGTGCAGGGTTCTGGAGCGTGCCACGCGCAGGGTTCTGGAGCGTGCCAGGCACAGAGTGCAGGGTTTAGGGGCGCACCACGTTCTGAGTGCAGGGTTTAGGGGCGCACCACGTTCTGAGTGCAGGGTTTAGGGGCGCACCACGTTCTGAGTGCAGGGTTTCGGGGCGCACCAGGTAGTGAGTGCAGGGTTTCGGGGCGCACCAGGTAGTGAGTGCAGGGTTTAGGGGCGCACCACGTAGTGAGTGCAGGGTTTAGGGGCGCGCCACGTAGTGAGTGCAGGGTTTAGGGGCGCGCCACGTAGTGAGTGCAGGGTTTAGGGGCGCGCCACGTATTGAGTGCAGGGTTTAGGGGCGCGCCACGTACTGAGTGCAGGGTTTAGGGGCGCGCCACGTACTGAGTGCAGGGTTTAGGGGCGCGCCACGTACTGAGTGCAGGGTTCAGGGGCGCGCCACGTACTGAGTGCAGGGTTCAGGAGTGCGCCCTTGCATCTTGGCACATTGCAGCACAGCGATGTAAGCCCTTTGTGCAGTGTAGTGTGCTGCATGGTGAAAAAAATTAGCTGCGCTTCCAGGAAATGTGCACATGCACATTTCCACGTGTCCTGTAGGGCAGCCCATTCAATGCCCTACACCTGAGAAACGTGGTAAAAAAATCTGACGCTTTTCCCAAATCATATTGCACCGAAAGGCAGAGTGCTGCGGCACCATGCAGTTTGGCATTGGCAGATGCGTGGGGGTGACATTAACAATTACTAGCACTGTTGCACGTCGGCTAAAGGGCAGCACATTTTTGTGCGTGTTGGGAAAGCGCGCAATTTTGCGACCATTCCCAACACGCAAAGGTGTGAACCTGGCCTAAAGGTTCGCTCTACCTGGTGAATGGAGTGAATTAAATGACCCCCCCCACCACCGCACATCCGTGAACGTGGCTGCAGAGAGAGGCCGGCGGGTGGCTCGTGGTGCCCAAATCCACCCAGAACTCAACAAGTTATTTCAGGTGGACTGACGCTTTAAATCAGTAAATAAAGCAGCTAAACTTTGGGAGCTGGGAGGATGGGATTGGTTGTGGAATCCGGCATTGTGGAATATCGCCTTCTCTCAATGTTGGCGCCAAAATCTGTTCGTTTCTGTTGTTCTAGCTAAATTAAATCAATGTCAGAAAATGCTGCTGTTTTGTTTTGTTTTGTTTTTTTAATTAAAACTGGTACAATCCTCACATTTTAAAAGGTTTCCTTCCTACTTGTTCCTGACGGGCTAAAAGTTTAGAAAACTAAACTCCGGATTAAACAAATATTTGTCTAGATACAAGATTCGTGTATTGTTCTTAAATCCCTGTGGGCTTTGTGTATTTCTTCTTCCAGATCTGTGCAGTAATCCAGTGTGACATTTCCTGTAATAAAGACCGCTCACTGCTGATCTCACATTACTTCTGCCTGTAATGGGTGGAGACTGCTGGCCCCTCCCACACCTCTGCTTTATCCTTGCGCAGGGTGACTGGTCTTGACCAGCCCCCTTCTATAGTTTTCTGCAGGCAGTTTGTAGTAGGTGGAGCCTGCAGGGCCCCTCCCACAACTCTGCTCTCTCTTTGTCCAGGGTGACTGGTCTTGACTCCACCCCCCTGAAGTTTTCTGTAGGCATCCTGTAGTGGTTGGTGCCAGCTTGTCCCCTCCCACAGCTCTGCTCTCTCTCTCCCCTTGTCCAGGGTGACTGGTCTTCAGAGGCAGCTCTCCAATTAGGCAAATTAGGCGGTCGCCTAAGGCCTCGCACCCACAGGGGCCTCGCGGCCGCCTAATTTGCCTGTTCTCAATCACTGAAGTTGACGCCGGCGGCCTACCCCTACTGGGACTCTGTGGCTTAGGAGCTGATGGACAAATCAGATACTGCCCGCATTTTGAGGAATAGCGGCCTCATCACGGAGCACCCCAGTCCGTGGGGCCTCATGTGTAAGTTTTGCCTAAGGCCTCACAAAGCCTAGAGCCGCCTCTGCTGGTCTTGACTCCACCCCTGTAGTTGTCTTTAGGCAGTCTGTAGTGGGTGGAGCCTGCTGGCCCCTCCCACAACTCTGCTCTCTCTCCTTGTGCAGGGTGACTGGTCTTGACACCGCCCCTCCTGTAGTTTTCTGCCTGTAGTGTGTGGAGACTGCTGGCCCCTCCCACACCTCTGCTTTATCCTTGCGCAGGCTGACTGGTCTTGACCCCTCCCCCTTCTGTAGTTTTCTGCAGGCAGTTTGTAGTAGGTGGAGCCTGCAGGGCCCCTCCCACAACTCTGCTCTCTCTCTCTCCTTGCGCAGGGTGACTGGTCTTGACCCCGCCCCCTCCTGTAGTTTTCTGCAGACAGCCTGTAGTGGATGGAGCCTGCTGGGCCCCTCCCACAGCTCCGCTCTCTCTCTCTCTCCTTGTCCAAGGTGACTGCTCTTGACTCCACCCCACCTGTAGTTTTCTTTAGGCAGCTTGTAGTGGGTGGAACCTGCTGGGCCCCTCCCACAATTCTTCTCTCTCTCTCTCTCTCTCTCTCTCTCTCTCTCTCTCTCTCTCTCTCTCTCTCTCTCTCTCCTTGTCCAGGGTTATTGGTCTTGACTCCGCCCCCTCCTGTAGTATTCTGCAGGCAGCCTGTAGTGAGTGGAGCCTGCTGGCCCCTCCCACAGCACTGCTCATTCTCTCTCTCTCTCCTTGTCCAGGGTGGTTGGTCTTGACTCCGCCCCCTCCTGTAGTTTTCTGCAGACAGCCTGTAGTGGGTGGAGCCTGCTGGGCCCCTCCCACAGCTCTGCTCTCTGCACAGGCTATATACAATGCAGGGACTGTTGCTACTTTTACAAGGTAATATCTGGGTTTGCAAAGGCATTAGTGCTCTTTGGGGCTGAGGAGTTTAAAAAAAAAAAAAGTTTAGCTTAAAAAAAAAAAAAATTCTTTACAACATTGTAAACTCAACAGAAGGTTTCGCCGCTGCCGTAAGTTCATAACAGAGCTCCCCCGGGGGGGCAGACCAGGCAACTTTCCTCCGACTCCTATTAAAACTCTTCTTGGCTTTTTGGCTGTTTGTTTATTATATGAAACTCTTCAGGGAGTCCCCGCGCTTAGTCCCACAGCCGGGAGCCAGAGCTGCGTCTCCGTGGAGAACTGACGCCGCTGCGAGGGCGGCCGGGGTCCTATATTTCCTGTAATAGGCTGCTGGTTAGAACAGATATTTATTGGATCATGAAAAGTACAGATTACAGGAGAACGGGGGCGAGCGCGTACTGGTGCACTGACATCAGGTCATTTGCTATTCTCCTTATAGGTTTCCTATTAATTATTTGAGGGACTTTGTCATTTATTTTTATGCCATTTGTTTTCTATCTGGTGGATAAATCCTGCAATGTAATAATAATTTTAACCTCCTGCAGCCCACGTATCGCATATGTGCAGCAGCAAAGGGGGGTGAACTTTACTGCCCACACACCGCACATAGGCGCCCTCGCGCAGCAGAGCTCTCTGCACGCTCCCAGCAAAGTAACCAAGCTGTCAAAGAGAGCTCTCGGTCTTCGCTAATAATCGTAGTCGGCGGGACCGCCTCCCAGTCATGTGACCACTGTGATAACCAATCACAGTGATCATGTGATCTGCCGATCTTTTCCGCCCCCTTGCATAAAGACCCTTTTCTGGGGATGCCAGGGCTTCGGGGGGGGGGGGGAGGGGTTAACTCATATCCTCAAAAACGTCCCAAGGCTCCGTTTCCACCAGTGCGACTTTTCAAACACCACTGATCACTCGGTTCTTAGATCTCCCTGAGCAGAGAGCTGGCGACTGTCAGCCACTGTTCTCTGCTCTGCCCCCCCCCCTTGCTCATTGGAGTGCTGGACTGTGGGGAGGGGGGGGCACTTGGCTTAGGCTCTTAGGCTACGTTCACATCTTGGCATTCCGAATCGCCGCGACTCTGCCTGCGAGTTATGGTTTGGGGGGGGTTGTGTTGGGAGGGGGGAAGAGGATTTGTGCTAGGAGGGGGGAGTTTGTGCTGGAAGAGGTCACATGGTTGAGGTGGGAGGGGAATTGTGCTAGGAGGGGACTTTTTTTTCGTGTGGAGGGATTTGTGTTAGCAGGGGAGATGATGGGGTAGGGAGGATTTGAACTAGGAGGGGGGATTTGGGGTGTCTGTGCTAGAAGAGGTGATATGGAATTGTGCTAGGAGGGGAAATTTGTTTTTGTGTGAGGGCGGGGACGGTGGGGTTTCAGAGAGGAAATTTGAGGGATTTGAAGGGTAGAAGATTTGTGCTAGAAGGGGTGATTTTCGGGGGGCATTTCAAGCAGGGGAAGCAGATTTGTGCTGGGAAGAGGGGGAATTTATGCTTTCAGAATAAGCATGCAGATTTTTTTATTTTTTTTGGGGGGGGGTTTGCTGACACATAATGCTCTTATATCTTTGGGGGGGGGGGGGGAGTCACAGTTTGGCATGTTTGCCCCCAGCACTTGTTTCACTTTTGAGTGGAACTCCACTTTAAGGTAAAATGGGAACATTGCACTTTTATTCATTTGTTTGTTGGTTCAGCAAACACACTTTTTTTTCTTTTTTTTTGAGTAGATTTTGGACATTTATGTTGATACATTGCAATGGTGTATTTGAGATATATAGCAGAGTGGATTTCAAGGAAAGAACAATATGGACAATAAACCCAGATTCACACTGAGCTGCAGGAATGAAGCCGTGCGAGTTCAGCTGAACTCTCACCACTTCACTCCGGCATGTCAGTCCCGATTTCAGAGACCTTTGTGCAGGTTTCCGGCAGCCGAGAATATCACAAACAGTAGTACAGAAATTACTTTTCGAAATCGGTGCGGCGCCGCAAATGCAGCATGGCACCCATTAGGACGGTGTGATTGCCGGCAATTGCCACTGATTTGACATAAAAAAATTATGGAAAAAAAAAAATTAGACAACAGTAAAGTTAGCCCAATTTTTTTTTGTTATATTGTGAAAGATAATGTTACACCGAGTAAATTGAAACCCAACATGTCACGCTTCAAATTTGCGCCCGCTCATGGAATGGCGACAAATGTTGACCCTTAAAAATCTCCATAGGTGACGTTTAAAAAAATTCTACAGGTTACCAGTTTGGAGTTCCAGAGGAGGTCTAGTGCTAGAATTATTGCTCTCGCTCTACCGATCGCGGCGATACCTCACATGTGTGGTTTGAACACAGTTTTCATATGCGGGCGCGACTTATGTTTGCGTTCGCTTCTGCGCGCGAGCTCGGCGGGACGGGGTGCTTTAAATTTTTTTAAATTTTTTTTATTTTTACACTGTCCTTTTAAAAACACTTTTTGGGGTCACTTTTTTATTCCTATTACAAGGAATGTAAACATCCCTTGTAATAGAAACAAAGTATGACAGGTCCTCCTAAATGTGAGATCTGGGGTCAAAAAGACCTCAGATCTCATATTTAAACTTAAATGCAATAAAAAAAAATAAAAATAAACCATTTAAGATTATTGGGCGGAAGTGAAGTTTGACGTCGCTTCCATCATCCAATGGTATCTTTCCCTCACTCGGCATCCAGCCTCACAGGGGAAAGGACGCAATCCTCTCCGCCGCTTCTGATGGCTCCGGTAAGCAGCGGAGACGACCAGAGCGCAGCGGGAGGAGGGGGGCGGCCCTCTCCCGCCCCTGATAAAAGTGATCTTGCGGCGAATCCGTCGCAGAGACCACTTTTATTGGAAAGAGGACCGTCCGCCGTTGAAGAAAATACCAGGGTTATGGCAGCTGTCTGCTGCCATTACTCTGGTATTCTACGTCAAAGTACCGGCGTACAACGACGGCGGGCGGCATGCAAGTGGATAATCAAGTCTGGAACTCTGAAAGAGAAACTGTACTTCTCTGAAAGAGAAAATGAAGAGCAAGGAAGGAAGCGAAAGTACAAAGAAGGTTACAAATCCCTTCAATCTGATTTGCTCTTGCATTAAATTTAAAATGAAATATATACATAAAAATAAATAGGTTCTTCGCCACAAAAATTGTTAAATCTTTTCAGGTTTGCTGTGAAAATTTTTTAGATCTTTTTGGTGCGCTGCAAGGCAAAAAAGTTTTGAGAAGCACCGCTTTAAACTGACAGCGCACTTTTCATTTTATTTTGTAACTTCCTTTTAACAGAAGTCTCTGCATGTCACAAAAAATCATAAAAAAGCAGCGCAGGAATCATTTTTAACCACTTTCTACCCCGCCCATAGTCAAATGACGTCCGCAGGAGGGCTCTCCCACCCTGGGCGGGGCATCATATGACGTCCTGGGCTTCCTGGCCGTCTAGGGGGCGCGCGAGCGCCATGTCACTTGGGAGCCGGTGTGCGTGCCCGGCGGCCGCGATGTCCATCCGTCCGAACGGTCTCCTCCCCTTGCGAGTCCCCTCCCCCTACAGTTAGAATCACCCCCTAGGGAACACAGTTAACCCCTTGATCGCCCCCCTAGTGTTAACCCCTTCACTGCCAGGGACATTTATACAGTAATCAGTGCATTTTTATCACGCTGATCGCTGTATAAATGTCACTGGTGTCAAAAGTGTCCGATGTGTCCGCCGCAATGTCACAGTCACGATAAAAATCGCAGATCGCCGCCATTACTAGTAAAAAAAAAAAAAAAAAAATTATATATAATAAAAAAGCCATAAATCTATCCTCTATTTTGTAGACACTATAACTTTTGCGCAAACCAATCAATATACGCTTACTGCGATTTTTATTTTTTTTTCATTTTTTTTTTTTTACCAAAAATATGTAGGAGAATACATATCAGCCTAAACTGAGGAAAAAAAGATGTTTAAAAAAAAAAAAAAAAAAAATTGGGATATTTATTATAGCAAAAAGTAAAAAATATTGTGTTTTTTTTTTTTCAGACTTGTCACTTATTTTGTTTATAGCGCAAGATCTAAAAACCGCAGAGGTGATCAAATACCACCAAAACAAAGCTCTATTTGTGTGAAAAAAAATTATAAAAATGTAATTTGGGTACAGTCTTGCATGACCGCGCAATTGTCATTCAAAACGCAACAGCGCTGAAAACTGAAAATTGGCCTGCGCAGGAAGGGGGTGTATTGAAGTGGTTAAAGTCGCTGCGACATGAGCCACGGCAGTTTGAATGGTTCCATTGCTGGCAATAGGGTGCGAACTGTCATGCGATTTGGAACTGTCAAATCGCTCGACAAATCGCACTGGTGGGAACGAGGGCAGGCTCCATTCACACCTAGGTGATCTGAATCACTGGCGGAATCGGCGTGATTCCAAATTGCAGCAAAACACGGGACGGGTTTGTGATACTATTACTTCTTAATGGCACCCATGATTTTGCTGCGTGGTAAGTCACGCTGCGGTCGTGGCAAAATCGCAGCGCACATCGCTGTTGCCCAAAAGAGGCTCCTGCTCCATCTTGAGCGACAAGCTTCGCACATTGTGATTTAGCCTGGTGCGGTGCATTACCTGAAATGTTACCCTTGAAAATAATAATGAAGAATACATTGAAACTACACTGTTGTGTATCCCCCGGCTGGAAACCTCGGGCTGTGCTGAGAGGCTCACCGCCACGGGCTACCTACAGGCCTGCCCCAAGGAAGAGTCAGATGCCAGGCTCCTCGGTGGCCATGGAAAGGAGACGAATCGTCAGCTCTTGGAACCAGGAGCAGCTGTGTATAACACAATGTTATGGTTTCAAAGACGCGGGGATTAGAGGGATCGAAAGCTCAGGGGGATCGGAATCTCCCCCCCCCCCCCCGTATCCTAGGAGGCACCTGGATAAAGCCGGTGCGTTGAGCATTGAGCGGCGAATCCCGAGGGATTGAAGCGATTCTCCAGACGGACAATTAAAGCCCTCTACAGCGCACCTGAGGCCCGGGGCCACGCCGCGTTTGACCCGTCTCTCGTTAGCCGTGCTTTGCAAGGAAGGGGAAGAAGTGAGAGTCGGATCACATGTTCATTCTTAATTATTTAAAAGCTCGCATCAATCAAGGAGCGCGGATCTTTTATTTATAAATCGCCAGGACGGGCTCACTGCGGACTGCGAGATCCCGGATCCTCCATGGAGCCTGAGAACACGGCGTGCTTTTGTTTGATTCTCAGTCTTTGTGGCTGGGAGGGTCGTACCCACCGAGCCAATTACTGCCGACCAATTACCAGCCAGAGACCAGATCACAGATGACACAACCATCGAAATGCTTATATAGTCTGTACTGTAAATATATGTGTGGGTATACAGTGGAGACAGAAAGTATTCAGACCCCCTTAAATGTTTCTCTTTGTTATATTGCAGCCATTTGCTAAAATCATTTCAGTTCATTTTTTTCCTCATTAATGTACACACAGCACCCCATATTGTACACACAGCACCCCATATTGTACACACAGCACCCCATATTGACAGAAAAACACAGAATTGTTGACATTTTTGCAGATTTATTAAAAAAGAAAAACTTAAATATCACATGGTCCTAAGTAGGGATGAGCTTCGAGTTCGAGTCGAACACATGTTCGACTCGAACATTGACTGTTCGCAAGTTCGCCGAACAGCGAACAATTTGGGGTGTTCGTGGCAAATTCGAATGCTGCGGAACACACTTTTAAAGTCTATGGGAGAAATCAAAAGTGCTGATTTTAAAGGCTTATATGCAAGTTATTGTCATAAAAAGTGTTTGGGGACCCGGGTCCTGCCCCAGGGGACATGGATCAATGCAAAAAAAAGTTTTAAAAACGGACTTTTTTTCAGGAGCAGTGATTTTAATAATGCTTAAAGTCAAACAATAAAAGTGTAATATTCCTTTAAATTTCGTAGCTGGGGGGTGTCTATAGTATGCCTGTAAAGGGGCGCATGTTTCCTGTGTTTAGAACAGTCTGACAGCAAAATGACATTTCGAAGGAAAAAAGCCATTTAAAACTACTCACGGCTATTGCATTGCCGGTCCGACAATACACATAGAAGTTCATTGATAAAAAAGGCATGGGAATTCCCCACAGGGGAACCCCGAACCAAAATTTAAAAAAAAATGACGTGGGGGTCCCCCTAAATTCCATACCAGGCCCTTCAGGTCTGGTATGGATTTTAAGGGGAACCCCGTGCCAAAAAAAAAAAAAAAAAACGGCGTGGGGTCCCCCCAAGAATCCATACCAGACCCTTATCCAAGCACGCAACCTGGCAGGCCGCAGGAAAAGAGGGGGGGACGAGAGAGCGCCCCCCCTGAACCGTACCAGGCCACATGCCCTCAACATTGAGAGGGTGCTTTGGGGTAGCCCCCCAAAACACCTTGTCCCAATGTTGATGAGGACAAGGGCCTCATCCCCACAACCCTGGCCGGTGGTTGTGGGGGTCTACGGGCGGGGGGCTTATCGGAATCTGGAAGCCCCCTTTAACAAGGGGACCCCCAGATCCCGCCCCCCCTGTGTGAAATGGTAAGGGGGTACAAAAGTACCCCTACCATTTCACTAAAAAACTGTCAAAAATGTTAAAAATGACAAGAGACAGTTTTTCACAATTCCTTTATTTAAATCCTCCTCCTCCTCCTCCCTCCTCCCTCCTCCCTCCTCCCTCCTCCCTCCTCCCTCCTCCTTCCTCCTTCCTCCTTCTTCTTCCTCCTCCTCCTCCTCCTTTTTAAATAAAGGAATTGTCAAAAACTGTCTCTTGTCATTTTTGACAGTTTTTTAGTGAAATGGTAGGGGTACTTTTGTACCCCCTTACCATTTCACACAGGGGGGGGCGGGATCTGGGGGTTCCCTTGTTAAAGGGGGCTTCCAGATTCCGATAAGCCCCCCGCCCGCAGACCCCCACAACCACCGGCCAGGGTTGTGGGGATGAGGCCTTTGTCCTCATCAACATGGGGACAAGGTGTTTTGGGGGGCTACCCCAAAGCACCCTCCCAATGTTGAGGGCATGTGGCCTGGTACGGTTCAGGAGGGGGGGGCGCTCTCTTGTCCCCCCCTCTTTTCCTGCGGCCTGCCAGGTTGCGTGCTTGGATAAGGGTCTGGTATGGATTCTTGGGGGGACCCCACAACGTTTTTTTTTTTTTTTTTTGGCGCGGGGTTCCCCTTAAAATCCATACCAGACCCTTATTTAGGGGGACCCCCACGTCATTTTTAAAAAAAAAATTTTGGTTCTGGGTTTCCCTGTGGGGAATTCCCATTCCGTTTTTATCAACGAACTTCTATGTGTATTGTCGGACCGGCAATGCAATAGCCGCGAGTAGTTTTGGGCTTTTTTCCTTTGAAATGTAATTTTGCTGTCAGACTGTTCTAAACACAGGAAACATGCACCCCTTTACAGGCATACTATAGACACCCCCCAGCTACGAAATTTAAAGGGATATTACACTTTTATTGTTTGACTTTAAGCATTATTAAAATCACTGCTCCTGAAAAAAACGGCTGTTTTTAAAACTTTTTTTTGCATTGATCCATGTCCCCTGGGGCAGGACCCAGGTCCTCAAACACTTTTTATGACAATAACTTGCATATAAGCCTTTAAAATGAGCACTTTTGATTATTCATGTTCGTGTCCCATAGACTTTAATGGTGTTCGCGTGTTCGAACGAACTTCTTTCCTGTTCGCATGTTCTGGTGCGAACCGAACAGGGGGGATGTTCGGCTCATCCCTAGTCCTAAGTATTCAGATCCTTTGTGCTGTCCATTTCTTCTGATCATCCTTGAGATGGTTCTACACCTTCATTTGAGTCCAGCTGTGTTTGATTATACCGATTGGACTTGATTAGAAAAGCCACACACCTGTCTATATAAGACCTTACAGCTCACAGTGCATGTCAGAGCAAATGAGAATCATGAGGTCAAAGGAACTGCCTGAAGAGCTCAGAGACAGAATTGTGGCAAGGCACAGATCTGGCCAAGGTTACAAAAAAAAATTCTGCTGCACTTAAGTTTCCTAAGAGCACAGTGGCCGTCTTAATCCTTAAATGGAAGATGTTTGGGACGACCAGAACCCTTCCTAGAGCTGGCTGTCCGGCCAAACTGAGCTATCGGGGGAGAAGAGCCTTGGTGAGAGAGGTAAAGAAGAACCCAAAGATCACTGCGGCTGAGCTCCAGAGATGCAGTCGGGAGATGGGAGAAAGTTGTAGAAAGTCAACCATCACTTCAGCCCTCCACCAGTCGGGGCTTTATGGCAGAATGGCCCGACAGAAGCCTCTCCTCAGTGCAAAACACATGAAAGCCCGCATGGAGTTTGCTAAAAAAACACCTGAAGGACTCCAAGATGGTGAGAAATAAGATTCTCTGGTCTGATGAGACCAAGATAGAACTTGTTGGCCTTAATTCTAAGCGGTATGTGTGGAGAAAACCAGGCACTGCTCATCGCCTGTCCAATACAGTCCCAACAGTGAAGCATGGTGGTGGCAGCATCATGCTGTGGGGGTGTTTTTCAGCTGCAGGGACAGGACGACTGGTTGCAATTGAGGGAAAGATGAATGCGGCCAAGTACAGGGATATCCTGGACGAAAACCTTCTCCAGAGTGCTCAGGACCTCAGACTGGGCCGAAGGTTTACCTTCCAACAAGACAATGACCCTAAGCACACAGATAAAATAACGAAGGAGTGGCTTCACAACAACTCCGTGACTGTTCTTGAATGGCCCAGCCAGAGCCCTGACTTAAACCCAACTGAGCATCTCTGTTGAGACCTAAAAATGGCTGTCCACCAACGTTTACCATCCTGAGGTCCTGAGCACTCTGGAGAAGGTTTTCGTCCAGGATGTCCCTGTACTTGGCCACATTCATCTTTCCCTCGATTGCAACCATCGTCCTGTCCCTGCAGCTGAAAAACACCCCCACAGCATGATGCTGCCACCACCATGCTTCACTGTTGGGACTGTATTGGACAGGTGATGAGCAGTGCCTGGTTTTCTCCACACATACTGCTTAGAATTAAGGCCAAAAAGTTCTATCTTGGTCTCATCAGACCAGAGAATCTTATTTCTCACCATCTTTGAGTCCTTCAGGTGTTTTTTAGCAAACTCCATGCAGCTTTCATGTGTCTTGCACTGAGGAGAGGCTTCCGTCGGGCCACTCTGCCATAAAGCCCCGACTGGTGGAGGGCTGCAGTGATGGTTGACTCTCTACAACTTTCTCCCATCTCCAGACTGCATCTCTGGAGCTCAGCCACAGTGATCTTTGGGTTCTTCTTTACCTCTCTCACCAAGGCTCTTCTCCCCCGATAGCTCAGTTTGGCCGGACGGCCAGCTCTAGGAAGGGTTCTGGTCGTCCCAAACATCTTCCATTTAAGGATTATGGAGGCCACTGTGCTCTTAGGAACCTTAAGTGCAGCAGAAATTTTTTCGTAACCTTGGCCAGATCTGTGCCTTGCCACAATTCTGTCTCTGAGCTCTTCAGGCAGTTCCTTTGACCTCATGATTCTCATTTGCTCTGACATGCACTGTGAGCTGTAAGGTCTTATATAGACAGGTGTGTGGCTTTCCTAATCAAGTCCAATCAGTATAATCAAACACAGCTGGACTCAAATGAAGGTGTAGAACCATCTCAAGGATGATCAGAAGAAATGGACAGCACCTGAGTTATATATATGAGTGTCACAGCAAAGGGTCTGAATACTTAGGACCATGTGATATTTCAGTTTTTCTTTTTTTAATAAATCTGCAAAAAATGTCAACAATTCTGTGTTTTTCTGTCAATATGGGGTGCTGTGTGTACAATATGGGGTGCTGTGTGTACAATATGGGGTGCTGTGTGTACAATATGGGGTGCTGTGTGTACAATATGGGGTGCTGTGTGTACATTAATGAGGAAAAAAATGAACTTAAATGATTTTAGCAAATGGCTGCAATATAACAAAGAGTGAAAAATGTAAGGGGGGTCTGAATACTTTCCGTCCCCACTGTATATATATATATATATATATATATATATATATATATATATTTTATGGTGTGTGTGTGTGTGTGTGTGTGTGTGTGTGTGTGTGGGGGGGGGGGCAGTCAAATTCAGCAGGGTTTTTACAGTGCTCCTAGGATGGTTTTGCAGCCTCTGGTCACATGTCTTCATGATATGGGCAATCCTAGGGATATGTAGGAAGCCAGTGCCGATTACAGTCCCCCAGCAGGAAGCTCGCTCCCCCCGTAAGTCGGTGTGAATGAAGAATATTTCCCGTCTGATGGACGCACCTTTTAATGAACTGTCCCGGCGCTCTTCTTAATCCAGGCCGCCGTCCATTTTTTAAATTTTTTTTTTATTTCTATCTCTGGAAACGTAGATCCAGGCGCCCGTTTCTTTTTTTTTTCCCAGTCCGCTGTGCGTGTAATGAGCGCCTAAATAATGCATGCAAAGCCCACACTCCATCAGGCGCACATTGTTCCTGGATGTTAATGGAGGAAGTAGCTGTTGGCCAAAGTTAGTGCGGCATCCACTCTCTGGCCCGCGCACCAGATCTATTATGCAAATCGCCCGGCATGACAGACAGCGCGCTCGGCCGCGGCTCTTATTCCGGTGGAGCGATTAGTCTAATTCTCGCTCTCCTCGGGCGGTGAAATGGATAAGCGGTGCCGTGTCTTTTCTGTGATTGATTTAAACAATTTCTTTTTTTTTTTTTTTTTTTTTAATGCTTTATTATAAATTGGCCTCCAGGCTGAAAGACCCGCCGTGGCAAATGCTACTTGTCACCTGGAAGGCCCCCCGCTTCTGTCATGGTGTGGCGTCATTGCTTGGGGGGGGGGGGGCAGCAATGGATAGACTTGGTTAGTTTGTCTCCATTCCGCAGCCACTGTGGAACCACAAGTCCCAGAATGTCTTGATATGTGTTTGCATTCTTCTCTATAAAGCATCACTGGGTCTCTGTTCTTCTCTATGTAGTATCACTGGGTCTCTGTGCTTCTCTATGTAGTATCACTGGGTCTCTGTGCTTCTCTATGTAACATTACTGGGTCTCTGTGCTTCTCTATGTAGTATCACTGGGTCTCTGTGCTTCTCTATGTAACATCACTGGGTCTCTGTGCTTCTCTATGTAGTATCACTGGGTCTCTGTGCTTCTCTATGTAGTATCACTGGATCTCTGTGCTTCTCTATGTAGTATCACTGGATCTCTGTGCTTCTCTATGTAGTATCATTGGGTCTCTGTGCTTCTCTATGTAGTATCACTGGGTCTCTGTGCTTCTCTATGTAACATTACTGGGTCTCTGTGCTTCTCTATGTAGTATCACTGGGTCTCTGTGCTTCTCTATGTAGTATCACTGGGTCTCTGTGCTTCTCATGGATGAAGCCTGAAGGAAGATGGTGCCCCCTTCTGGAGAGAACAGCGGACAAAGACATTGTCAGGGGAGTGCTGTGGACTCTATGAGAGATAATAAATACCTGGAAGGGGGGGTGACACATTAATAAAAACTATACCTGATCCTAAGGCCGGCTCCCGGCGTAGCACACATAAGCGGGGCGATCGATGAACAATCTTTATATTGGCTCCTAGGTTCTATGAACACGGCCGGCCTCATCACCGGTAGCCGGTTAGCTCCCGTCGGCTGGGAATGTGACACGGGCCGCCTGCCCTTTTATGAAGCAGAATTACTGTGGAAATATGGCATGGAAGCGCAGACATGGCCGCCGCGGGGGGATTATTTGATTACACTTCGAAGCTTTAATGTCACATATCGCGGCTCTGACATTAGAAGAGTCTGCAGAGCGTCACCTTGTATACTATCCCTCAATGCCCTTCCCGCTTGGGGGGGGGGTTTAAAGGGGACGCGCAGTGATTTAGGACATATTTTCCTCATTCCTTTTAGTTAAGTAAAAAAAAAAAAAAAAATAACATTTTTTTTTTAAATCTTTTTTTTATTTCAGCTAATTATGCAAAGAACTGTGTGTAATCTTTTATTCAGCCACTTTTCATGTTTTCCGCTTAACTCCGACACTGTAAAAAAAAAAAAAAAAATAATCAGGTGTGAAGAGAGTTCAGTAGCACAAGTTTCAGTTTCAGAGTGGTGACTCCTCCCATCTGAGGGTGGAGCTATCTGAGATTTCAGTGAGAGAGAGCAAGCCTGAAAGCAGGGAGCACCTACTGTGTTCTGTCTTCAGAAAACTCATAATTGCCTCCGGAAACCTTTTATTAATTATATATAGATAGATAGATATCTATCAATCTATATATAAATGTATATTTAATAATGTATATGTATTTTTTTTTATATATATATAGATATATATATATATATATCTCTATCTATCTATCTCTCTATATATATATACACACACACACACACACATATATATATATATATATATATATATATATATATATATATATATATATATACAAATTGTGTTGTTTACAAGTTAAAATCAGTATTTATTGCTAGAAAATGACTTAGAACCCGCAAACATTATATACATATTTTTTTTTAGCACAGACCCTAGAGCAGGGGTAGGCAACCTCTGCCCTCCAGCTGTGGTGAAACTACAAATCCCATCATGCCTCTGCCTCCAGGAGTCATGCCCGTGATTGTCAGGGTCTTGCAATGCCTCATGGGACTTGTAGTCTCAAAACAGCTGGAGGGCGGAGGTTGCCTTCCCCTGCCCTAGAGAATAAAATGGAGATCGTTGCAATACTTTGTCACACCATATTGCGCAGCAGTTTTGCCAACGCAATTTTTTTTGGGAAAAAATACACTTTTTCAATGAATAAATAAGAAACCAGTAAAGTTAGCCCATTTTTTTTTTTTTTATATATATATATAGTGAAAGATGTTACGCCGAGTAAATTGATACCTAACATGTCACACATTAAAATTGTGCACCCTCATGGAATGGCGACAAACTTCGGTACTTCAAAATCTCCATAGGTGACGCTTTACAAATTTCTACAGGTTTACCAGTTTAGAGTTACAGAGGAGGTCTTTTGCTGGAATTATTGCTCTCGCTCTAACCATCGTGGCGATACCTCACATGTGTGGTTTGAACACCCTTTACATATGCGGGCGCGACTTGCGTATGTGTTCGCGTCTGCGCGTGAGCTCGGAGGCATGGGGTGCTTTAAAAAAACATTTTTCTTATTTATTTTACTTTTTATTATTTAGTTTTACACTGTCCCTTTAAAAAAAAAAAAAAGTTTGGATGACTTTTATAAAACGTCCCTTGTAGTAGAAATAAGCAGGACAGGACCTCTTTAATGTGAGATCCGGGGTCAAAAACACCTCACACCTCACATTTACACTTTAAAAGCAATAAAAAAAGACATAATGTCATTTTATTTTTATACATAAAAAAATAAATAAAAATAGGCCCTTCAAGGCCGGAGGGCGGAAGTGACGTTCGACATCGCTCCGGTCCTCCAAGGGCATAGTGGAGTGGGGGGGGGGCATCTTGCCCTCACTAGACTTCCTGCCCATCATTACACCGGATTGGATCGGTTCATCTGGTGCAGATCTCTCTGGTAAGCTGCAGAAAAACGATCAGGAAGCGGCGGGAGGGCGCACCTCTCCCTCCGCCCATAAAAGTGATCCCGTGGCGAATCCGCAGCTGGGACCACTTTGGTGTGAAATAGGATCACCCACCTATCTGCTGCCATAACAAAGGTGTATATATATATATATATATATATATATATATATATATATATATATATATATATATATATATAATGTCAAAGTAGCAACGTATATCCACGGTGGGCGGTCCAGAAGTGGTTAAATCTTTGATAGATAGAGATTATATATATATATAAGTATTCTTTATATAATATATAGTTATTCTTCTTATGATTTCTAACCAGTTGCGGACCCCCCACTCGCAGTGCACTGTGGATGGGCAGCCCATGCAGGCAAAGCAAAGCACCCGTACATCACTGCCTGCTTCCGGGTTTGGGGCGCCCCCCCCCAGCCTGCTGACACCCGCTGTGATTGTACACAGAGGGAGTCTGTAAGCAGATCCCAGCCAATGATTAAAGGCCTGGGACCTGCTGATTGGCTGTGTCCAATCACAGCCCAGAGCCCTGTGTTGACAATCAACACAGAGCTCTGTACAGAGGGAACGATCTCTTTGTTTCTTTTCCCTGCAAAGCAGGAAGAAGAAATAGAGAGAGATTTAATAAAAATCAGCGCACATTACACATTGTTAGGCACACATTAACCCTTTGATCGCCCCTAGATGTCAACCCCTTCCTCAGCCAGTGTCATTAGTACAGTGACAGTCTATTACTTAGTGTCACTGGTGATGTCAGTAACATTTAGTCAGTCACCCCGAGTGACAGGTTGTCCAGCGCAGTCCCATTATAAGTTGCTGATCACCACCATTAATAGTATTAAAAAAAATTCCAGTGTGTATATAGATATATATATATATATATATCTATATACACACTAGGGTTGCACCAATACCGGTATTGGTGACGATACCAAGCATTTGAGCGAGTATCAGTACTCGGGCTCTGCCCCCCCACCCCAAAAGCACCTTGTCCCCATGTTGATGGGGATAAGGGTGTCCACATGTTGATGGGGATAAGGGCGCCTCTTCCCTACAACTCTAGCCGGTAGTTGTGGGGGTCTGCGGGCAGGGGGCTTATGGGAATAGCAAGGGAGCTGCCAAATCCCTGCTCCCCCCATGTGAATGAGTATACGGTACATGGTACCCCTACCCATTCACCAAAATAAACTGTAAAAAAATAAAATAAAAACAATAGACAGGTTTTTGACAATTGTCCCCCCCCCCATGTAGATCCACTGCCCGCTGCCACCACCACCACCATACCTGAAAGAATAGAAAAGAAAACGCTCCGTCATCCATAAAGGCTGACCACCTACTGCAGGCTCTGCCGTTTTGACAGTTCTTCTATAGATAGGAGGCGGAGCCACCTGGCAACATTGAATGATGGCCCCACCCCCTTGTGATGTCAGCAACCCAGCATGCGCCGGTCGGTGATATCACAAGGGGCAGGGCCACCAGGTGACATTGCCAGGTGGCTTCACCCCTTACCAATATAAGAACTGTCAAACAGCGGAGCCTGCAGTAGGTGGTCATGGACGACGGAGCGTGTTTTTTTCTCTTTGTTTAATCAGCTGTCAGCCGGGAAGCCCATGGACCGCCGATGATTTATTGGTTGTTAAAGTGGTTGTAAACCCACGGAAAAAAAAACAAACCTGCAAGACAAAGGCATAATGAGCTAGTGAGCATAGCATACTAGCTCATTATGAAATACTTACCTTAGATCGAAGCCCTCCAAGATGAACCCCGAAGATGAACCTTCGCCCCAGTCTGAGGTCCAGAGCGCTCTGGAGCAGATTTTCATCAAGGATGTCTCTGTACATTGCTGCATCGATCTTTCCCTCGATCCTGACTAGTCTCCCAGTTTATGCCACTGAAAAACATCCCCACAGATTGATGCTGCCACCACCATGCTTCACTGTAGGGATGGTATTGGCCAGGTGAGGAGCGGTGCCTGGTTTCCTCCAGACATGACGATTGCCGTTCAGGCCTAAGAATTCAATCTTTGTTTCATCAGATGAGAGAATTGTGTTTCTCATGGTCTGAGAGTCCTTCAGGTGCCTTTTGGCAATCTCCAGGTGGGCTGTCAAAAGTCTTTTACTGAGGAGTGGCTTTCGTCTGTCCACTCTATCATACAGGTCTGATTGGTGGAGTGCTGCAGAGATGGTTGTTCTTCTGGAAGGTTCTCCTCTCCACAGAGAAATGCTGGAGCTCTGTCAGAGTGACCATCGGGTTCTTGGTCACCTCCCTGACTAAGGCCCTTCTCCCCCGATCGCTTAGTTTGACCAGGCGGCCCGCTCTAGGAAGAGTCTTGGTGGTTCCAAACTTCTTCCATATACAGATGATGGAGGCCACTGTGCTCAATGGGACCTTCAATGCTGCAGACATTTTCTGCACCCTTCCCCAGAGCTGTTCCTCCATACAATCCTGTCTCGGAGGTCTACAGACAATTCCTTGGACTTCATGGCTTGGTTTGTGCTCTGACATGCACTGTTAACTATTAGCGCTGTGAATACTTTTCGGATGCACTGTAGCTTTTTTTACGCACTTTTAACCGGTTATTTTCTTTTTTTTTGCATTTGTCTTCATGTCTGCTTGCCGCATTTCGGGGTGCATTAAAAATGAATGGCACCACATTTTTTGAATGTTTTGTTAAAGCGCACAAAACGCAATTTTTTTTTTTCACGTGTTTACTAAATGCTCAGGTGTAAGTGGAGCCGAACGCAACATTTGCCAGCGAGTGCCATAATACATCGCTACGGAACACTTTAGTGTGACTAGGCCCTGATCCACCCTGAGTTCTATTCAGAGGGTTGGCGGTGGCTGTCTGTATACAGAGGAACATTTATACCGAATTTCCTTTCCCGGGGATAATTGCACATTTCAGTAAGCGAGGGAAGGCAGGCGGAGGAAAATATCATTCTCACCTCTGTAATTGTCAGCTCTTAGCATTTTATTCTTTTTTTAATTCCATCTCCATTTCCCAGTGTGAGCTGAATGTGCCCGAAATTGTCTGGTGTCAGGGGGGATGTTCTATGCAGATGATGAATTCGCTTAAAGTAGAAAGTCTGGCAAAAAACGTAATCTTAGGATCTCAAATAAAAAAAGAAAAAAAAAATCTACCTTACTCTTATACACTATATTACCAAAAGTATTGGGACGCCTGCCTTTACACACACATGAACTTTTTTTTATTTTTGTTTCATACTTGCCTATGTGAATGCAGCTGTCCCCTGCCGTCTCTGCACTGAGAACTGAGCCACTGAACATCGCCGATAGCTCAGTTTTCACAGATCCCCGAGAGGAGAGCTGCTGACTGTCAGTCAGCATCTCTCCTCTCTGCTTCTCTACGCTCATTGGAGTGCTGAGCTGTGGAGGGGAGCGGCCGTCTCAGCGGCTTGCTGAGACTGCCATCAATCAAGGCAGCTGGCGGATCCAGACTTGGAAGTCGGGATGACGCGGTGCCTCATCTGATGGTAGTGACGTCAGCGGAGAGCGGACTTAAGACCGATCTCCGCTGAAAACGGGTCACAGGAGTGCAAAACGAATTGCACTCCTGTGACCCAGAGGAGAAACCCAGCCTAAAACGCTCAGGCTGGACTTCTTTTTTAATGACATCCCAATCTTAGTCAATATTTAGTTGGCCCACCCTTTGCAGCTATAACACCTTCAACTCTTCTGAGAAGGCCGTCCACAAGGTTTAGGAGTGTGTCTATGGGAATGTTTGACCATTCTTCCAGAAGCGCATTTGTGAGGTCAGGCACTGATGTTGGACGAGAAGGCCTGGTTCACATTCTCTGGTCTAATTCATCCCAAAGGTGTTCTATCGAGTCGAGGTCAGGTTGTGCAGGCCAGTCAAGTTCCTCTACCCCAAACTCGCTCATCCGTGTCTTTATGGACCTTGCTTTGTGCACTGGTGCGCAGCCATGTTGGTACAGGAAGGGGCCATCCCCAAACTTGGGAGCATGAAATTGTCCAAAATGTCTTGGTATGCTGACGCCTCAAGAGTTCCCTTCACTGGAACTAAGGGGCTAAGCCCAACCCCTGAAAACCAACCCCCACACCATAATCCCCCCTCCACCAAACCTTACACTTGGCACAATGCAGTCAGGCAAGTACCGTTCTCCTGGCAACCGCCAAACCCAGACACATCCATCAGATTGCCAGACAGAGAAGCGTGATTCGTCACTCTAGAGAACATGTCTCCACTGCTCTAGAGTCCCCTGGCGGCGTGCTTTACACCACTGTACCCAACGCTTTGCGTTGCCCTTGGTGATGTAAGGCTTGGATGCAGCTGCTCTGCCATGGAAACCCAATCCATGAAGCCCTCTACACACTGTTGTGCTAATCTGAAGGCCACACGAAGTTTGGCGGTTGTAGGTATTGACTCTGTTGACAGTTGGCAACTTCTGCACACTGTGAGCTTCAGCATGTGATGACCCCAGGCATTAGGTTTGGGGGGGGGGGAAGGATTTTTCATCTAATTCTTTTTGTATCGGGGCGGCTACAGAGGCTGCTAGATGTGGGTTGGATGAAGAGGCGATCAAGCGCATTGGTAGGTGGGAATCGCGTAGGTTCCAGTTATATGTTTGTCCTCACCTGTTGACTGGGAGGGTGAGCTTAAGGGCCATGTTTTGGGCGGATATGCATGTTTCAGCATGCCTGTTGTTATATGTGGTGTGTTTTCTTCTCTTTAAGGTGGAGTGCAGGGCCTGGTCTGGATATTGGGCCTCTCCTATGTGTTTTGGGGGGCCAAAAAGGAAGACGTTAGGCCTGTTGGGAGACAATTGGGCATTTCTAGGTAGGAAGCGTGTGTCCGTTGGTTGGGAGTACCGGGGCATGCTGTGGAGTAGGATGGTGCCGGAAGTGCATCGCTTTACACAACTGGATAGGCCGCCGGACATTTTGGTATTACACGTCGGCGGTAATGATTTGGGAGTAAGGCCCATGTTGGACATAATGCGGGATATCAAATTTGATTTCCTGCAGCTCCGCATGGCCTTCCCAAAGATGCTTGTTGTGTGGTCCTACATCATCGCTCGGAGACTTGGCGATTGGCTAGATCGGTAGAGCCGCTCAATAAGGCCCGTAAAAAGGTTAACAGGGATGTTAGCAGATTTGTGGTTAGGAATGGGGGGCTGGTTAGGCATTTAGAGCTGGAGGTGGATACCTGGCGATACCTTCAGGGTGACGGGGTACACCTCAATGCGGTGGGGATTGTTATGTGGGCCCTAGAGTTGCAAGATGGCATCCAGAGAGCATTGAGGGTGTGGAAGGGCACTCAAGGGTAAGGTTTTTCCCTTGGGTGCGGTGTTGGTCCTTGTGGGTGAATGAATAAACCTCGAATAAGGAAGAGTTGGGGACCCATCGGTGGTATGGGTCCCACTGGTGGTATTCCAGTTAACGGGTGCACTGCGGTCAGTGGGTTGTCTCCGAGCGAGCATGTCGGCTAGAGGCCTATTATCATATATAAAAGGTACCGCAGTGCATTATTAAACATATGTTAGTTGGGGTTCCTGCAAAGACCAACGCGAGTATTGACTGATGGTTTTTTGGTAACAGATTTTTTTTTTTATGGTTATGTTAATTTAAATTTATTTTGTTTATTAATAAAGAGGCTGCTACAACCAAAATTTACTCCAACTTGGTGTGGTCTCCATTAATGGGTAATGGTATGGGTGGTTGGAGTATGGGTTGGTCAGGTAGTTATGGGGAAGGATGGAACATCTGTTATACAATGGTTATGCATTTCTAAAGCTGGTGGTGCTGCTATAAAGACCAATATACAGAGAATAGCGCACACATACAAAAAAAGTTACTTTCAAATCTTACAGGGCTACTTTAAAACACCTGATCTTAATAAATAAATATGGGGATTTGGTCGCACCATATGGCCATACCGTGCTTAAGTCAAAGTACCCATAGAATGAAAGATAAATCCCACTTCTCTTAACCATGGGAGATACTTACTCCTTACATGGGAGAAGTGTACTAGCTGCAGATTCTCATGTAAGAACTGGTGGTTAAGAGAAGTGGGATTTATCTTTTATTCTATGAATAGTGTAGGACCCACTGAAAATTGGGTACTTTGGCGCAGTGGTGGGCTTAAGCACGATATGGCCATATGGTGTGACTAAATCCCCCATATTTATTTATTAAGATCAGGTGTTTTAAGTAGCCCTGTAAGATGGAAAGTAACCTTTTTTGTATGTGTGCGCTATTCTCTGTTGTTTCTTTTTGTATTTGCATAGGTAACACCCACATATAATACTGATCCTCCATGTTTGAAAGAACTGAAATCCAATGAATAAAATGGGCGGGGCCAGGGACAGTCCGGCTGGGGAGGCTAGATGATGCTGGACGTCCTCCAGCCAGGAATTGAGGCGGGGGGCTCTATCTGACTTGCTGCAGCTTCTAATGCACATTGTGAGAAGCTCACAGTGTGCAGTGAAATCAGAGGAAGCCATTTCAGTCCAGGAGTGGAGCCGGAACAACTGTGCAAGACTGAAGGGAAGATTTACATTTCCCTAATACTTGTTCCGGGGCTGTGACTGGGAGGTATTGAAGCCAGGAAAGTAGCATTTTAAGAAGAACTTTAACTACTTCCCGAACCAGCCGCTGCAGTTGTACTGCGGCAGGCTGGCTCTCCTATGTAAATCGCCGTTGTACGTCGGAACGCCTACACGGCAATCTGTGGGCGCGTGCACGTGCCCATTCTCTAGCGGGGGAGCCAATCAGCGGGTCCGGGGGACTCAATGTCCGTCGGCCACCCGCGATTGCTCCACAGAGAGGCAGAACAATCTCTCACTACTCCCCCTGACAGAACGGGGATCTGTTTGTTTACACTGGCAGATCCCCGTTCTGTCAGGTTAGAGTGAGATTGTCTGTTCCTAGTGATTAGGAACAGAGATCTCTCTCTCCTCCTATAGTCAGCCCAGCCCCCATACAGGTAAAAACACCTCCCAGGGAACACATTTAACCGCTTGATCACCACTAGTGATCCTTCCCTGCTAGTGTCATTTATACAGTAATCAGTGCATTTTTATAGTACTAATCGCTGTATAAATGTCACTGTTCCCAAAAAAAGTGTCAAAAGTGTCCGATCTGTCCGCCGCAATGTCGCAGTCCTGATAAAAATCGCAGATCACCGCCATTACTAGTAAATAAAAAATAAGAATAAAAATGCCATAAATCTATCCCCTATTTTGTAGACGCGATAACTTTTGCGCAAACAATCAATATACGCTTATTTTACCAAAAATATGTAGAAGAATACATATTGGCCTAAACTGGGGAAGAAATTTTTTTTTTTGGATATTTATTATAGCAAAAGTAAACAATATATATATATTTTTTTTTTCAAAATTGGCGCTGATTTATTTTTTTTATAGCGCAAAAAATAAAAGCCGCAGAGGTGATCAAATATCACCAAAAGAAAGCTCTATTTGTGGGGAAAAAGTACATAAATTTTATTTGGGTACAACGTCGCACGACCGCGCAATTGTCCATTAAAGCAACGCAGTGCCGTATCGCAAAAAAAAAATGGCCGTGTCAAGAAGGGGTTAAATCCTTCCGTGGCTGAAGTGGTTAAAGTTGGAGTGTCTCTGTTTCCGGCCCCCTTTTGGATTCGTGGAGAGCGCTTATTAGAACCTTCCATATATAGGATTTGCTGGACATTGGCTGCAGGCCGGTCACATGACTATGAAGAACATTAGCGGTGAACTGGGGGCGAAAGTGTTCCCTGATTGGCTTCACATTGAACATTTTGAGCCACGCGGTGGTTTTTAGAAACGCCGGGGCGATCTGTACACGGAGAAATCAATAAATCCTTTCATTTTTAAAATTTTTTTGGGTAAAAAAATGGATCCGGGGGGCGCCTCCCCCCCCCCCCTGCTGGTGCGGCGGGTGAGCGGTGAGGCCTCCGAGCCGCACGGAAGATGATGAACGGCCTCCATTAAAGCAGCTCACAATTTCACATTTTTAATTGCTCCTAAATTCAACATATTCATCACCAGCGTGCGGCAAAATAAAGAGACATAATGTTTAGTTTGCTATAGCCTAAAGACTAATTGTGTTTTCCAGGATTGTTGCGCAAGATTGCTTCGTGATGCTCGCTAATGCCTTTCGCCGCGATTGGGGCCGTTTTTCAAAGTTAGAGGAAAGAAAAAAAGAAAAAAAAAAAAACAAGAGAGAGAGAGGAAAAAACAACAATGTTACAATTGCGGAGAAGGCGATTTTAATTATGTTTACTTTGAAATATCTCTTGACCTCTCTGGAAGAAGATATTAATTCACGCAGCGCGGCGGAGAGCGAGCCATCAATTTCTGGGCTAAAGGCGATTTCGGGCGAGTTTAATAAACGGCCGCACGCACGCACGCTGATTCTGATGATGGAGTGCATTAAAGGGAAAACATATGTAAATGACGGGATATTAGTGTCTAACAAACATTAGTCACTGTTACTCATTAGGAGCCACAGAAGGCGGAGGAGGAAGCCCCTCGCCGCTATTACAGCTCCAAAACCGTCATAAATGCGTCACAGTAAAGCTTCGCCAAAATTACGGACTAATCCCTCCTGGCACCCCTCCCCCCCCCAACTTTAAAGTGGTTCTGAGGGCTGAAGGTTTTTTCAGTGCATTAAGGTAAAAAAACCTTCTGTGTGCAGCAGCCCCTCCAATACTACCAGAGTCCCCTCCGATCCAGCGATGTGCACAATAGCCTCGGCTGGATGGGGACTCTCCCTCCTCATTGGCTGAGACAGCAGCAGCTGGATGGGGACTCTCTCTCCTCATTGGCTGAGACAGCAGCAGCTAGATGGGGACTCTCCCTCCTCATTGGCTGAGACAGCAGTGGCTGGATGGGGACTCTCCCTCCTCATTGGCTGAGACAGCAGCGGCTGGATGGGGACTCTCCCTTCTCATTGGCTGAGACAGCAGCGGTTGGATAGGGACTCTCCCTCCTCATTGGCTGAAACAGCAGCAGCTGGATGGGGACTCTCCCTTCTCATTGGCTGAGACAGCAGCGGCTGGATGGGGACTCTCCCTTCTCATTGGCTTAGACAGCAGCGGTTGGATAGGGACTATCCCGCCTCATTGGCTGAGACAGTAGCGGCTGGATGGGGTCTCTCTCTCCTCATTGGCTGAGACAGCAGCTGCTGGATGGGGACTCTCCCTCCTCAATGGCTGAAACAGCAGTGACTGGATGGGGTCTCTCTCTCCTCATTGGCTGAGACAGCAGCGGCTGGATGGGGAGACTCTCCCTCCTAATTGGCTGAGACAGCAGCGACTGGATGAGGACTCTCCCTCCTCATTGGTTGAGACAGCAGCATGTGAGCCAATGAGGAGAGAGCAGGGGGTGGGGCCGATCCGCAGCTATATGTGTCTTATAAGCATATAAAGCAGGGGCTCAGGAGTGCACATGCAGTGGTGCCTCCAGGGCAAGCAGCCTTCTCTGGGGGCACTGCTTGAGGGGGAGGAGCCAAGAGCGCCGGCGAGAGACCCGAGAAGAGGAGGATCGGGGCTGGTCTGTGCAAAACCATTACACAGAGCAGGTAAGTATAACATGTTTGTTATTTTAGAAAAAAAAAAAGAGGAAGCTTTAGGCTCTGTTCACACCTGAGCAATCCGAATTGCGGACAGATTTGCGGCGATTCAAAATTGCGGGACGCATGTGTGGTGCCATTACTTCTTATGGGCACTCCAATATCGGTGGGATAAATCGCGGCAAATGGCAACGCACGATGATTGACGCTCAAAAAGGAGAAGTACCTTCTTTTGAGCGACAGCATCGCGCGTTGTGATTTGCCGCAATTGAAGCGCGATATATCGCGGAAAAAGCGAGGACCCCTCATAATTGGCACAGCAGGTGTACAGACCCGGAAACTCGGCACAGGGATGGTGGGAACCCCTCATAATGGGCGCAGCAGGTGTACAGACCCGGGAACTCAGCACAGGGATGGTGGGAACCCCTCATAATGGGCACAAAAGTTTACAAATTACTTTTGAAATGACATTAACATATTAAAAGTTATGAGATTTTAGTGATTTTTTTTTTATAGAAGAGTGCCATTTTAATGTAGCGCCACCAACCTTGGCTCTCCAGTCTGCGGGAACCATGCCACACTGTCGCAGGCGGCTGCGTTGGGTAACAAAAGGCGTTTGCCAGGGGCGCCGTCTTCATTAAAAGCCAACCTCCAGGAAAGCTGGATTCTCATCCAAGTCCCCGCACCCGCTCAGATTGATGCACTTACCGTATTAAACACCGGCAGAGCCTGCCAAGCGAATGCACTGCGGCGTTTTACTTTTTAATAGTCATTACACAGAGTATTATTCCTAATTGCCTCGATTTATACCATTATGTGCCGGGGGAAAAAAAAAAAAAAGTATTGCAATCGTGTCTTTTTGCTGTTTACATTCCCTCCCTCGTCAAAAACTCCCCTCCCCCTTCCTGCCGTCCTCTTAATTGATTCTACGCTTCAAGACCCCATCCAGAGTTCTCAGGGATTTGGGGATGAAAAAAGGATAGTTCAGTTTTCTCCAGAAAATAAAATAAAAAAACTGCTGCGGCGGTGTGTTTGGGCCGTACGCTGCGTTCCTCCTGAGATTGCAATATGCACCGTATATTCTGGAGCATTCATCACTGTCCTCTTACACTCACGCAGATTATAGAAGAAGAAGGGATAAAGAAAAAAACACGCTCTGAAGTTTGGAGAGGGGAAAAAATGACCAAGAATGATGCTTTGGTTTTAAGGATTGTGCGGACAGTCTTTTAACCACTTCAATACTGGGCACTTTTATCCCCTTCCTGCCCAGGCCAATTTTCAGCTTTCAGCGCTGTCACACTTTGTGCGGTCATAAAACACTGTACCCATATTACATTCTTAGCATTTGTTTGAGACAGATAGAGCTGATGGGCGGCATTGATGAGGAAACACTGACAGGCATCACTGATGGGCACTGATTGACATCACTGGGCACTCATTGACATCACTGATGGGCATCGATTGACATCACTGATGGGCACTGATAAGCAGCACTGATGGGCACTGATAAGCAGCACTGATGGGCACTGATTGGCAGCCTTTATGGGCAGGCAACTGATGGGTGGCATTGATGAGGAAACACTGACAGGCATCACTGATGGACACTGATTGACATCACTGGGCACTGATTGACATCACTGATGGGCACTGATAAGCAACACTGATGGGCACTGATTGGCAGCCTTTATGGGCACTGATGGGAGGCAACTGATGGGCGGCATTGATGAGGAAACACTGACAGGCATCACTGATGGGCACTGATTGACATCACTGGGCACTAATCGACATCACTGATGGGCACTGATTGACATCACTGATGGGCACTGATTGACATCACTGATGGGCACCGATTGACATCACTGGGCACTGACATCACTGATGGGCACTGATTGGCAGCCTTTATGGGCACTGATGGGAGGCAACTGATGGGCGACACTGGTGAGGAAACACTGACAGGCATCACTGATGGGCACTGATTGACATCACTGGGCACTCATTGACATCACTGATGGGCACCGATTGACATCACTGATGGGCACTGATAAGCAGCACTGATGGGCACTGATTGGCAGCCTTTATGGGCACTGATGGGAGGCAACTGATGGGCGGCATTGATGAGGAAACACTGACAGGCATCACTGATGGACACTGATTGACATCACTGGGCACTGATTGACATCACTGATGGGCACTGATAAGCAGCACTGATGGGCACTGATTGGCAGCCTTTATGGGCACTGATGGGAGGAAACTGATGGGCGGCATTGATGAGGAAACACTGACAGGCATCACTGATGGGCACTGATTGACATCACTGATGGGCAGCGATTGACATCACTGGGCACTGACATCACTGATGGGCACTGATTGGCAGCCTTTATGGGCACTGATGGGAGGCAACTGATGGGCGACACTGATGAGGAAACACTGACGGGCATCACTGATGGGCACTGATTGACATCACTGATGGGCACTGATTAACATCACTGGGCACTGATTGACATCACTGATGAGCACTGATTGACATCACTGATGGGCACTGACATCACTGGGCACTGATTGGCACCACTGGTGGGCATCTCTGATGGGGCTGCACTGATACTCAATGCACTGATTATCAGTGCAGATCCCCCCTGTCAGGAGAGCAGCTTATCGGCTCCCCTCTATTCACGCGATGTCAGCGCGAATACAGGAATGCCGATAACCGGTGTAATGTCAAACAGCCAACTCGTCGAAATCTCCAACCACCTCATTTCCGTTTACTCTCCAAAATTGGACATTTCCATGAGTTGGCTGTTTTAACACAACACTGGCAGCGTTTTCACCCAGATACGCAATAAGTTGGCTGTTTTGATAGAACAGCGGCTAGAGAGGAAAAAAGAAAAAAGTTGTCGCTGCCGCCTTGGAGGTGGCCATGTTGTTGGTTACTAGCGAGCGGACTAACAATGTCCACTCGTTATATTGTCTACCGGAGTGTATACGCTGTGGGTGTTTTGTCAAAACAGTCAGCTCGTCGGAATGTCCAATTACGGATGCTGGAGAGTAACCGGAAATGACGTGGTTGGAGATTTCGACGAGTTGGCTGTTTTGACAGAACACAGACACTTCCTAGTTACAGTGTGATCAGCTTTGATTGAACACAGCTGATCACATGGTAAAGAGCTTACATCATAGGCTCTTTACCAAGACCAGAGATGCAGTGTATGATGACATACCGCACCACCGACCACCGCACTACGTGCCCCCGGGGACGCGCACTAGTGGCAAATCCTGAAGGACGTCATCTGACGCCCGATCAGGATAACTGATCCACCGCCCGGCTGTCACTTTGCTATTGGCCGGGCGAGATCTGGTTAGAATTTAAAGAGCAGCCCGGCTTAGGTGAAGGTCCTTGCACGCTAAAGTGTTCAATTGCAGTGTGTCAGAGCGCATTATGGCACATTTCATTGTTAATGGGCCGCCAATACACTACAACAGATAAAAGAACGTGTATGACCCCCCCCCCCTTTTTTTTTTTTTAACTACTTATCGACCGCCCACAATACATTTACTGTACGTGTACGTCCTCCAAGCTGTTCCGGTTTAGGGACGTGCAGTACGTCACTCCTACGACAGCTGTGTCCACCAGACACCGTAGATTGTGGATCCCGTCCACAATATCAACAAAGCTGTGTGTTTCCTATTGAGTGATGCTGTGATTGGTCCCACAGCTATCACATGGTACCTGGGCCAATCACAGCACCCTGTACCATGTGATTAGCTGTAGCCAATCACAGATCACTAGCACCCATTCATGACAGCTCAAAACATTGCTTTTACAGTGATCATCATTGTAACCGCAACCCCTACCTAGAGTAGTACAAATTAATGTGGTGACACTGAACTACTCTGATGAGTGTATGTAAAAGAAAAAGTAAAAAAACTAAAAGAAAATATTTTTAAAAAGTTTAAAAAATGAAATAAAAAAAAAAATATATATTTTTTTTAATATTGTCACCAGTCAGGATCCCTGATCACTGCCAAACCAGCCATATCATGATCCTGTATAGCACTGGTGACAGTATGTAAAAAAAAAAAAAAAAGTGTGAAATTTTTTTTTTATTTCTTAATTTTCCTACAAATTGTGACAAAAAATTTGAAACTTCAAAAAACTCACCATGCCTATTACTAAATACCTCGGATTGTCTACTTTCCAATAAGGGGTCATCGGGGGGGTATTTTTACTGTCTTGCCATTTTAAGGTCTTCAATACATCGGTACTGATCAATTTTCATATATATATATATATATATATATATATATATATATATATATATATATATATATATATATATATATATATATATATATATATACCATAGTTTGTAGACTATAACTTTCACATTAACCAATTGATATACACTTATTGAAATCTGTTTTTACCAAACATATGTAGCAGAATAGCATACATTTTGGCCTAAATTTATGGAGAAACATGATTTTATTGGAAATGTTTTATAACAGAAAGCAGAAAATATCTGGGGGGGGTTTTTTCCAAAATTTTCAGTCTTTTTTTTTCTTAGTTTATATATCGTAAAAAAAAATAAAAATAAAAAACCAATGGTGATCAAATACCACCAAATAAAGCTTTATTTGTGTGAAAAAAGGATATGAATTCCATTTGGGTACAGTGTTGCATGACCGCACAGTTACCAGTTAAAGGAGCACAGTGCTGAATAGCAAGCAATGGCCTGGTTATGAAGCTGATAAAATCTTGAGGCGCTCAGGTGTTTAAAGCAGCATCATTCACAACGCACCGTCTATGGCTCCAAACATAGAATGCCTGGTCTACAACCATCTGAACTGCTCCCCTTACAGAGTCTGGGTATGACCCAACACTCCACAGGAACTGCTCTTCTAAAACTCTCTAATGACTTGCTGACTGCGAAACCAGTGTCACTACTCTGTACCTTATGGCTTTTGATTACAGTTGACCATTTGCTCCTCCTAAAAAAAAAACAAACAAAAAAAAAACCCACAACGTTGGCCTTCAAGACTCTGCCTTTCCCTGGTTCTTCTACTTATCAAGATGCTCCTTTAGTGTCACCTTCAACTCCATATTCTCCTCTCCTCTTCCTCTTTCCATAGAGGTCCCCCAAGACTCTGTCCTCAGGCCCCTTCTATTCTCTTGACATCTTCTCCCATAGCCCATTGATGGCCTCCTATGGCTTCCAATACAAAGCTTATGCTACCCAAATTGATCTCTCTTTTCTTCAACTCGCCCCTTCAGTCGTATCCTGCATTACTAATTTATGTATCAGCATGGCTGTCCCACCAATGCCCTGAACTCAAGCTGGCCATAGATGGATTGAAATTCGGCCTGTTCAGCAGGGACTGGTCAAATTTGAATCCATCTATTGCCATTCCTTCTAGAGGGAAGTCGATCTAATGTTTCGCTTTCCTCGAATGGGAATATTGAAAAATGTTCCTTCTATCAGCGCATGCATGCATTGCTGTGCTAATCAGTATAATCTAACAGTGGAGGAGTCATCCAGTCCTTCCCTTCATGCCCCCCCCCCCCCCAATTTTTTTCCATCAAGGTCATCAGCACAGCTATCCTACCTTTTCCTCATGCCTGGGTGGTAAGTGTAATCCTGGACTTCGACCTCTACTTATGGCCCCACGTCCAATCTTTATCCAAATCTTGGCACCTTCACCTCCATAAAATTTCCAAAGCACACACCTTCTTAACCAATGACATCACCAAGCTTCTAATTCGCTCCCATGTTTTCTCTAAGACCCCTTCTACTCTCTACATCTTTTAAAGGACTGATCTCGAGTATCTACTCTACTGTCCATCTGGCACCCTTGGCTGGAGACACTGATCTGACCTGTAGAGCACATTGGATAGAGGACCTGGGCACTATAACGGCGGGAGCAATGGCAGTATATCTTATAATTAGTCCCTCCTAGTATCTCTTTCACCCACACAAAAATTGTCGCAGTTGTATCTATGACATAAATTCTAATATACACCACAGAATTTTTTTTTAATTTGGCAGATGCACAGATGACACCTGTCCGAGATGTGGAGGCTCGCCAAGTGATGTGGCGATGCCCCAAACTACTTACTGGGATGCAGTTCTCCATACCATAAACTAAATCTTTATGTTGTCCTGCCCATTGGCCCAATGCAAATTCCGGTACTTCGCTGCCTCTTCCAGGTGCAAAAACTCATAGCCCAGAGATGGTTAGCATCACTCCCACTCGCTATCTATTGGTCACTTGATAACCACCCATGGCTTCCAATACCAATCTGTATTCTGATAACTCCCAATTGGTTCTCTACTCCTCAACTCATGCCCTCATTTTCCTCCTACATTACTAATTTACTAACTGACATATCAGTATGGACATCCCACCACTCTCTACAACTCAATCTTTCCAGAACTGAACTCATAAACCCCCCCCCCCTCGACTTTTCTATCAAGGTCAATAGTACAACTTTGAGTCCCTTACCTCATACCAGGGTGCTAAGTGTGATCTTGGCCTCTCCTTCAGCCTCCACTTCCAATCAGTGTCCAGCTCCTCACCGCCATGACATTTCCAAAATGTTAAACTTCTTAACCAACAACACCACCAAGTTACTTATTCAGTCCCTGGTTATCTCTTACCTCGACTATTGCAACTCCTTCTCTGTTGGCGTACCTCTGCATAGGCTTTCTCCCTTTCAGTTTATCATAAATGCTGCTGCCAGACTAATCAACCTCACCATCCGCTCAGCATCTGCCGCCCCTCTCTGCCAATCTCTCCACTGGCTTACGATCACCCAACGAATTAATGTCAGAATACTAACAACGCCATCCATAACTGTGCCTCCATCTATATCATCACCCTCATCTCCAAACATCACCCAAACCATGCTTTCCACTCTCCCCAAAACCACCTGCTCTCTATCTCCCTTGTCCTCTCCTCCCAGGCTCCCCCCTAGGACTTCTGTAGAGCCTCTCCTATCCTCTTGTTCTCCATACCACAATCTATCCAGAACCTCTCCCATTCTCTGGAATGCCCTACCCCAGTCTGTCCAGAGCCTCTCCCATCTCTGGAACACCCTACCCCAATCTGTCCAGAACTTCTCCCATCCTCTGGAATTCTCTACCACAATCTGTCCAGAGCCTCCCCCATCCTCTGCAACTCCCTACCCCAATCTGTCCAGACCCCTTTCTCATCTTCTGGATCTCCCTACCCCAATCTGTCCAGAGCCTCTCCCATCCTCTGGAATCCTCCTACCACAATCTATCCAGAGCCACTCCCATCTTCTGCAACTCCCTACACCAATCTGTCCAGACCCAATCTGTCCAGACCCTCTACCCTCGTTTGGAACTCCCTAACACATGTCCAGAGCCTCTCCCATCCTCTGCAACTCCCTGCCACAATCTGCCAGAGCCTTT
>JBBGZY010001479.1:335000-492500 GCA_037952925.1 Lithobates clamitans
TATTTGCACTAACATACAGTTTTTCAGGACAAGCTTTCGGGGTATGTCCCCTTCTTCAAGGTCCAAGCAGAGACCCCCCTAGGGAATAAAATGGCGATTGTTGCAATATTTTATGTCACACTGTATTTGCGCAATAAAATTTTAAACATAATTTTTGGGGAAAAAATACACTTTAATGAATTTAAAAAAAAACTAAACAGTAAAGTTAGCCAATTTTTTTTGTATAATGTGAAAGATGATGCTAAGCCATGAGAATCGTGATCTTTATTCTAAGCAGAAAAATCGTGATTCTCATTTTTGCCAGAATCGTGCAGCTCTAGTATGAATGCTCTTTCAAGGCACTGTGTGTGTATGTGTGTGTAAATATATATATACAGTGGGGATGGAAAGTATTCTGAGACCCCCTTAAATTTTTCACTTTTTGTTATATTGCAGCCATTTGCTAAAATCATTTAAGTTCATTTTTTTTAATCATTAATTTACACACAGCACCCCATATTGACAGAAAAACACAGAATTGTTGACATTTTTGCAGATTTATTTAAAAAGAAAAACTGAAATATCACATGGTCCTAAGTATTCAGACCCTTTGCTGTGACCATCATATATTTAACTCAGGTTCTGTCCATTTCTTCTGATCATCCTTGAGATGGTTCTACATTTAAGTCCAGCTGTGTTTGATTATACTGATTGGACTTGATTAGGAAAGCCACACACCTGTCTATATAAGACCTTACAGCTCACAGTGCATGTCAGAGCAAATGAGAATCATGAGGTCAAAGGAACTGCCTGAAGAGCTCAGAGACAGAATTGTGGCAAGGCACAGATCTGACCAAGGTTACAAAAAAATTTAGACTTAGGACATCTAATGGCAGGAAAAAGTATTGCAAGGAAGGCACAAGAAGTCAATTGGTTGTGCTGCAGTGAAGTGCCGGCCGATAGGAGGAGAGAGCAGAGTGACAGAGAGCTGAGCTGCTTCCTCTTTCACGGTCCAACCGCAGGCTAAGAAGAGGAAATCGTCACCCCAAAATGTGTTGAATTCAGCCATTAAAAAGACAATCCCTTTGCACCTAACTTCCTCATCGATTTTTTTTTTCTTTTGGCTTCTCCATCGCTTCTCCTGCTCAGCTATATGTTGCGCCTGCTTTTTACTCCTCCCAAAATTAGTCCCCCCCCCCCCGTATAAAGCGTTGCGTATTATTTTTCAGGTGTTTTTCTTTTTCCGCCCTTTAAGCGGGCTGCGAGCTTCGGCTGCCATCACTCTCCTTTATGTCGCCGTAATGAAAAGTGTATTTCGGCTTGTTAAAGTTTTGAACCTTATTGGACGGTGTCCAAGCGGAGGAAAAATTGCTTTATCCAGCTGCTTCTGCAGAGGCGGCGGCAGTGATGAAATACGGCCGGCAATGACATTTTTCTTGCGGTTTGGATGTAAAGACGTATCCTATTATCAGCGGTAATTTAATCTTATCCCCTTTATGCCGCTGACCTTCATAATGGCTTCTGTCTTGTCTGAATATTATGAAGCAATTTGGAACGCATTTGCATGATTTCCAAAATTGATTTTTTTTTTCTTTTTTTTTTTTTTTCTCTACCTCTGCGCCGTCAGCCGGGGGGAAGGAAGAAAAAAAAATCACGTCGGCGATCGTCACCCTTCGCCCTCGTCTCTGCGCCCAGGCTGGCCATAGTACAGTGTGGAATTAGCCATGGATAAAAGAGTAATGAAACTCTCCATAACTCTTCGTAAAGAAAATAAATAGAAAAAAAGATTGGGCGCATTTTAAATAACGGTTTTCAGGCCGGGTTTAACAAGCGGTTTATTTTTACTGACCGTGCGTTCGAGTTTGATCGCTGCAGATGATTGGGTGGAGGCGGCGTGAGATGGCGAGCCAGACCTGACGTTGGTTTTGTCTCTGGCATGCTGGAAATTGTAGTCTGCAACAAGTAACTGATATAGGCAACTGTGGTCACATGGTGCGAATCAGCGCAGCAATGTGATGGTGTATGGCGGTAAAGGGATTTATTGTTTTATAGTTTTTTATTATTATTATTATTATTATTTTCGTATTATTATTATTTATTTATATATGTATTTATGTATCAGTATTTATTATTATTATTATTTTCGTATTATTATTATTTATTTATATATGTATTTATGTATCAGTATTTATTATTATTATTATTATTATTATTATTATTTATATATAGATATATCTATATCTATAGATATAGATAAAAAAAAAATATATATATATATATATATCTATAGATATATATAGATCTATATCTATATATATCTATAGATATATATATATATAGATATATCTATATCTATAGATATAGATATATCTATATATATATAGATATCAGTGTCACCTATCTGCACTCATCAGTGATGCCTCATCAGTGTCACCTATCTGCACTCATCAGTGATGCTTCATCAGTGTCACCTGTCACGAGGGCCACGTACATGATGTGAGACCGAAGTAATGGGGAGGCCTCCCTTGCACCTCAGGTCCTTAAAGCCTCTGGAGATGGAGACAGAGACTTTGTGGGGACACCGAGTGGCACGGGTGCCAGGGGTGCGGAGCACCGTGCAATCCTTAGTCCGGAATCCGAGCCGAGGTCAAGTCCAGTTGGGCAACGAAGCATAAAAGGGTTAATCAAAAGAATGGTCCTGCCCAGGCCAACTTTCAGCTGAACGTTGGCCTGGGCAGGAAGGGGGTGAAAGTGCCCAGTAAGCAAGTGGATAAATGAGGACCTGTCATAAGGCGCTCCTGCTTCCATGCGCTGATTGCGGTGCACTGCTCCCCCCCGTGGTGTTTTATTCCCGCTATTTATTACAGATGACTCCATGGGAGATGGATGGCGGAGAGGATATCGATTATCGAGCCATCACGGGATGATCCATGTTCGGACCATACGTGGAGAAGCCGGGATCACATGTTTATCAGCGGACGATTGCCATCCATTTGTGCCGGGGCCCCCGGTGACACTTCCCTCTCGCAACTAAATCCGTTTGACATTTCTGACCTCGGTTTGTTGGCAGGGGGGACTGAGTGCATAGAATTCCCCATCCGGGGCTCCGGTTCACCTTCTCTAATGGCTGGCGGCTGCATTTGTGGCTTAATAGTCCAGGATGTATGTAAAGTGAAACTCCGACTTTGCGTTCCGGAAGAATCCTTATCTGTTATTTATACAGATGACTTATTTTAGATCTAGGAGAGCCTCTCTGAGATCCTCCGGCTTCAGAGTCAGTGACTTGGAAAAAGCCAAAAGAGGTATTAAACCCAAAAACAAACATTATTGTAGAGAAACCAAGAAAAAAGGGAACACGGGACTTTTGGATACCCAATAAATTTACATAAAATATGATAAAAAGTACAAATTTTATTCAGCATCAAAACAATAAAATACAAATAAAAAAGCCCCATAAAGCTACAAAGCATGTATACACACATTACAGTGACATCATGGAAGCCTAAAAAGAATGCAGATGAACTTTAATGGCATCCCAGTCTTAGTCCGTAGGTTTCAATATTGAGTTGGCCCACCCTTTGCAGCTATAACAGCTTCAACTCTTCTGGGAAGGCTGTCCACAAGGTTTAGGAGTGTGTCTATGGGAATGTTTGACCATTCTTCCAGAAGCACATTTGTGGGGTCAGGCACTGATGTTGGTCAGGAAGACCTGGCTCGCAGTCTCCACTTTAATTCATACCAAAGGTGTTCTATCAGGTTGAGGTCAGGACAGTCAAGTTCCTCCACCCCAAACTCGCTCATCCATGTCTTTATAGACCTTGCTTTGTGGACTGGTGCGCAGTCATGTTGGAACAGAAAGTGACCATCCCCAAACTGTTCCCACAAAGTTGGGAGCATTAAATTGTCCAAAATGTCTTGGTATGCTGACGCATTAAGGGTTCCCTTCACTGGAATTAAGGGGCCAAGCCCAACCCCTGAAAAACAACCCCTCCACCAAATGATTTGGACCAGTGCACAAAGCAAGGTCCATAAAGACATGGATGAGCGAGTTTGGGGTGGAGGAACTTGACTGACCTGCACAGTCCTTGAGTCCTGACCTCAACCCGATAGAACACCTTTGGGATGAATTAGAGAGGAGACTGCAAGCCAAGCCTTCTTGTTCCACATCAGTGCCGGACCTCACAAATGCACTTCTGGAAGAATGGTCAAACATTCCCATAGACACACTCCTAAACCTTGTGGACAGCTTTCCCAGAAGAGTTGAAGCTGTTATAGCTGCAAAGGGTGGGCCAACTCAATCATGAACCCTACGGACTAAGACTGGGATCACATTAAAGCTCATGTGTGTGTAAAGGCAGGCGTCCCAATACTTTTGACAATATAGTATATCTTTTTAGGCTTTTATGATGCCATGGTAATGTATTTATACAAGCTTTATAGCATTACGGGGCTTTTTTTTTTTGATGCTGAATAAAATTAGATATTTTTTATCATATTTACTATAAATTTATTGGGTGCCCAAAAGTCCCACGTTCCCTTTTTTTCTTTGTTTCTTTAGATTCTAGTAATTTTGGGATGTGGTACCACTTTAATTTTGGTTGGGTAGAGGAACATATAATGTTATAACACACTTTTATTATATTATCATCTGGCGATCCGGCCAGTAAATCTGTTTGTTTTTTCAAAAGAACAAGCTCTCCAGCAGAATGTATCAGTTTACTTGAATGAGACAAACCATTTAAAGGAGTTGTAGAAGCAGAAGGTTTTTTTTAATCTTTATGCATTTTATGCATTAAGATAAAAAGCTTTCTGTGTGTAGCAGCCTCCCTAGCCCCTCAATACTTACCTGAGCCCCATCTCTGTCCAGCGATGTCCACGAGTGTTTTAGCAGTCCGGGACTCTCCTCCTGATTGGCTGAGAGACAGCAGCGGCGCCATTGGCTCCTGAGTTGTGCCTCACTAATACAGGAGATGTGTTACTGGCCAGGTCACCAGGTGAAAACAGAGGGGGGGGGGGGAAAGCCAAAGAAAATTAAAACTAATGAAGCCACCACATCTAAGGATTGGTAAGCTGCAATATAATACATTTTTGGCTTTGGGTTTAATATCGCTTACTTCTTATTGATCACCAATGAAAAAAACTCAACCTCATATTAACCCCTTGGCATCGGGGCCTCCCGGCCCTTTAAGGGGTTTGAGGCTCCGTTCACACCTGAGCGTACTGGAATCGCCGGCAGAATCACGTCATTCCTGAATCACGCAATACATGGGATGCGTTTGCAATGCTGTTATCTCTTAACCACACCTCAAACGTGGCGTGATTTTGCCGCAATCGGCGAGCAACAAAACGTGCCAATATCGCGGCACAAAACGACCTACTACGCCAACAACAACAGCACCAATTGGCAACACCAGATGTGCCTGGCTCTGTGCCAAAATTTGGTACGTGAGCTTCTTTGGCATGTTTTTGTAGCGGAGGGAGGCCCATTCAAATGAACGATCCGCTCCAAAAATGCGCTGCAAAAACACACAAAAAAAAAGCCTCAGAAAACGCGGTGCAGCCGTTGTCGCTGTAGTATGCTTAAATGTGAATGGAGCCTTGGATGACGGGAGGTGGGGCGGGGTTTATGCTCATGTGATGTGGGATCCTCCGCTCAAAGAGGGGCTTAAACCAGAGTGCTTGTGTCTCATTACCTCCAGGAAGAGAAGAGCCCCAGGTGCTGGCTAAATGCTGATGCAAGTAGAAGAGAACAAGAAGACCTGGACAGCCGCACACCGGAATGGATAAATCCATCTTTTATTCAAAATACAGGATCATGGGATACACAGAACACGACTGTGGCGTGGTACAAGAAGAGCTGACGCGTTTCGCACTTACACCAAGTGCTTACTCAGTAAGCACTTGGTGTAAGTGTGAAACGCGTCAGCTCAGTAAGCACTTGCTGTAAGTGCGAAACGCGTCAACTCTTCTTGTACCACCCCACAGTCGTGTTTTGTGTACCCCATTAACCTGTATTTTGAATAAAAGACGGATTTATCCATTCCGGTGTGCGGCTGTCCAGGTCTTCTTGTTCTCTTTTATGATCATGTGACCGCCGTGATTGGCTGTCATGGGGGTCACATGATCGGAAGGAGCAAGCAGCGATCGGTAGCTTTCCGCAGTGTTAAATTAGTCAACTAAAACGACTAAAACATTTTCGTCGACTAAATGAATACTATTTTAGTCGAGTAAAATACGACTAAAACTAAAACAATTGGGATGACTAAAATACGACTAAAACTAAAAGCCATTTTAGTCAAAAGACTATGACTAAAACTAAATTGCAATTACTGAAATGTACTGGAGATTTAGTCGACTAAATACGACTAAAACTACAACAATTGCAGAAGACTAAAATGGGACTAAAACTAAAATGCCATTTTAGTCCTAAGAGTAAAATTAACACTGGCTTTCCGTCAGCCGCGGGTAACTGCGCCCGGAACATGCAGGGCGCGCTCTCTTGGCACAGCTGTTTTCGCAATATAGCACGCAAATATTTGGCCGCTCGGCGCCAAAGGCCCACCAGCCGAGAGGCCGCATATTTGTGTGCTGTCGGCGCCAAGAGGTTAAAAATAAAGATCCTTCCTGTTCCAGTCCAGTGGCTTTGCCTAGGCTGAGATGATGATGATCAGTCTGCTGCAGGCAGGAACAAGCATTTACTCAGTCTCCCCCCCACCCAGTGATCAGACTGTAATACCTGACCCGTGCTGTATGTACTGAACATTATAAAAATATTTCTCCAGCTGGGTCCACTTCATTTCCAGTTTTGCCCGTCATGTACCTTTTAATAGAATCAAAAGAAGAAAAATGTGCAGAAAATACAGGTAGAAAATTGTGAGATATTCTTCAGTTGACATTTTATGCGATTTGTCAACATGGAGGGATAAAAAAAGGAAAGATGACCAAAGCGATGTTGAGAATCAAACACGACTGCGGGGATATTGTTGCAGATAATACGGATGAACCTCGGAACCTGCAGTTTCTTTGGCAACAATAACAATGTTTCTATTTGAAGAAGTGAGTGTATCATCCAGATAGTTATTCTTGTTTCGAGGTATTTTAGGCGTACTATAGCGCTTTTCCTTAAAGGAATACTCCACTCAGTCGGGAGAGCTTTGTATTTCATTTTACGGAGGGTTGTTGGCCCGAGTGAGTCTAGTTTACACCTTATTCTTTGGGCCGGCGTGCTCGCTACATCATTGCAGTTGCTGGTATCCATGTTTGCTGTTAAGCTGCATTCACACCTGAGCGTCGCATTTCTGAGCGTTTGCGTGATTTTGAGCGTTTTGTGTACAGAGTTTTTAAAGTGTTTTTGGGCTTTGGTGTTTCTTAATTCACCAATAGAGAAAAATATCATCTGTTTTCAATGATAGAAAGGCAACAGTAACTCAAATAACCATTTGTTACACCCAAGAAACTCATCGAACCCTGAAGCAGACGGGCTACAGCAGCAGAAGACCACACCGGGTGCCTCTCCTGTCAGCTAAATCAGCTACAACTACAAGAAACGTCTGACCTCTGTGATCGCCAACAAGGGTTTTGCCGCCAAGTACTAAGTCATGTTTTGTGAAGGGGTCAAATACTTATTTCACTCATTAAAATGCAGAACAATTTATAACTTTTTTGAAATGCGTTTTTACGGATATTTTTGTTGTTATTCTGTCTCTCACTGTTAAAAAAACAAACAAACCTGCTATTAAAATTATAGACCGATCATTTCTTTGTCAGTGGGCAAACGTACAAAATCCGCAGGGGTTCAAATACTTTTTTCCTCCCTGTACAACACAAAACACCTGAGGTTCAGCAGCAGTACTGCCTGTCAAACATGATAGGAGGGATAATACTTGCCGATAATTGCGCATACCATCTCTTGTATGGTAGCGGTATGGTAGCGGTGGCTGCGCCGCCGGGTGCCGCCCATTGCGGGGTGTCATTCAGGTGGCTCAGGGTCCTGTCCTCCCCTCCCTGCTCCTCTCCTTGCAGAGTGGCAATCTCCCTATGTCAGGGAGCTGAATTGCCTGGGCTGCTGTAGTAACAATGTGCCGCCTCCTGTTATAGACGGCACACTGATCTAATGCCAGGACATTGAATCAGTGTGACGTGATCACAGGAGGCGGCAATTCAAATCCAGCTCCCTCACACACAGCGGAAGAGCGCCGCTCTGATCCGGGCACAGACAGACTGCATCTTATGGCACAGGCAGGCTGCATCCACAGGCGCTGGTGTTAGGCTGAAACCACAGGCACTGGTAGGCTGCATCCAACACGCACCGGTAGGCTGTATCTAACATGCACTGGTGAGAGAATGCATCTATCACGCACTGGTAAGCTGTATCTAACATGCACTGGTGAGAGGGTGCATCTAACATGCGCTGGTAGGCTGTATCTAACATGCACTGGTAGGCTGGATCTAACATGCACTGGTGAGAGGATGCATCTCACATGCTCTGGTAGGCTGAATTTAACATGCACTGGGAAGGCTGCTGATACAAGAGGTGATTAGAGACTGTGGACCTGATACAAGCAATGGTTAGAGACTGAGGACATGATACAAGAAAAGGTTAGAGACTGAGGACATGATACAAGAAAAGGTTAGAGACTGAGGACATGATACAAGAAAAGGTTAGAGACTGAGGACATGATACAAGAAAAGGTTAGAGACTGAGGACATGATACAAGAAAAGGTTAGAGACTGAGGACATGATACAAGAAAAGGTTAGAGACTGAGGACATGATACAAGAAAAGGTTAGAGACTGTGCACATGATACAAGAGATGGTTCAAGACTGTCGACCTGATATAAGAGATGGTTAGAGACTGTGGACATTATACAAGAGATGGTTAGAGACTGAGAACATGATACAAGCAATGATTAAAGACTGAGGACATGATACAAGAAAAGGTTAGAGACTGAGAACATTATACAAGAGGTGGTTAGAGACTGTGGACATGATACAAGAGGTGGTTAGAGACTGTGGACATGATACTAGAAAAGGTTTAAAGACTGAGGCCATGATACAAGAAAGGGTTAGAGATTGAGTACATGATACAAGAGGTGGTTAAAGACTGTGGACCTGATGCAAGGGATGGTTAGAGACTGTGGACATGATACAAGGGATGGTTAGAGACTGGGGACATGATACAAGGGATGGTTAGAGACTGAGGACATGATACAAGGGATGGTTAAAGACTGAGGACATGATAAAAGGGATGGTTAGAGACTGAGGACATGATACAAGAGATGGTTAGAGACTGAGGACATGATACAAGGGATGGTTAGAGACTGAGGACATGATACAAGGGATGGTTAGAGACTGAGGACATGATACAAGAGATGGTCAGGGACTGCAGACTGCATTTTTCTTGGGCTTTTCTTGCACTAAAGGCGCCAATAATGGCCAACAATACATTCATATTAATTTAAATTGATGATATTAATTAAAAAGTCAAATATAATACAATTATATATATAAAAATATTTTTTTAAAACTGTCGTTTACGGTATCGGTTTTCGGTTTCGTCACCAAAATTTCCATTCGGTGCACTCCTAATTTTTACCATCCAAACCGCAAGTGTAAACTAAGCCAACATACATAAAATACACACATAATCGTAATGGGAGGGTAGTTGTTGAAATGAATGGTCTGACTCAGAAAACTGAAAACTCTAATTAAAAAATATTGGACACTAATGGAACCAAAGATTTTTATTTTTTTTCTTCTAATTCTTGTGGTTTTATTCTTCTCTGTTTCAAAGTCTGCCGCTTGGGTAACATACAAAGCAATTAGCTCTACGGGAACGATACAGCTTCTAATTTTCCATTTTAGCTGGGAATCTTGGCTCGGTAGCGGTGATAGACTTGCGCTTTGGCGATTTATTGTTAATTGGCAGCTAAGAAGCTCCATAGAATATGCAATGAGGGCTTCCCAGCCGTTTTCCAGAGGAAGGTCTAAAGGTCGGCCTGAATATTTCTCTTTAATTTGACAGACACTCCAGAGATGGTGATGGCCTCGTTTATGAGCCCATAATGCAATATTCTCCTTCCAACATTATTACAGACATCCTCGTTCCCTTCCTTTTCTTTCTTTTTTTTTCCGCCCATTGCGCTAATAAATTCTATAGTTTCCCTTGATTGACAAGCGGCTTTGTCATGACCTGAACCCATTAAAAAGAAGACCTATGTTGAGGATCCGGAAATAACATGGAACGGTCTTGTTAATAAGTCATAAAGAATCATTATTTTCCATTTTTTTTCCTTTTTCGTTCCGCCGACGTAGATAATTTTAACAAGGTTACGGAAAAATCGCGTCAAGAGGTGATCGGGGGGCGGGGGAAGAAAAAACAATGACATTTTTATAAGGATTAGATAACAAAATGTCTCTGATAGAATTCATATTGCTGGGCATTGCAGCGGCTAAGTGGTTAGGGCTTCCAAGGTGCATGGAGTTTGTATGATCTGCTCTGATTTTACTACTGCTATACAAAACCTGATGGGGGATTAAAGAGACCCTGTCGGGAGACCATTTATTCCTATAAGGAAGTCTAAGGACTTTGAACTCTTGTCACTCGGATCTAAGGTAACGGTGAAACGGCCTCGGCCCTTCTCTTGCCACGCTCTCTGATGAATTTTGCCCGACCCCGGAGATTATATGTAGAGGGCGCTCTAAGTTTGATTTCAATATAAGGTTATACACTTTGAAACGTAACTTTATTAGGTACACCTTGCTAGTACTGGGTTGCCTTCAGATCTGCCTTCATTCTTCATGGCAAAGATTCAACAAGGTGTTGGAAACATTCCCTTTAGAGATGTTGGTCCATAGTGACATGATGGCATCACGCAGTTGCTGTACATCCATAATGGGAATCTGCCATTCCAAAGGTTCTCTATTGGATTGAGATCTGGTGAGTGTGGAGCTCTATTGGATGAGATCTGGTGAGTGTGAAGGCCATTGGAGGACAGTGACCTCATTGTCCAGTGGTGAGATGATTGGAGCTTTGTGACATGGTGCATTATCCTGCTGGAAGGAGCCATCAGAAGATGGGGACACTGTAGTCATAAAGGGATGGACATGGTCAGCAACAATACTCAGGTAGGCCGTGGTGTTTAAACGATGCACAATTGGTACTAAGGGGCCCAACGTGTGCCAAGAAAATATCCCCCCCCCCACCATTACACCACCACCACCAGCCTGAACCGGTGATACAAGGCAGGATGGATCCATACTTTCATGTTGTTTATGCCAAATTCTGACCCTACCATCTGAATGTCGGAGCTGAAATCGAGACTCATCAGACCAGGCAGCATTTTTCCAATCTTCTGTTGTCCAATTTTGGTTATCCTGTGTGAACTGTAGCCTCTGTTTCCTGTTTTTAGCTGACAGGAGTGGCACCCGGTGTGGTCTTCTGCTGCTTCAAGGTTCGATGTGTTGTGCATTCAGAGATGGTATTCTTGGGTGTAACAAGTGGGTATTTGAGTTACTTTTGCCTTACTATCCTCTGTAACCATTCTGCCCATTCTCCTCTGACATCAACAAGGCATTTTCCTCCACACATCAGCCGCTCACTGGATATTTTCTCTTTTTCCGACCATTCTCTGGAAACCCGAGAGATGGTTGTGTATGAAAATCCCAGATCAGCAGTTTTTGGAATATTGTCTAGCAAGTCAGTGGCACATTGCAAGGGAAAATACTGTAAATAAGGTTTCAAGCCTTTCTCTGCCAGAGCTTTTTGCTTTTCTCAGTTTATTTCACGTGTTAAAATGGACATTTTAGGTCTGAAGATTACTTAAAAACTCAAAACATGATATATGGACCCTGAAGATTAAAATGGTGGCATGTCCCATGATGATACTGGGGCAATTGTTTATCAAACCCAAATTTTCAGTAAAAAACGCATTCAAATTAATTTTAGTGCACACAAACATAATACAAAACTGAATTAATTGCTAAAATATAAAAGATGAGTTTGTGTCGAGTAAATGGATACCAAACATGTCAAGCCTCAAAACTGCGTGCGCAAAAAACTACAGTACCCAACGTGGTTTGTAGGTGACACCTTTTAAAGACCTTTACAGTTCAACAATTTACTGTTGAGCTGAACAAGATCTATTGCTCTCACTCCGATGTACATATGTATGTATAGGAGTGTGTCTGATTTGATGAGGGGCTCTCATGTATCGGGAGGTCTCTGATTCATAGGGCTGATGTAAAGGGGAGGGGCTCTGATGTGATGGGGAGCCCTTTTATGTGAATATGGGCTCTGATGTGATGGGAGGACCTTTACTGTGAAGGGGAAGTCTGATGTAATGGAGGGACTTCTGATGTGATGGGGGACCTCTGATGTGATTGGGGGGGACTTCAATGTGAAGGGGGATTCTGATGTGATGGGGGACCTCTAATGTGATTGGGGGGGACTTCAATGTGAAGGGGGATTCTGATGTGATGGGGGACCTCTAATGTGATTGGGGGGGGGGCTTCATAGTGAAGGGGGAAACTATTGTGATGGGGGACTTCTAATGTGAAGAGGGGACCTCTTTTGTGATTTGGGGGACTCCAATGTGAAGGGGAATCTAATGTGATGGGGGACCTCTGATGTGATGGGGGACCTCTGATGTGATGGGGGGACCTCTGATGTGATGGGGGCACCTCTAATGTGATGGGGGGACCTCTTATGTGATTGGAGGAACTCCAATGTGAAGGGTAATCTAATGTGATGGGCTGACTCTGATGTAATGGGGGGACCTCTGATGTGATGGAGGGGACTTCTAATGTGATTGGGAGGGGGGGACTTCAATGTGAACGGGGCAGCTTATGTGATAAGAGGACCTCTAATGTGATTGGGGGGGCTTCATAGTGAAGGGGGAAACTGATGTGATGGGGGGACTTCTGATGTGAAGAGGGAACTCTGATGTGAAGAGGGGACCTCTGATGTGAAGAGAGGACCTCTGATGTGATTTGGGGGACTCCAATGTGAAGGGGAATCTGATGTGATGGGGGACATCTGATGTGATGGGGGGACCTCTGATGTGATGGGGGGACCTCTGATGTGATGGGGGGACCTCTGATGTGATGGGGGGGCCTCTGATGTGATGGGGGGGACCTCTAATGTGATGGGGGGAGCTCTAATGTTATTGGAGGAACTCCAATGTGAAGGGGAATATAATGTGATGGGCTGACTCTGATGTAATGGGGGGACCTCTGATGTGATGATGGGGACCATTTGATGTGATTGGGTCACTACAGTGTGAAGGGGGACCTCTTATGTGATGGGTGATCGTCTGGTGTGAACAGTGGACCTCTTGTGTGATTATGGGAGTCTGATGTGATGAGATGACCTCTGATGTGATTGGGGGAACTCCAATGTGAAGAGGAAATCTTATGTGATGGCACAACCTCTTATGTGAAGAGGGGACCTCTGATGTGATTGGGGGACTCTGATGTGATGGGAGGACCTCTGTGATTGGGGGACTCAAATGTGAATTGGGAATCTGATGTGATGGGTGACCTCCGATATGATTGGGGGGAGGGCCTCTAATGTGATGCTGGGACCTCTTATGTGATGGGGGGGCCTCTTATGTGACGGGGGGACTCCAATATGTGGGGGGAATCTGATGTTATGGGCTGACTCTGATGTGATGGGGGGACCTCTAAAGTGATTGGGGGGACTCCAATGTAAAGGGAATCTGATGTGATGGGGGGACCTCTGATGTGATGAGCTGACTCTGATGTGATGGGAGGAACTCTTATGTGATTGGAGGGACTCCAATGTGAAGGGGAATCTAATGCGATAGGGGGACCTCTGATGTGATGGGAGGACCTCTTATGTGATTTGGGAGACTCCAATGCAAAGGGGAATTTGATGTGATGGGGGGACCTATTATGGGATTGGGGGGACTCCAATGTGAAGGGGAATCTGATGCGATGGGGTGACCTCTTTTGTGATTGGAAGGACTCCAATGTGAAGGGGACGCGGATGTGATGGGGGGACCTCTGATGTGATTAAGATGACTCCAATGCGAAGGGGAATCTGATATGATGGGGGGACCTCTGATGTGTTGGGGAGGACCTCTGATGTGATGGGGGGGACCTCTGATGTGATGGGGAGGACCTCTAATGTGATGGGTGGGACCTCTGATGTGATGGGAGTACCTTTGATGTGATGGGGGGGGGCCTCTGATGTGATGGGGAGGACCTCTGATGTGATTGGGGGGGACCTCTGATGTGATGGGGGGACCTCTGATGTGATGGGGGGACCTCTGATGTGATGGGGAGGACCTCTGATGTGATGGGGGGACCTCTGATGTGATGGGGAGGACCTCTGATGTGATGGGGGGGACCTCTGATGTGATGGGGGGACCTCTGATGTGATGGGGGGACCTCTGATGTGATGGGGAGGACCTCTGATGTGATGGGAGTACCTCTGATGTGATGGGGAGGACCTCTGATGTGATGGGGGGGACCTCTGATGTGATGGGGGGACCTCTGATGTGATGGGGAGGACCTCTGATGTGATGGGGGGGACCTCTGATGTGATAGGGAGGACCTCTGATGTGATGGGGAGGACCTCTGATGTGATGGGGAGGACCTCTGGTGTGATGGGGGGGACCTCTGATGTGATGGGGAGGACCTCTGATGTGATGGGGGGGACCTCTGATGTGATGGGGGGACCTCTGATGTGATGGGGAGGACCTCTGATGTGATGGGGGGGACCTCTGATGTGATAGGGAGGACCTCTGATGTGATGGGGAGGACCTCTGATGTGATGGGGAGGACCTCTGGTGTGATGGGGGGGACCTCTGATGTGATGGGGAGGACCTCTGGTGTGATGGGTGGGACCTCTGATGTGATGGGAGTACCTTTGATGTGATAGGGGGACATCTGATGTGATGGGGGGACCTCTGATGTGATGGGGGGACCTCTGAAGTGATGGGGAGGACCTCTGATGTGATGGGGGGGACCTCTGATGTGATGGGGGGACCTCTGATGTGATAGGGAGGACCTCTGATGTGATGGGGGGACCTCTGATGTGATGGGGGGACCTCTGATGTGATGGGGGGGACCTCTGATGTGATGGGGGGGACCTCTGAGGTGATGGGGAGGACCTCTGATGTGATGGGGGGGACCTCTGATGTGATGGGAGTACCTCTGATGTGATTGGGGGGACCTCTGATGTGATGGGGGGGGACCTCTGATGTGATGGGGGGGGGGACCTCTGATGTGATGGGGGGGGGACCTCTGATGTGATGGGGAGGACCTCTGATGTGATGGGGGGGACCTCTGATGTGATGGGGGGGACCTCTGATGTGATGGGGAGGACCTCTGATGTGATGGGTGGGACCTCTGATGTGATGGGGGGACCTCTGATGTGATGAGGAGGACCTCTGATGTGATGGGGGGACCTCTTGATGAGGAGGACCTCTGATGTGATGGGGGGACCTCTGATGTGATGGGGGGACCTCTGAAGTGATGGGGAGGACCTCTGATGTGATGGGGGGGACCTCTGATGTGATGGGGGGACCTCTGATGTGATAGGGAGGACCTCTGATGTGATGGGGGGACCTCTGATGTGATGGGGGGGGGACCTCTGAGGTGATGGGGAGGACCTCTGATGTGATGGGGGGGACCTCTGATGTGATGGGGAGGACCTCTGATGTGATGGGTGGAACCTCTGATGTGATGGGAGTACCTCTGAAGTGAAGATAATGCAGTTGTCGGTTTGTCTTAGGCTCAGGCTTGATAAGCAACAAAAAAATTGTATGCATGTTAGACTAGGGTGCTTCAAAATATTTTAGGTGGACCACAGGCTCACTTAAAACCTAAAGTAGTATGAGTATGACTGCTTTTGCATTGTATCAGCATTCCACGTGTGATGACCCATCCCCTGGCGTGTTGAGCGTTCCATGTTGCATCACAAAGCTTTGAATCCCTTACATTGTTGCATCCCCCCCCCCTGCTCTCTTCTAATACCCTTCTCATGCTACCGGTAGAATGATTAAAGAATCAATACGTGCATTTATTGCGTCCCCGCGGCCCGTCAAGGTTTTCCTGCAGTCGGAAATAATTTTTGCGTTAACGGCAATGGGAATGACAAGCGAATTAAAATGCTGCTGACATTTAATTGGCGCTCCATGCTATACTATTGACAGATACCAGAGCCGCTCCTGAATTATCGACAAAGCAATGGCAGAACGGCGGTTTTCTTTTTTTTTTCTAATTTCCAAGTATTGCATGCTTCCCGTTCCATTCCCTCCCATATATATATATGTTGCAGCAGCGGCCTAATAAGTATGCAGCGCAGAGCCTTCATTAAAGACTTGAGAAGATTTTTTGCGCCATTGTAATAAATATCCTCACGTTTCCTAATGGATGTTAATGGAAGCGTAGCGCTCCCCCGGGAACCATCGCGCCGTACAGTGAACTGAATCCGCTCTCTATGTTTATTGTGGTCGTGTCAGATAAATATACACATAATCACTCTTGCCGCGTTTTTGTTTTGTTGCTCAGCCCTTATTTTTCTCATTACTGCTATCTTACCTTCACAGTGATTTGTACTCTCTGCAGCAAGTTCACTTTTTTTTTTTTGTTCTTCTACATCGTACCTTTATCTAGCATTTAGATGCCACTTTGATGGCGTAGTCTGAAAACAAACTCCGGTCTTGTTGAAGATATATTTATATTTTTTTTACAAAGTTATAATGTTCCAGTCCGATCACCGGGGGGGGGGGGGGAGACTGAGTAAATGCTTCCTCCTGCCTGCAGCAAACGGGTGACGTACATTAGGCTGCATTCACACCTAAGCGTTCCGGGAACACGGGCAGCAATTTGTGTTTCTGCCCATGTTTCGGGAAACGTGCGAAAAAGGTGCTTTGCGCTTGTGCCAAACTCAAGGAGCAGTCCAGTGTTTTGTTGCGTGATAAAACGCGCTCATACATGCGCAACACCTGCCTGGCTCAGTGCCAAAAAAGGTACAGGAGCTCATTTTGCATGTTTGTTGTACGGAGGGCAGCCCATTCAGGGGAATAGGGCCTTCATGACTAAGCCCCTGTGGGGAGTACGAAATGCGTCGGTCACGTGGCCTGCATGAAGCCGGGTTGAAGCCACTTGTCTGACACTTGGGCTCTTGCTGGCGTTTTTTTTGTTGTGACGTATAGCATCGCACAGGTGGGGTTGCGGTGCTATTAATTTTGAACAGCACTCCAAGCCGCTAAGGCAATGCAGCTCTGAGACGAGTTACAGCATTCTACAACGCATGCTGATATACTACCATTCAAAGAACGGGGCGTGTCCATTTGTTTGGTCCGTTGCTCATTGGGCCATTCAAAATTTTGGGGCTGCGTGTTAAGGGTTCTTCCTCACGGTACTGTGTGACCATCAGATTCCTGGTAGAAAATTCCTGCATAGAAATGGCCTGTATAGTAAATGTAAGTCTTTGTGCGTATGCACACGTAAAAATTCTAGCTTTTCTCCTATGTGCGTATACAGCATGTGCCTAAAATATTGTGTGTGTGTGTGTATATATATATATATATGTATATGTGTGTGTGTATGTATGTGTATATATATATATATATAAGTGTGTGTATATATATATATATATATATATATATATATATATATATATATTATATAAAATTATATAAATGTGTGTGTGTGTATGTATATATATATATATATATATATATATATATATATATATATATATATATATATATATATATATATATATATATATATATATATATATATATAATATATAATTTATTTTTTTTTTTAACTGATCTACACTCGGCACAAGTAATACACCTGTGTGTATAGGCCCATTAGAAACAATGGGCTGCTTTTAGATATACTATATTGTCAAAATTATTGGGACACCTGCCTTTACACGCACATGAACTTCCCAGTCTAATGACATCCCAGTCTAATGCCCCGTACACACGGTCGGACTTTGTTTCGGACATTCCGACAACAAAATCCTAGGATTTTTTCCGACGGATGTTGGCTCAAACTTGTCTTGTATACACACGGACGCACAAAGTTGTCGGAAAATCCGATCGTTCTGAACGCGGTGACGTAAAACACGTACGTCGGGACTATAAACGGGGCAGCAGCCAATAGCTTTCATCTCTTTATTTATTCTGAGCATACGCGGCACTTTGTCCGTCGGATTTGTGTACACGCGATCGGAATTTCCGACAACGGATTTTGTTGTCGGAAAATTTTATAGCGTGCTCTCAAACTTTGTGTGTCGGAAAATCCGATGGAAAATGTGTGATGGAGCCCACACACGGTCGGAATTTCCGACAACAAGGTCCTATCACACATTTTCCGTCGGAAAATCCGACCGTGTGTACGGGGCATTAGTTCCGTAGGGTTCACTACTGAGTTGGTCCACCCTTTGCAGCTATAACAGCTATTATAATAAAGAAAATACAAGAAAATACGGTAAGTTGTATATAGTTTCATGTTTATAATAGTAGTTTAAGATAGATAATATGCTTATGATGCTCTCAACCATGAGTGTATAACATAAATGGTAATACAGTCTTAAAATGATTTTAAGTTGTGGATATATACATATTGTAGTGCTATTTTAGTATAGATAAGAGTGTAAATGATAATGTGAGATAAATTAAAGAGTTTGAAAAGCAAAGAGAATAGAAACGGAGAGAAGAAGAATATAAATGAGGAAGGATCCGGGGAGGTGAAATCAACACGAGGACACCAATATAAGCAATCTTTTGTTTTACACTATATTGTCAAAAGTATTGGGACACCTGCCTTTACACGCACATGAGCTTTAATGACATCCTAGTCTTCTTCCGTAGGGTTCAATATTGAGTTGGCCCACCCTTTGCACCTATAACAGCTTCAACTCTGCTGGGAAGGCCGTCCACAAGGTTTAGGAGTGTGTCTATGGGAATGCTTGATCATTCTTCCAGAAGCGCATTTGTGAGGTCAGGCACTGATGTTAGATGAGAAGGCCTGGCTCGCAGTCTCTTCTTTACTTCATCTCGAATGTGTTCTATCGGGTTGAGGTCAGGACTCTGTGCAGGCCAGTCAAGTTCCTCCACCCCAAACTCGCTCATCAATGTCTGTATGGACCTTGCTTTGTGCACTGGTCCAACTCATTTGGTGGAGGGGGGATTATGATGTGGGTTTTTTTTCAGGGGTTGGGCTTGGCCTCTTAGTTCCAGTGAAGCGAACTCTTAAGGCATCAGCATACCAAGACATTTTGGATAATTTCATGTTGCCAACTTTGTGGGAACATTTTGGGGATGGCCCCTTCCTGTTCCAACATGACTGCGCACCAGTGCACAAAGCAAGGTCCATAAAGACATTAGTTTTTTTTTTTTTTTTTTTTTTAATCAAGCCACATGATTAGAGCCGAAAGCTCTAATTGGCTTGAAAAAGGTTGGGTTCAGGGTACAAAGCACTGTGCCCCAAACCCACCCACTTCTGACACTAGTGAATCAATATTTGCTATTGGCTTCTCCTCCTGGCCATTCAGGACTGGAGGCGGATCGGGTTGGCCAGGAGGAGAAGTCGAGGAAGCCACTGCGCCGCGACAGTAGAGGAGTGAGTTCAGACCTGAGGGGAATGTTTGCCGCCCCCCCCCCCATAAAGGTTAGCACCAGCCGCCACTGTTCTAGATACGCCACGGGCATCTGCATACGCGCCACGTTTCCACGCACAGGCACCAGGATTTACACAATTTTGCCATCTTTGAGCCGGCATCTCAGTCCAGTAAGTCGATGGTGACCCTGGATGATGGCTGGTGGCAGGCAAAAGGTCTATAGATGGACAAATCAAAGGTCAAGGCAGGCAGCAGATGCGGGGTTGTAAACAAAGCCTGGGAACTTTCCTCCCGTAGACGTCTCTGGAAGACTTCGCTCTCGTAATTAACTCAACAAATCTTGCGCCTATATTATACAGTCATTGATCGCCGGCCTCTCCCAATAACACAACACGAAGCCTGAATCTCGTCAATATCAATTATTCCGCACTTGGGGAAAAAATAAATAATGTTCATTCCTGTAATTCAAACTCCTCACTGTGTTCTACATTGCTGTTCACTTTATTCAACCCACTCCATACGGTTTGAGACACACAATTGGAGGCACAAGAGAAGAAATGGGGGAACACCTTGTGACTTAAAACAAAGTTACAATGTACAGTCTGATCACTGGGGGAGAGGAGACTGAAAAAAAAGCTTCCTTCGGCGTGAATCAGACTGATGACATCATCTGGAGCTCAAGGACATATTTTTGATTATAGAAAGGTGGAAGTTTTTGTGCGCCACGTTCCCTGGGCATATGCGCCTGCACAGGTTTTCCTGCACATGTGCAAAGGCTGCTACTAGAAAATTCCAAAATGTTCCTGTCTTGGTGTGATGCTCAGGGGTCGGGCTCAGAGACCAGTAGCCTTTATCTGTAGTGGGACTCCTACTGACCAGCAGGATAGGTAAAAAAAAGCAGTGTACCCTGGCGGATGATACGGGCTCACCTAGAGGTGCGGAGTCTAAGTACTAACCAGCGTTCACCAGAGCTCCTGATGGTAGAGATGGATTTTTCTGTGTGTTGGTACCAGGTCGCGTCCTCGGGATTGCCTAACAAGGAGGTGAGCAAGCCGGGGTCCACTAGCAGATATAGCAGGTAAGGAGCAAACAAAAGCATAGTCAGTAAACAAGCCAAGGGTTGGTGACAAGTGGTTGCAGGTTGGGATCTGGCAAAAGCGTAGTCAAGGAACAAGCCAAAGGTCGGTAACGAGTGGTAGCAAAAATGTGGACAGCAGCAGGGAAGACAAGAGTGAGATATTGGCTGGAGAGAGCACAGTAATCTGGCAAGCAGTAACTGGCCTAAAACAGGAAGTTCATGGGAGGAGCAGAGTTCAAGGTTCAGCAGAAGTCAAGACACAAGGCAGGATCAGCGGATCAGACAGGGTGCTGTTCAGTATCTCAGGTAGCCAGGGCCGGCCCTACCATGGGTCCTGCTGGGTCATTGGACCCAGGCAACACTTTGCCAGGGGCAGCAATTTGACACCCAAGATTTTTTCCAGCAGTTTTGTGTGTCATCCAGGGGTGGACAACGACGGGGGATGTCGGGTATCAACTGCCCCATAAAAAGTCCATCCTGCTGGCCTCAACACTTATATTTATAGTTGCCGAGGGAAAGGGTGCTTGCACACAGTCTAACACCAGCTGTTAAACACCCGAGCACACATGACGAGCTCAGATGTGTGTGGTTCCGGGTGGAGGGGTATCCACAGGAGAACAGAACAATGAAAGATCCCTTCCCCACTGGCTCCACCAGTAGCCGATGTTCTGGCGCAGCATTTCTATTGGGTGAAACTGGAGAAGGGGGTGCGGCCAGCCTCGCGCCCCCGGCCTGCCTCCTTCTACTCTGGTGCATGCATGAGGCTAGGCACTGAAGACTGAAGGGGGCAGTATTTCATTCTTGGACCTAGGCAGCACAATGTCTTGGGCCAGCCCTGCAGGTAGCTCAGCGAGAAGAATCATTGCCAATCACAGCAGAGGTCTCAGGTTCAAGTCCAGGCCTTGACACTTGCACATGCGTGTAGAATCACCTACACATTGAACATATGTGCCGCTGGGCTCTGCCAGGACCACCTGGGAGAATCCGCTTCCAGCGAAATTTTTTGTTTTCAGGCTCTGGCTCACATCTGCGCATTTCTTGAATGCGCGTGGGTTAGCTTGTTTTCAGACGCTTTCTCGGACTGTGTGAAATGCGCATGTTGTGTTTTGTAGTGCCATTAATTGTTAGTGGCACCCAAAACAGGGCCAGCAGAGGCACTAACATTTAAACACAAAAATAGGTGCGCTGTCCCCTTTAATTGCTCATAAAATGAAATTGTGTTCCTATCAGTGTGTTTTGTTGCCAAGGAACATCTGCAGGGGACAGAAAGACAAAGCAAGCACATCGTGTAGTACTATCATACATCATATCATCATATTTATTGTGCACTGCAAGGTTCTTTCTATAATACACAATAAAGACGAACAGAACTTGCACCAACGCAACGAGATCGGCGTGCATGATGACGTCAAGCTTAGGCTCCACCCAATGCATTTCATTGCCAAGGAACGTCTTCAGGGGACATGAATATGAAGCAAACACATTGTGTAGTACTATCATGCAATCATATTTTTTGTGCAGTAAAAGGTTCTTACAGTAATACACAATAGAGACCAGGAGAACTTGCGCCAGTGCAACAAGATCGGCGTGCATCATGACGTCACACTTAGGCTTCGGCTAACGTGTTTCATTGCCAAGGAACGTCTTCAGGGGACAGGAATACGAAGCAAGCACATTGTGTAGTACTATTATACAATCATGCTTATTGTGCTCTACAAGGTACTTACAATAATACACAATAGAGACAGTCAGAACTCACACTGCTGCAGCAAGATGGGAATGTGTGATGACGTCACGCTTAGGTTCCTACCAACGTGTTTCAATGCCAAGGAACATCTTCAGGGGACAGGAAGACAAAGCAAGCACATTGTGTAGCACTACCATACTATCATGTTTATTGTGCTTTACAAGGTACTTATGATAATACACAATAAAAGCAAGCAGAACTCAAGATCAGCATGTGTGATGACGTCACACTTAGATTCCTACCAACGCGTTTCATTGCAAGGGAACATCTTCAAGGGACAGAAAGAAAGCACATTGTGTAACACTACAATCATGTTTATTGTGCACTACAAGTCTCCTGTCCTCTGAAGATGTTCCCTGGCAAGGAAATGCATCCATTTATGGACTTTAAGCATGAATTTATGTTTATTTTCTATAATCTAATCATATACAGTATATTATTCATGTATTTTTTTTGTTTGGTGTAACAGCTGTGCACTTTCAGGATAAGGTACCATATTTTGGGGGTGTTGTTACATAGCAATTTTGATCTTTTAATTAATTTTATTGTTTTTACACTGATGCATTTTATTTGTGATATGTAAATTATTACATAGTTTTATTTCATGAGCCCTTAAAGGGACAGTGCACCTATTTTTGTATTGAAATCTTTTGTATTCAGGTTATAGGAGTGCTGCTGTTCCTTATATACATTTCTTAAAGACGCAGAGCACAGGATTTAGGATTTTTTACAAATGCACTAAAATGCATTGTAATAAACACGCCGATCTTTGGTGCGTTTGTAAAATGTAGGGCAACCCATTCAAATGATTAGGCGGTGGGAAAAACACACAAAAAAGTGCATCTAGCAAATGCTCGATGTCAATGCAGCCTCGCTGCTCATGCAAAAAAGCATTCATGTGCCTCTACATCTTCCAAATGCTGCAAGCTAGCAGTTGGTATCACACACTCGTGTGTATCCAAGGTTAAGCACTACAGGAAATATAAACAATTATATTAATCAACAACCAATCAAATGTTTTTTGTGTTTTTTTTGTCTGACCTGCACTGTCTGAAGTGCCCAACATGAATTTGATCTTCCAATTATTTTTTTTTATATTTTCTTGTCCATGTGGTCCATTGTCACCTCTAACGCAGCAGCAATATTCGGTTTCAGGAGATTTATAAGTTCTCGGTGAATTTTAATCATTTTTTATACTGATAAATTTTCAGCAGCCAGCCGAGGTACACGGCTATTAGAAATAATGAATGAGTTTCATATACTTGCAAAGCGCCAATTTTTTATTTTTTTTTCTTCGGAATAGTGAGAAAACGAGGCTCCATCAAGTCTTAATAAATACTGACATTCACCATTAATGGAGGACGGGATTTGTAATAATAACGGTAATGGGTAAAGCTGCATGGAGCAGATATGATGAAAGGGGTCTTATGTCATTGTTACAATGTCAGCAATACGCGGGGAACGCGGATCGTTCTCCTGTACGGTGCCCCACCCTCTCCGACTTGCCCGCGGCCGCTCCGGTATATTACCAGAACTTGTTTATACAGTGTGAACAATGTAACCGTTGGCTTGCTGTAATTTAGCTGTCAAATTAAATCCTGACGGCTTCAGGCAAGACGATCTGCGTTCAGGATTTACCGGCAGAATGCTTCAAGAGGTGTCTCTGTCTACCCGAGAACAAGAATGTCAGATGTTGCAGATTACCCTCCCATAGATATGGTGGCTGCATTCGTTTTCTTCTTTCAGATTTATTTTCTTTTCTTTTCAATTGATGATCCTACCGGTAACACACATCCTGTCCGAGGGTGACAACGCTCACTTCCTGCACTAGACATGTGCAGAACGGAAAAATTGGTTTCCTTTCGGATAGATTCATTATGTTACCAGTTGCGTTTCCTTGATTGGTTTTGGATTTCGTTTAGTTTCCTTAAAGTGTAACTCCGCTTTTGTTGAGAAAAAAACATTCCCCTCTGTGTGATCTATGTACATTGCAAGGATTATAACAAACTTTATTGCAGATCCCTACCTTTTTGTTATTCTGAGAAATCCCTCTGTGTTTGTCTGAGCCTCTGTTCTAAGTGGGTCTAATGGGAGTGGTTTCATAATTAACTGTCAGGTGTGCAGCTGCAGGGCCAGCATGCCTTTAGACGTGCTCTTATTGAAAGTATCTCACCAAAAATGACATTTTTGTTGCAGGGGATGCCTGAAATCTGACTTGTATCTTAGGCAGACGTCTGGGAAAATTTGTGAGCCAATCACACAAGCAGGAAATGATGTTTCCTTGGGGGGGGGGGGTCAGTAACATTCTGGTAACAACTCCAGGTAGCCATATTGCAATGTGTTCTCAGAAAATGACAGTAGCTGTAGATTGAAAAGGAAAGGTAATTTTTAATAACATTCAATTAAAATATGATTAGTGTCGCAATTACATGCGCTATATTATTTTTTCTTTATTTGCTATTTTTTTTTCCCCTTTTTTTTTTTTTTTTACCCTTTACATTTCTTTTCGTTTATTAATTTTCTAATGAATTCCAAATTTTCAGAACAATTCGAATGCTTTGCTCGATGATGTCACAAGAAGGCGTGGCCACCGCCGGGTGGCCCTGACCTTAGGCTATTTAAGAAATGTCAGACGAAGGAGCAGGCAGACAGCAGGAGCCTTCAACGAGACCGGAGGTTTTATTTTTATTTTTTCGGGTCTGGCGATGTGGTGGGCATCGTGATTGATGGATCTGCATCGGGCACCCGCCATGTTGAGGGCATGTGGCCTGGTATGATTCAGGAGGGGGGGCGCCCGCCCCCCCCCCCCTTTCCTGGCCTGCATGCTCGGTTAAGGGCCTGGTATGGATTGGAAGGGGGAGCCCCATGCTGGTCTTTTTTTTCAGAATTTTCTATTGCCGTCATTCTTTTGTTTGCATTTCAGCTGTCAGTGGGGTAGGCGGCAGATGATTCATCGGTTGTTAAGGACGTGTCGGCCGGCCAACTCTTTAAAAACCAGCTATTCTTCACACAGAATTTAAATCGGTCGATAATTTTTCTACTGATCCAAATTCGAATAGTTAAGAAAATCTGGAATTTGTTAGAAATCGAATATACAAAACGAAATTTAACGAATTTAACACTAGGTAATGCCCACATGCAACACTGAGCCACCATGATTGAAAGAACTAAAATCCAGTAAATGAAAGGGACGGGCCGGGGTCAGGATGGGGTGGAAAGTGATAGATGATGCTTGGTGCTGCGTCTATACCTCCTAGGAACCCAAAAATGCCTAGTTGTTTTACCTGTATGAGACAAACCACCCACATGCATGAGCCCTAACTGGTCCTTTGTCTTCATTGTTTTCTGAACTATTGGTCCTGAATAGGTAGGCAGCGAGTGAAGTCGAAACAGTCCACCTTCACATCTGTTCAGGTCCATCCAAGAAGAATCCAAACCAAGGGATCAGAATGATGGCCAGGGACCAAGCATTTTCCAAAGAAAGGAAGCGATGCCATATTACCTACCTCTTCCAGGAAAGGTGTCCTATGCTCCACTTTCTCTGGAGGTCCCTAATTAAAGTGATGTCAGCCATTTCCCCTCCTCCGACTGATTCTAATAGGCTCTATAAGACTTAGCAAGGATTAAGTGTGACAAGCAATTAATACTCAATGACAAAACATTGGAGAAGAACAATCTTATGCAGTTCCTTTGTACCTTCGGATCATCTCCAAAGATTTATGACTTCAGCGATTTACTTGGATTTGCAGAAAATAAAAAAGGAAACAGAAACTCGAGAAACAAAGTGTGCGAAAGCCGCGATCCTCTCAGCCTCTGGATACTTCTTTACGTTTCATCTCCTCTAATTGGACTAAAAATAGATCTCTTTCACAAAAGTACATTTAAAACGACTTTACTTTGTGCTCCTGCAAATACTTCCACAAACTTCTATAAGCCGCTTGATTTGTACGAGATACAGAAATTCTGCAGACTATCGGGAGAGAGGGAAGAATGAATAGGATAAAATGCCACAAGAGAGACCCATAGAAGTGCCACAAGAGAGGTCTGTAGATTCGTCACTAGAGAGGTCCATAGAAGTACCACAAGAGAGGTCTGTAGATTCGTCACTAGAGAGGTCCATAGAAGTGCCACAAGAGAGGTCTGTAGATTCGTCACAAGAGAGGTCCATAGACGTGCCACAAGAGAGGTCTGTAGATTCGTCACTAGAGAGGTCCATAGAAGTGCCACAAGAGAGGTCTGTAGATTCGTCACTAGAGAGGTCCATAGAAGTGCCACAAGAGAGGTCTGTAGATTCGTCACTAGAGAGGTCCATAGAAGTGCCACAAGAGAGGTCTGTAGATTCGTCACTAGAGAGGTCCATAGACGTGCCACAAGAGAGGTCTGTAGATTCGTCACTAGAGAGGTCCATAGAAGTACCACAAGAGAGGTCTATGGATTCGTCATTAGAGAGGTCCATAGAAGTACCACAAGAGAGGTCTATGGATTCGTCACTAGAGAGGTCCATAGAAGTGCCACAAGAGAGGTCTATGGATTCGTCACTAGAGAGGTCCATAGAAGTACCACAAGAGAGGTCTGTAGATTCGTCACTAGAGAGGTCCATAGAAGTGCCACAAGAGAGGTCTATGGATTTGTCACTAGAGAGGTCCATAGAAGTGCCACAAGAGAGGTCTGTAGACATGGCATAACAGAAATCCATAGAAGTGCCACAACAGGGATCCATAGAAGTCTATCCACCCAAGAAGTGACACAGGAGAGAAACATAGACATGCCAAAGAGGAAATCAGTAGGTGATTCACAGGAGGGATCTGTAGAAGTGCTGAGGGAGGGATCCATAGAAGTGCCACAGAAGAAGTCCATAGAAGTACAACAAGAAGGATCTGTAGAAGTGCCACAAGAGGAATCTATGGAAGGGACTTAGGATAGATCCATAAAAAATGCCACAGAAGATATCCATAGGAGTATCATAGAAGAATTCCATAGAAGTGTCATAGGAGACATCCGTAGAATTCACAGAAGAAGTCTCTGGAAATGCCAAGAGAGTATCAGGGGAGAGATCCCTAAAAGTGCCAAAAGAGAGATCCATAGAAGTGACAAAAGAAGATTTCATAGACGTGACACAGGTGAGATCTGTAGAAATTCCACAGAAGAGATCTGTAGAAGTGCCGTAGGTGAGATCTGTAGAAGTACCACAACAGGGATTAGCAGTGGCGGCTGGTGTATTTTTCTTTTGGGCAAACACCTCCCCGAGCGGCGTGGCATGGCACTGAAACAGCAGCCATCCCCGCCCCCCGTGCGTGGTCCGTCCAGCTGTGTTGTCCCCTCCTGGTGTGCAGGCAGTGGCTCGGTCTGCTCCTTCAGCTTCCTCCGCCGTGTCACCTCTTCTGCCATGTGCTAGGCATCCAATAGGATCACCTGACACTTTGGCCAATCGGAAAACAGGTCTCGCAGACCTACCTCCTGATTGGCGGGGGGGGGAACTTTAGTGTGATAATAGAAAAAATGCATTCGTTTCGAGAATGGAATCCGTAGAAGTGCCATAGGAGAGATCTGTTGAAGTGTCACTGATGAAGTCTACAGAAGTGCCAAAAGAGGGATGTATAGAAGTGCCAAAGGAGAGTTCCATAGAATACCACAAGAGGAATATATAGAAGTGACACAGGAGTGTTCAGAAGAAATCCAAAGGAGTGCCACAGGAAAGATCCGTAGATGAGTTATAGGATTGATCCATAGATGTGCCACGGGGTTGATGCATAGAAGTATAGTCAATTCAGTTAGCATATATTAGGATTTAAATTTTAATTCAAATGAATAGGTATGCTAACATCTTTAGGGATGCAAGAATCCACCCAGAGTTCAAGCAACCTAATTTATAGCCGCGGTATGAACCTCTGAAGGGACGGCACGGGCTGCATGCAGTGTAAATATCTCCTAGACCGTGCAGGTGCTGATATTCACTGTACCTACAGGTAAGCCTTATTCTAGGCTTTCCAGTAGGTACAAGTTAAAAATAAGACTTTACTACCACTTTAGGAGACTTGTCAGTGTTTTTCAGATTATCATGTACTAAACATTATTAGGATCCAGGTATATGGAACTAAAGACCCCAAAAAATGAAGGTGAGGTTAGCAGACTGGTAAAAGAATTAACTATGAGATGTTCTCGTCAAAAGGTATGTGTTTTTCATACAACAGTTAAAAATGCCATCAATGCATTTTGTACTGTAATGGCACACTTTATTAGGGCAGGCATACCAAACACTGAGGGCACATTTATGTTTTTGTGGTGCGTTAGCCCGCATTATGTCAGGTCATTAAATTGAAAGGCATGGGTTGCAAATGCACAAAACGTTCCAAAAATTGCACTTTGCCTTAACGTAATAACCCTAACTAATAAACCCTAAATAGATAACTAACCCCAAATACTGTAAATATCCAAGTGGGGACGGAAAGTATTCAGACCCCCTTAAATTTTTCACTCTTTATTATATTGCAGCCATTTGCTAAAATCCTTTAAGTTCATTTTTTTCCTCATTAATGTACACACAGCACCCCATATTGACAGAAAAACACAGAATTGTTGACATTTTTGCAGATTTATTAAGAAAGAAAAACTGAAATATCACATGGTCCTAAGTATTCAGACCCTTTGCTCGGTATTTAGTAGAAGCCCCTTTTGATCTAATACAGCCATGAGTCTTTTTGGGAAAGATGCAGCAAGTTTTTCACACCTGGATTTGGGGATCCTCTGCCATTCCTCCTTGCGGATCATCTCCAGTTCTCTCAGGTTGGATGGTAAACGTTGGTGGACAGCCATTTTTAGGTCTCTCCAGAGATGATCAATTGGGTTTAAGTCAGGGCTCTGGCTGGGCCATTCAAGAACAGTCACGGAGTTGTTGTGAAGCCACTCCTTCGTTATTTTAGCTGTGTGCTTAGGGTCATTGTCTTGTTAGAAGGTAAACCTTTGGCCCAGTCTGAGGTCCTGAGCACTCTGGAGAAGGTTTTCGTCCAGGACATCCCTGTACTTGGCCGCATTCATCTTTCCCTTGATTGCAACCAGTCGTCCTGTCCCTGCAGCTGAAACCTACCATGCTTCACTGTTGGGACTGTATTGGACAGGTGATGAGCAGTGCCTGGTTTTCTCCACACATACCGCTTACAATTCTAAGTTCTATCTTGGTCTCATCAGACCAAAGAATCTTATTTCTCACTATCTTGGAGTCCTTCAGGTGTTTTTTTAGCAAACTCCATGCAGACTTTCATGTGTCTTGCACTGAGGAGAGGCTTCCATCGGACCACTCTGCCATAAAGCCCCGACTGGTGGAGGGCTGCAGTGATGGTTGACTTTCTACAACTTTCTCCCATCTCCCGACTGCATCTCTGGAGCTCAGCCACAGGGATCTTTGGGTTCTTCTTTACCTCTCTCACCAAGGCTCTTCTCCCCCGATAGCTCAGTTTGGCCGGACGGACAGCTCTAGGAAGGGTTCTGGTCCTCCCAAACGTCTTCCATTTAAGGATTATGGAGGCCACTGAGCTCTTAGGAACCTTAAGTGCAGCAGAATTTTTTTGTAACCTTGGTCAGATCTGTGCCTTGCCACATTTCTGTCTAGCGATGCGGAGGATCGAAGCCCTGCTCGTCTCCCCCTCCGTTCGGCGGCGCCGGTATTGCAACTGTGGGCGCCGGGCTGTGGCTTCACAGCCGGGCACTCACTGCGCATGATTGGCCACTCAGTCATCTGGGACCTGTAATGGGTCCCAGATGATTGACAAGAGGGAGGGAGCAGAGCTGAGCCCTTCCTGTGCCGAGGGGAAGTGATGTCACCAGCCCAGGCACTGAAAGAGGCAGACTACGAGGGACCCCCTAGAAACAGGCATTTAGAGGTGAGTAAAAAAAAAAAAAAAATTCCAAATGATTTTTTTTTAGGCACATTCATGTATTTTTTTTTTTTTTGGGTGAAACACCACTTTAAATGATTTTAGTAAATGGCTGCAATATAACAAAGAGTGAAAAATTTAAGGGGTTCTGAATACTTTCCATCCCCACAGTAAATAGTAACCCTAAATGTCCCTTAAAGCGGTAGTAAACCACTGAAAAAACAAAACAAGACAATAGCACGTGAAATATTTACCTTAGAACAAACGGTGACTGGGCGCTGCTGCGGGGGCTGACATATTCCCCCGGTGACCCTACCGGGTTTGTGGGCTCCGGCGCTGTGAGTGGCTAGAGCCGCGATGACGTCACGCGCGTGGGAGCCCTCCGTTCTGGCAAGAAGCTCTGAAGCACGATAGATCGGACCTTCAGAGCGCATGCGCCACCAACGTCAGCGGCTGCATTCAGGGTTAAAATCTCCTAAACTGTGCAGGTTTAGGAGATATTAATTTTACCCACAGGTAAGCCTTATTATAGGCTTACCAGTAGGTAAAAATCACCAAGCGGAGGATACAACTACTTTATATAAAGAAAAATTCAAGTATAGTTTTCACATTATGAAAATAATAGTAAGAATTAGATAAGATTTATGATTAGAGATGTTTTTATAATATGTTAAGAACTAAATAATAGATAAATAAATTCAATTACATAAATAAAAGGGTAAAACGCATGCTATTAAACAATTGCAATATAAGATCTAATTACATACTGATTTTTTTGTTTTGTTTACCCCTGATCATGGTTTTGTTGATGAGATTATATCTGGCATGATGATTATTTATGTTTTTTGTATATAATTAGTAATTGAATATCATGGCAGGTAGTTCATATTGATATAGTGAAATACATGACTTGAATTCTTAAATGATTTTAATAGAGACTAACGACTAGTTTGTGTTCCTCATTAAATGTGATATAGGACGAAGTACTTGTGTTATTAAACATACGGTGTGGGGGAAATTGTGTAAGCTGAAATTTTTCTTTTTGTTTTTAGATATTGATTTTGTATGTTTTAGTTTATTATATTTATTATTAATATGAATATTTTGACTATTATATATCCATTAATTTGAATATTAAAGCCTTGTGTGCATGGACAATTAACGGCTTTTATTTTTCTCAAGTGTAAAATCCAAGAGAGTGCAGGTGGTATATACAATTGGCCTTACATCGCATGGCTGTATGCGGTCATACTCATGTATCAATGCTTTTATGCATCAGCGCAAAAACAAGAATATGTGTGTTTATCCAAATGCACAAAAGCAACGGCGTATATCCAAGTACTCCCATGTACAGCCATGCGGAAATATGCCAGGATTTTACACTCAAGTATATTAACTTGTTCCAGCTAGCTGTACTCATACATGCAGCATCTGTGCACGTGAGCATAAAGGGGTTGTAAAGGTTTTTTTTTTTTAAATAACAAACATATTATACTTGCCTCTTCTGTGCAAAGGTTTTGCACAGAGTGGCCCAGATCCTCCTCTTCTAGGGTCCCCAGCAGCGCTCCTGGCTCCTCCTCTTCTCGAGTGCCCCCACGGAGACACGCATTCCCTGGGGACACTCATGCGTGCGCTCCTGAGTCTCCTGTTGCTGTGTACATTGACACAGACAGCAGGTTTCAGCCCCGCCCCCCGGCTCCCATGTTACTGGCTTTGATAGAAGCCGGAGCTAATGCTACCGCTGCTATCAATCCAGCCAATGAGGACCCGAGACAGGTGCTCTGCTCGTCCCCGTCGCTGGAGGGATCGGGTTCAAGTAAGTAAAAGGGGGGCTGCTGCACTATAAAAGGTTTTTCACCTTAATGCATAGAATGCATTAAGGTGAAAAATCTTGAGGGTTTACAATCCCTTTAATGCCTCAGACTCTCAGCATTAAATGTGATCTCAGCAGTCACATGATCAAAAAGCCCAAAGCTGCCTCTTGGCATTTAGATTCCCTTAAAGTGCAGGGGGTGGTGGTGGTGGTGGGAAGGGGTTTTAAAGCCTCAAACCATTTTGGTAAATTAAGTCTAAATATAGGGCAAGAAGCAGATTGATAATGCCAACTATTTTGGGTACATCTGTGTTCCCATATGACAAAGTTTCCCAATCTGAAAACCAGCAGAATGAAATTACAATTTGTTAGATACCAAATATGATACAAAGCTGATGTATATTTCTCTTAGAAGAACCAATGTGTCCTATTAGCATTCTAGTGTACAAGAGTTAAGCTAAACCTGAACTCCGGGTATGTTTTTTTTTTTTTTTATTTGGACCCAGGATAGTTGGCATTAACAATCTGTTTCTTGCCCTATAAGTGATTCCCCACTTCCACAGGGATCCTACAGGTAGGGTTGCACAGATACCGTTTTTTTTATCGGTGAGTACCAATACTTTTGGTTAAGTACTCGCCGACACCGAGTACCAATACTTTGCCGTGCGATTTGCATCAATACATAAAAATTGGCGCAAATCACACTGTAAAGAATCGCATGTGATTTGAAGAGGAGTGTTGTGCGATTCCTGTCCGAATCGCATGCAGTTTCCCCCACTGCTCCTGTGTGTGTGTGTGCATGTTTAAACACATAAATAAAATATTCGCTATATCGTAGTCAGTAGTCACATTCAAATTGAATAATGAGTATAGCCCTTCAAGAACTTTACAGTTGCATGCAACTGTAAAGTTCTTAAAGGGCTATACTCATTATTCAATGTGAATGTGACTACTGACTGTGATACAGGGAATAATTTTGTCTGATGATAAGCGTACCATACAAGCTTTCATTTTGCCCCTAGTGGTTGAACCACCTTTTGGTATATATTTCAAATTTGAAATCCTGGCCTTGGTTATTCTGGTGGTATGACACCTATCCAGGGAGAGTCCTGTGTAGACAGTGGCGTATGCCCGGATCAGTGAGCCCTGTTCTGTACCCCTCAAAGTGTGTCCTGAGGAAGCGATCCAGCGAAACGCGTTGACACACAGGGCTCACACATGTTTTCGATGCCATACTGTTGAAACATAATTTCTTTCTTTGGGTATATGTAACGTCCATCTCTTCTGGCCATTGCATGGCCGTCAATGGGCGATACCTTTTTATAATCTTATACTGTTTTTTCTTATGTATCTATGTTTAATAAAAATTTTTTAAGATAATATATTGTTGTTCCAATCTGTTTCCAAAGTTTGACCTAGAGGGTTTCTTTTTCTTTTCCAATGAATTTTACAGGTGTGGCACATGAGTGATTTACTTTAAAGTAGAGATATTTACCATACACGCTTGTGGCAATGTCATTGACGCATGCGCACTAAAGAAAGGGCACGTTCATGCCCTTTCTATAGGGCCTGTGCCGTGACTGTTGGCGCATGCGCGGGAGTGACGTCACGTGACTCTGGCCAGTCACAGAGCCGGAGTCCACGGCCCTGGAAGGGCTTTGTTTGCAGGTAAGTGGCACATAATGGGCTAGTATGTGCAGCCAATTACTAGAATATTAGCCGATTATGCTTTTACTTTGCAGGGGAATAAAGAGAAAGTAAAACCCATCAGGGTTACCTTCTCTTTAACCTTTAGTGAACCCTAATGCACGCACGAGCGGACTTTCGACAGACTGAACTCTGAAGGACTTTTTGACGGACTTTCGACGGAGTTCCGATGGAGTTCTGATGCAACGGACTTGCCTACACGTGATCACACCAAAGTCCGACTGATTCGAACGTGATGACGTACGACCGTACTAGAGTAAGGAAGTTCATAGCCAGTAGCCAATAGCTGCCCTAGAGTCCCTTTTTGTCCGTCGGACTAGCATACAGACGAACGGATTTTTCGACTGGACTCGAGTCTGTCGGAAAGATTTGAAACATGTTCCAAATCTAAAGTCCGTCTGATTTTTCGACAGCAAAGTTCCGATGAAGCCCACACACGATTGAATTGTTCGGCGGATTCGTTCCGTCTAACCTTTGCTGTTGAAAAGTCCGCTCGCGTGTACACGGCATAAGGCTGCATTCACACATGATCGTGGGCAGAATCGCAGTGATTTCAAATGGCTGCAAAACACGGGATGCTTTTTCCAATGCCATTACTTCTAATGGTGCCCCAATCGCTTTGCAAATCGCCCTGCAATCGCAAGGTGATGCTTGTCACTCAAAAGGGAAAGTGAGCTTCTTTTGGGCAACAGCATTGCAATTTGCCACAATCGCAGCGAGATTGGGGTGCCACTTGATGTCGTGACATTGCAAACGCGACCCTGCATTTTGCAGCAATTCAACCCACAATCATATGTGAATACAGCCTAATTTGTTCTTATTGACTCCTTTTTCCCCGTTCTTCCCTTAGGATTTTTTGCTGGTTTTTTTGTCATTTTTTTTTTTAATTTGCTTTTTTTGGGGGGGTTTGTACTAGAAACTTGATTCTAGTGCCTTTTAAGAGGGACACATTGCAGAATTAAAATGGTATCATTAACCCTAATTGTTATTTTTAACCCTAAAATTTATCAATTTGTAGTTAATAAGTTCCCTTCACTTAGCTTTTTTTTTTTAACCATTTGTATATAAACAACTTAATTTGTTGCTATTTTTTTTTTAAACTAGTATTAACAATTTTAAAGAGGTTTGGGTGGGGTGGAATTTTGACATCTTTGTCTTGGGTGCCAGAACAATCAGCGTTGTGATTATGTCATGAATATGCTGACAGCAACTTCTCCATAATAAGCAGGACATTTATATTTGTATATATTTACTTTCATTTTTTTCATTTTTTTTGGAGCATTAAAAATGATCTCCAGGATAAATAGGGAGGGTAATTCTTCTTTTGTGAGGGCACAACCTGGCTAAAAAAGGTCTGACTCTTCCACTCTCCATTAAAACAAAAACAAAAAATGTAACTATGCATACTACTGCTCAGCCACCTGTTAGGTAGTTGGGCTCATCTACCAAAAAAAAATAAAAATTTAATTAAAAATACAGTTTTGGGTGAACAGACCTTTAAAATTAGACTATTACTGTAGTTTCCAGGTGAAGATGTTATATGGAGAATCCAGCTATAGATATAACACAGAGGTTGCTGTCTTGTTGTGGGCGGTTATGATTTAAAACACGACTCAGAGGGATTGATCTGGAGACTGTCCGGTCTCTCGGGGAGGGAGGCAGACTCCTATAATTAGAGCTTTGTCTATTAAATAAAGTCGTCAGTCTGTGTCAGCAGTGACGTTGTGCGGTAAGTAAGGCTGGAGCTTTGCTACTCAAATTGCAGGTTTGGGTCGCTTACACATGCTTAACTAAAGAGTGACTACAACTCTCAGCATGCTGTGCCAGCTAGTGGTAACCTATGGTTGATACAGGTATGGCCAGTTATGGGGCCATATCAGAATAGACAATTTGTAGCAGTTACGGTTCTCTTGGTTTATTTTTCCTGGTGATTTGTCGCTTGATACAGAATGTCTGCTGTAGCTGGATGCAGGTTTGCTGTGGTCATTGGATGCTGGTTTGGCTCTGTAGCTGAATACAAGTTTGCTACTGTTGTTGGCTGCAGGGTTGCTGAATTCAAGGTTGGATGGATGCAGGGTTGCTGAATTCAAGGTTGGATGGATGCAGGGTTGCTGAATTCAAGGTTGGATGGATGCAGGGTTGCTGAATTCAAGGTTGAATGGATGCAGGGTTGCTGTAGCTGGATACAGAATTGATACTGTAGCTGGATGCAGGGTTAGCACAGGATGCAGGGTTGGTTGCTGCATGGAGTATTGTCTTGGTAGCTAGTTTCAAAATTGGTGCTGTAGCTGGACACAAGTTTGGGGCTGTAGCTGCATTCAGGGTTGGCGCTGAAGGTGGAAACATGGTTGCTGTGGTAGCTGGATGGACGATTGGCTTTGTAGATTGATATAAGGTTGCTGTGGTGGCCGGATGCAGGGCTGCTTTGGTAGCTGGATTCAAGGCCTGTACTGTAGCTAGATGCAGGGTTGCTCTGGTAGCTGGATTTGACATTGTAGTTGGATACAGGGTTGCTGTAGTAGCTGGATACTGGATTGCTGCAGTTGCTGGACACAGGGTTGAAGCTGTAGTTGGATACAGGGTGGCTGTAGTAGCTGAATATTGGGTTGCTGCAGTTGCTGGACACAGGGTTGATGCTGTAGCAGCTGGATGTAGGGTTGGCACTTTAGCTGGAAAAAGGGTTGCTGCGGTTGCTGGATGCAGGGTTGCTGTGGTGATGGACACGGGATTGGTGTTGGACTCTGTATCTGGACACAAGGTTGGCGCTGTATCTGGACACAGTGTAGGCACTTTAGCTGGAAGCAGGGTTACTGGACACTGGGTTTCTGCAGTAGTTGGTTGCAGGTGTGCTGAATACAGGTTTGTTGTAGATGGACACAAGGTTGTTGTTGCAAGCAAGGTTGCTGGACACAAGGTTGGCACTGTAGCTGGACACATGATAGACACTTTAGCTGGGAGAAGGGTTGCTGGATGCTGGGTTGCTGCAGTAGTTGGATGCAGGGTTTATGACATTTCTGGGTGTAGGGTTGCTGCAGTTGTTTGGGGTAGGGTTGCTGGATGCAGGATTGATTTGTAGCTGGATGCCAGGTCGGCCCTTAGCTGTTAGCAGGGTTGCTGGACTCTGTGAGCCATGGTCATCAGCAGCTTCATCAGATAACACATTGTTTTGCTTGCGTCTATCTAGCAAGGTTCCTCTGTGGTATAAGCAAGGAAGCTGAGATTTCTGCAGTGTGTAAATGTGCTTTTACTATACAAAGATGCTGTACATACAAAACTATTACAATATTAGGAATACAATACAAGACTGACTGATATCTATAACAAGCAAAATTCCTAGCTAACTGAACAGCCTATGGTCTATAATAGTACAAATACACTTAAAAGTTACTTTTCTTCTGTTACTGTATGTTCGTGATCTCCATTGGCAACGATTTTTCGGGAGCATCAGGCACTGTTCTTGTATCATGAGTGGCGGCTTCTGATCTTCAAAGCATGATGGTGTGTGTGTGTGTCCCTAGCTTATGCCTGAATCCCCCTTTTATGTGCCAGGCTGTTTACCATAGTTACCAAACAACAGAAAACATGCCTGTTTGCTGTAGCTGTAGAAACAATGGACTATTGCAAACTGTTAATTGAATACAAAAATGGTATCTACGTACCATTGTCTAATCACCTGACAGTAATCTAAGTCATTCTTTCAGTTTGAGAGCTGAAAGAACTTCAGAAAAGTACATTTCTTACTTGTTTACTTTAGCTATAGAGACAATAGCCTGTTAATTGAACTGTCAATTGAATCCAACAATGATATCTACCCCCAATTGTATAAAACAGCATTTGTTTGAGAAATCTACTCAAGCCAAAAACTGATAATATCTCTATGACCAACCACTATTGTGTAATGTTATGTCCCATGTATCAAGTCTGATTAATAAAAAAAAAATCATATTGTAGCAAACGCAACACACACATGGATATATAGAAATTAGCAATTCTGAAGTTGCATAAAGTGATTTCTTTTGCTACATATCGTTTGGAATTTTTTGTAAACTTTCAATGACACTTTTTTTTTTCTTGCCAACAAAGCCACTAAGGAGGCTATTCCATCGCTGCTGCAAAAAATGTGACATGGGCACTGGGGTTGCATAAACCATCTGAAGCAAACCGCACCTCCTAGAACAAATTTAATGGGTGAATTCAGGAGAAAAATATAATCATGTTCTATTGATGTCTTAAAGTAGATATAAACCAAATCACTACAATCTCATATAAACCCACCAGGGTTTACTTCCTCTTTAAAACGTTAATGCCATTTCAATGTGTTTAAATCTGCAAATTTATTTAAAATCCCTGGTGATCCTGCTATAAAGGTTCTAGTGAAGGCACTTTCTGTTAAATGGTGACAACGCTCTGTCCATCTCTCCCAACTGTGCATTGTCACACTGGTTTCTAGTGGAGACTGCTAGTAACCATTTCAACACAAATTACACAGGCAAGGTCCATTGCTGTTCCCATTAGGAAAGCTGTCCTGAGAAATGTCATGCAGCCATTGCTGGTGTCCATGTAGACAGGAAGTACCTGCAAAAAAGCTGTGGGAGATCAGCAGCACCGAGATCTAACAAAGGATAAAAGAAAGGATGCAGCTAAAAGAAGTATAAATACACTGTAACAGTAATGTTGTTACAATGTATTTATAAATTGAGCTTTTTTATTACAGGAGCTGTCGTAGCACAGTCAAAATGATGACCGGATGTGGCAGCTTAAGCTCCGAAGGACTTTTGTTCTAGTGTCAGTGGGCAAATACAGGTACTTTCCGCTTCTGAGATAATTCATTGAATAGTAAATCTGACCTACATTTGAACTGCTTTTTAGGTGCAACAACCTGCTTTTTCCTTTCCATTGACTTCTATGAGAGAAGCAGTCTTGACCTGAACGCTGTCCTCTCGACATTGACCCTGAGGCCCCTTTCACACTGGGGCGGTAGGGGGCGTCGGCGGTAAAACAGCGCTATTTTTAGCGCTGTCTTACTGCGGTGTTCGGCCGCTAGCGGTGCGGTTTTAACCCCCCGCTGGCGGCCGAAAAAGGGTTAAAACCCCTCGTACAGCGCGGCTATAGCTGCGCTGTCCCATTGATTTCAATGGGCAGGAGCGGTGAAGGAGCAGTAAATACACAGCTCCTTCACCGCTCCAAAGATGCGGCTTGCAGGACCGCTTCAGTGTGAAAGCCCTCGGGCTTTCACACTGAACAAACAGCGGAGGCTGTTTAGGGGCGGTTTGCAGGCGGTATTTTTAGCGCAATAATGCCTGCAAACCGCCCCAGTGTGAAAGGGGCCTAACTCAACTCCAAGCACTATTGTGGTCAGAGGATAATTGTGTTCCAGCTATGCCCAAGGTCCACAAAGTGAACAAACCAAGCTGAGGTCATTATACTGTGAGTGAAGGACATTGTGGTGATGCCTCCTCCATATCCAGCAAAGAGCTTCCTCTGAGACCAGTCCAACTGGTACAATTGCATATCAATAGTGGGAGCCTTCTATTTTTAAAACACATGGTCTTAAAAATATAACTATGCTATACTAACAAATAAATACAGTGTATGCTATAAAATCACTACAAATAGCCATGGCAACAGACACTTCCTCAGGTGGTGGGTCTATGACACCCTGCACTCACAGTATGTCCTCCGTCTTCTGGGTTGGATGAAACTGGATGCTTCCTCTTCATATCTTCTCCAAACAGTGGGCAGTCAATCATACAGACAAGCTGAGGTCATTACACCGTGGGTGCAGGACATTGCAGTGACGCCTCCTCATGGGGCGGGCCTATGATGCGCTGCACTCAAAGTATGTCCTCAATCTTCTGGGTTGGATGAAACTGGATGCTTCCTCTTCATATCTTCTCCAAACAGTGGGCAGTCATCAACCATACAGCCAAGCTGAGGTCATTACACTGTGGGTGCAGGATATTGCACTGATGCCTTCTCATGGGGCGGGCCTATGATGCCCTGCACTCACAGTATGTCCTCAGTCATCTGGGTTGAATGATACTGGACATCATTTAACCCCAAAGACTAAGGACATTTAGTGGCAGAATTGAACTACTGCACCAAAAAGTACCTAGTGTTAAACTTTTTATGGCTCCTTTGATAGTGCTGGATTTGTCTTTCTCTGATCTACAGCCCGGAGCTCTCCATTTGTCATCACCAGATAAATAATATAATCAGGCTTTAACAGAAAACACTTAGCCGTGCTTTATCTAATATTTATAAGACTCATTTTGCCTCATTTTTATTATTTTCTTCTCTGATTAAAGGCAAGACAAATACCGTTCATTTATTCTGGCATTTCTGACTTGTCAATATTTATCTTCGGGTAGAGGAGCGAACGATGCCGGATGGATGTCCAGAAGAAGCCGGCATATTTATTTTTGTGAAACAGCCGCGTTTAATGCTCACCATGCTGCTGGCAAAGATTAATTGCATTCCTAATCCTTTTCACTGCAATAGCGGTCTTCTTGACATCAGATCTCACATGCAAAGCGAAGGGCTCAAGCAACGAATTTATAAAGCCCTCTGCGCAAAAGTTCTGGAATTACTTTTCTTTTAATAATCGTATACTCTCATCTTCAGGTAAAGAATTCACTTTTTCAGCGTTTTCATTTAGCTTATTTGTAACCTTAAAGTAGAACTATAGGTAAACTTTTTTTTTTTTCTTTTTCAGTTTGGCTATAGTAAGGGGGGAGGGCTTATAACCCCTGTGGGAATTTGGGATTTGCTTTTACTTTCACTCTCGGTGATAATAGTAAACAGGGCAAATATAGATGGTGAAGCTCCATAAAGGGGGCACAGACAGCAGTAAAAATCCAACAGGGGTTTTAACCCCTCCTCGCCGCTCCATCCAAAAAAAAAAGTTTTGCCTTTGGTTATACTTTAAAGTACTGTATGACTAAAGGCAAAACATTTTTTTTTTTGTTTTGGACATTGTAGAGGGATTTAAAAAAAAAAAAAAAGAATTAAAAAAAAATACAAAATAATCAATCCCAAAAATTCAGCAAATAGTGCAACCATTGAAATGCAAACCACCATGCTACAACATTAAAGTCCACGTGAATAAATGAAATGAGGATATAAATAACTTATCATTTAAAAGTTTATTTTTTTATTTTAATTTTTTTTATTTAAAATTTATAGTTAAAATATAATATATGAACTGATCTTCTTAAAAATAAAAGTTCATAGATGCAGTATCCATCACAGGTATAAAATATAGTGTCCTTGTGCAGAACCTCCGCCACATGCTGGATACGACCTTCTATCTCTAGAAATTTGTCAGGGCTGGGCTCAGCCTTTCCTTCTCTGAGCTGGCCGCTCAGCTTGAAGTGAAAACATTTATGGAAATCACGGAAGAGGACAGGGGCATGTACGTCCCAGGATGAGACCCAAGAGCGTTCCTCTGGACAGTACCTGGTGCATTGGAAAGGGTTACGGTCCGGAGGAACGCTCGTGGGTCTCATCCTCGGATGTACATGCCCCTGTCCTTCTCCATCATTTCCATAGACATTTTCCTCTCAAGCAGAGCGGCCAACTCAGAGAAGGAAGGGCTGAGCCCAGTCCTGACAAAACGTCTACAGAGCTTAGATCTGAAGGCACATAACACTGATCCTAGGGGCAGCTCTGACTTACTCTCCACAAGAGGCGAGATACAGCAATCCTCCGCCAAAACCTTCTTCCTCCTCTCCTTGAAGTTCAAGACTGCATTTACATTATTAAAATATCCCAAGTGCCATAATAGTAAATCAGTTTTCTCTGGCAAACAACCGCACTTCCAGGATCGGTAGACTGGCAGCTCTTCCCTATGCGTTTCGTCGTAGATGGCGTCTGGGGCACGGCGCCATACCTAGTTGTATAAACAAAGAGTTGCTGATGTCATTCTGTTCCACCGATCCCAGAAGTGCGGGTGTTTGACTTTTTGCAAAAGCTGCTTCACTATTTTGGCGCTTTGGATATTTTAATATTGTAAGTGCACTTTTAAACTTCAATAAAACGCTTTTAAAGGTTTTTTTATACAATTGGTGGATTTTATTTCCATATTCCCATTCAAGGTCCACAAGGAGAAGGTTTTGGTGGAGGAATGCTTTATATCGCCTCTTGTGGGGAGTAATTTGGAGCTGCCCCTAGAACCAGTGTCATGTGCATGTGCTCTGTAGACCTTTCTAGAGATAGAAGGTCGTAACCATTTGGTAAGCGTGCATTTCTATTATCTGTGGTGGGGGTTCTGCACTAGTTCTGGTGACCTGGGGGTCCCCAAGGAGTTCCCTTTATTTGTGAGGATTTCCTCCCACTTCCTGTTTGGCTATGGGACAGGAAGTGGAGGGAAATCTTTACAATGGGACACAGATTGCGAAAAAAAAATCTTACCGGGGTTACAACCCTCCTTTGCTCTATCCAAAATGAAAAAACATGTGCTGCCTATAGCAGCTGAGACCTCTGTTTTTAAATGTAAAGTGCATGAAAAAAGGTTAAAACTCCCTGTCATTTTATTTTTTGCTATTTTCTCTAATGTGGCCATAGATGCTTTAACCACTTGACGTCCAAGGTAAGTACATGGACGTCCTTGGGTTGCGGTGATTATACTGGGATGGTGTCTGCACCTACAGGCATTATGCAGGTATCAATCTTTTCAGCCAGCGTTTCTCTTTTTTGCAGAAGTGATCTGAGTGGCTAATTAGCCGCTCAATCACTTCTGCGGGTGGCGGAAGGGGGTACCACCCACCTCCTACTGCCACCTCTCCTGGGCTCTCTGGTCCCATCCCGGAGGCCGGGAGCTATGCAGCAATGGCTGCCCTGTACAGAGAGAGAGGGACTGACGTTGTTCCCCTCTCTCCGTAACCCCAGAAACCACGACCAACGAGTAGTTTGTCACCGGTTTCGCCCCTTTGTTTAGCTGGCTGCCAGCAACCAAGAAAGCAGCCAATCAGACCGATCTGTGTCTGATCGGCTGCATTGGGGGGCCAGAGGAGAGATGTGGGGTCTAATAGACCTCAAATCTTTTCATAAAGAGGACCTGTCACAGTCATGTTGTTCATCCCTTGCGATAGCAATAAAGTTAGTACAAAAAAAAGTCTAAAAAAAACCAAAAACGTTGTATAAAATAAATAATAACAAAAAAAATTTAAAGCGCCCCTGTCCCAGCCTGCTTACAGGCAAATGCATACGCATATGTTTCTCCCGCACTCATTTGTAAACGGTGGTCGCACCACACATGTGAGGTATTGTCGCGAACATCAGAGCGAGAGCAATAATTCTAGCACCAGACCACCTGTGCAGCTCTAAATTCTCTATGGAGAATTTTAAGCACCGTAGTTTGCCACCATTCCACGAGCAGATGCAGTTTAAAAGTATGACATGTTAAGTATCTTTTTACTATACGTAACATCATCTTTCACAATATACAAAAAAATTGGGCTAACTTTTTAGAGTTGCTTTTTTTTTTTAATTCATGAAAGTGTTTTTTTTCCCCCAAAAAATGCATTTGAAAAAACGCTGCGCAAATACCGTGTGTCATAAAAAATTGCAACACTCACCATTTTGTTCTGTAGGGTCTCTGCTTAAAAAAAAAAAAAAGGATATAATGTTTGGGGGTTCTAAGTCATTTTATAGCAAAAAAAAAGTAGATTTTTACATATAGGAGCAAAGTGTCAGAAATGGCCCAGATGGAAAGTGGTTAATACATGACCCATTTATTTTCTAATCAATTTCTTCTAATAGGAAGAATCAATGACAACCCATTCGATTGATATGCCACACACAGAGAATTTTTTTTAGATAGTTAAGATACCCTCGTAACATACGATCATAAGGTATTGTCAGAAACCATGAATCAGACCGAGACAGAAGTACAGTTAAATCACACTTGTTGAATAATAAAAGTAAAAATTTAGACTACCCATCAATTTCATTCGTCACTGGGGCCAATAAACACGATGAATTTCCCTGGTGGGGACAATAAAACCTGCAATGAGTATTGTGCGAATTGGAGTAATATGTAGACATGATCAATTTTTATTACTTTATATTTTTAACTGGATACATAATTATCTCATTACCATACTATTTGCTAGAAGTTGATAAAGATTTTTAGCATCTTTATAAATTATATATATATATATATATATATATATATATATATATATATATATATATATATATATAATACATTGGGGGAAATAATTATTTGATCCATAGTTACATATTTAGGTTGAAAAAAGGCACAAGTCCATCTAGTTCAACCATAAAAAAAAAATGAAATAAAAGAAATAAAATAAAAAATATTATACAATCCCATATACCCAATCCTATACCCACAGTTGATCCAGAGGAAGGCGAACCCCCCCCCCCAGAAACACAGGATTTAATTTGCTACTGCAGGGGAAAATGTTCCTTCCTGATCCCAGAGAGGCAATCGGATTTTCCCTGGATCAACTTTACCTATAAATGTCAGTACCCAGTTATATTGTGTACATTTAGGAAAGAATCCAGGCCTTTTTTAAAGCAATCTACTGAGCTGGCCAGAACCCCCTCTGGAGGGAGTCTATTCCACATTTTCACAGCTCTTACTGTGAAGAAACCTTTCCGTATTTGGAGATGAAATCTCTTTTCCTCTAGACGTAAAGAGTGCCCCCATGTCCTCAGTGTTGACCATAAAGTGAATAACTCAACACCAAGTTCATTATATGGACCCCTTATTTTTTTATACATGGTGATCATATCCCCCTTATCTATGAGAAAAAAGAGAGCACTCACATAGCCACATCCGTAATTGAGAGGGGAACAAAGCAGATACTAGCTAGGTATCCCTGGATTGGACTTTGAAGGCATAAGAAACAATAGTGAAGTATGAAAAAATAACAATGTTTATTGAAAAAAATACATGACATAAATAAAGCATCCGAGAATTAAAAATCATATATCATGATACAAAATATACAGTGAGCCCTTGTGCATCAACGCGTTTCGCCGTTAGGCTTCTTCAGGACGTATTCAAGGTTTCAAAGATAACAAAAGAAAGAGCGGATCTCACTTGTAAGAGAATAAGCCCTACTGTAGATATCTAAACAGTAGGAGTATACAAAAGTATCCGGGAAAAGGGTGATAATCCTGGTGGTCTAAATATATAGGTATTCGGAAAAATAACAAAATCTGTTATCATAAGTAGATGAGGAATATTAGCCTGGTAATTTCCAGACAGGGGCAAAACAGTGCCATCAAAATCATCCAGAGCCAGTAGCCGCAGTAGGAGGTACTAAAGCTTTGACGCCAAAAATGCCTGATTGCTGACAGAGTACAAACTCCTACACAAAAGCAGGTAATGTGGTCCTTTTATAGTAATTACTGGAATAGACACATGATAAATAGCCCCTGGGAGACAGCCTTCACTTCAAAGTCCGATCAGGGATACCTAGTTAGTGTTCCTTTTCTTTTTTGTTCCCATATCCCCCCTTAATCTCTTCTCAAGAGTGAATAAATTCAGTTCCTCTAATCTCTCCTCATAGCTGAGCTCCTCCATGCCTCTTACCAGTTTGGTTGCCCTTCTCTGCACTTTCTCCAGTTCCCCTGCATCCCCTGTAGACTTTGTAAGTTTGCCCACTCACAAGGAAATTAAGGGTCTATAATTGTTATCATAGGTTTATTTTAAATGATAGAGACAGAATAATAACCAAAAATCCAGAAAAAACACATGATACAAATGTTATAAACTGAGTTGCAGTTCAGTGAGGAAAATAAGTATTTGATCCCCAAGCAAAACATGACTTAGTAGTTGGTGGAGAAACCCTTGTTGCCAAGCACAGAGGTCAGACGTTTCTTGTAGTTGGTGACCAGGTTTGTACACATCTCAGGAGGGATTTTGGTCCACTCTTCTTTGCAGATCTTCTATAAATCCTTAAGGTTTCTTGGCTGTCACTTGACAACTCGAAGTTTCAGCTTTTTCCATAAATCTTCTATAGGATTAAGGTCTGGAGACTGGCTAGGCCACTCCACGACCTTAATGTGCTTCTTCTTGAGCCATTCCTTTGTTGCCTTGGTGGTATGTTTTGTATCATTGTCATGCTGAAAGATCCATCCACGATGCATCTATATTGTTCTGGCTGAGGGAAGAAGGCTCTCATCCAAGATTTTACAATACATGGCCCGTCCATTGGACCCTCAATGTGGCAAAGTTGGCCTGTACCTTTAGCAGAGAAACCGCCCCAAAGCATAATGTTTCCACCTCCATGCTTGACTGTAGGGATGGTGTTCTTAGGGTCATAGTCAGCATTTTTCTTTCTCCAAACACGGCCAGTCGAGTTGATGCCAAAGAGCTCAATTTTGGTCTCATCTGACCACAGCACTTTCTCCCAGTCCTTCTCTTAATCATTTGAATGTCCATTGGCAAACTTCAGACGGGCCTGTACATGTGCCTTCTTGAGGAGGGAACTTTGTGGGTGCTGCAGGATTTTAATCCTTGGCGGCGTATTGTGTTATCAATGGTTTGTTTGGTTACTGTAGTCTCTCTTTCCATGAGATCATTCACAAGCTCCTCCCGTGTAGTTCTGGGCTGATCCCTCACTTTTCTCATGATCATCCTCACCCCATGAGGCAAAATATTGCACGGAGCTCCAGACCGAGGACGATCGATGGTTATTTTGTATTTTTTCCATTTGCGAATAATTGCTCCAACAGTTGTCTCCTTCTCACCAAGCTTCTTGCTGATGGTCTTGTAGCCCATTCCAGCCTTGTGCAGGTCTACAATCTTGCCCCTGATGTCCTTTGACAGCTCTTTGGTCTTTCCAATGATTTTTGAGGTTTGAATGGAAGAAAGAGATTCTGTAGACAGGTGTCTTTTATACACATAACGAGTTGTCGTTAGGAGAACCTTCTTAAATTGACGGGACTAATCTGTGTACCACATGAGCACATACTGTAGCTAGTCTGAGGGAGCCAGAATTATTGTTGGTTGGTAGGGGATCAAATACTTATTTTACTCCCTGAACTGCAACTCAATTTATAACATTTGTATCATGTGCTTTTTTCTGGATTTTTGGCTGATATTCTGTCTCTCTCATTTAAAATGATAACAATTATAGACCCTTCATTTCTTTGTAAGTGGACAAACTTACTAAATCTTCAGGGGATCAAAAAAAAATTGTAACCACTGTATCTATAATAATTTTTTTATTCTTATTTTTTTAAGTTTATCTTTATTCCAATTTAGTTAAAGTGTAATTTGATCTCCTAATGTGTGTCCATTGAGTCTCAATATGGATTGTTAATAGTTTAGTTTTGTATAATATTCATATTTACCAATTATTGTTAGTCTTGCATAATTATCACTATTTCATATTTACCAATTATTTTTAAAGTATTTAGGAAAATAGTTTGTGAAACTGAGTCAACATAAGGTTTTATTTTGTTATTATATCCCTAGGTGACCATTTTTGGATATTATACTGTGCATATGGCATTTTATGCTTTTCATTTGTTTGGTGCCAGGGGCTCTTGCTGTAAGATCAACATCAGCTTTTTTGCCGGATTGGCTACCAGGAATGCTCTACGAATCTTTACTCAGCAGCTAATCCTGGTAACACGATAACAAACACTTCTCGAGTAGTCAGAAAAGCATATGCCAGTAACACTTAGGAGTTGATTTACTAAAACTGGAGAGAGCAAAATCTGGTGCATCTGTGCTTGGTAGCCAATCAGATTCTAACTATATGTTGCCAGCACACCTCAATCTCTGCAATCAAATAGTCTTTATTGTCATTTGTTAAGCATGTACTATGTAATGGACCTAATCATAAACCCAACTTTATTCATCCACAGATCCTCATAGCATTTCCATTAGACACTTGTGCTGAGTTGCTGGGAACTGTTAACTTCAGCATAGCTTTCAGGTAAAGCGGAATTTAGCCCTGAATTTAAGAACCTTGCAGGCAGGTAGGATTTTAATTGTAGAAGAGACATGCTATGTTCCGTCCTCAATAAAGCCTTCTTGCCTTCCTCCTTTCAAGATGCGTTAGAATGACATTGCATGCAGGTCAAAGGATTCCCAAAGCCCTATAGGTTAGCTAAGGAGACAGCACAGCAGAAGCCGCTCTCTTTCTAACACAGCTGTCTTTTATTGAAACATCACACCGAGCCTCTTGATAATGGAGTTGTCACGGCTTTCCTCTGTGCATAAATGTGCATAAATGTCACCTTGAGTTGTATTGAGCTGTAGAGCTGTAGAGCTCTTACATTTAAAGTGGTTGTAAAGGCTCAAGGTAAAAAACCTTCTGTGTGCAACAGACCCCCCCCCAATACTTACCTGAGCCCCATCTCCATCCAGCGATGTGCACGAGAGCCTCGGCTTTCTGAGGACTCTCCCTCCTTATTGGCTGAGACAGCAGCGGGAGTCATTGGCTCACAGCCAGTGAGTCAATGAGAAGAGAGAGGGGGCGGGGGACGAACCAGGGCTCTGTGTCTGAATGGACACACAGAGCAGTGGCTCTGGAGCGAGCCTGCTTGGGTGCCCCCACAGCAAACTGTTTGCTCTGGGGGCACTTGGCAGGAGGGAGGGGCCAGGAGCAATGGCGGGGGACACAGGAAGAAGAGGATTGGGGCTGCTCTGTGCAAAACCACTGCACAGAGTACGTAAGTATAACATGTTAGAATTATTTTTATTAAAAATAACAATCTTTAATAACACCTTAACTGCAAGCAGAACATTTACCTTTACCCTTTATCTTAAATATGAAAAAAAAACAATGTACTTTCTGATACTTGAGGGTGCCTAGGTATTTCTGTAGTATAATAGCTGTATATCTGCAATGTGAGATTTATGGCAATACTGCCCTTGATTGCTAGTCTCACAAGATTGGGTAATGCCACTACTGTGCTGCTCAGTGTTCTCAGTGCTGGAAGGATTTGAGATGAGGAGGCAAAGCCTTTCCCTTTACCAATATGGCTGCCTCCACACTGAGACACAATGCAGAGCAAGTCATGGGTTCAGTTCCTCTTTAATTAGAAGAGGGGTTGAGGGTTCCACCTGCTGGATGAGCATAAGACTACATATAATTCATATGCAAGGTTTCATATTGCGTGTCAAAAAAGAAAAATATATACATTTTTTTCTTTTAGTACTGACTATAATAAATAAAGATAGGGAGTATAAGTAACAAAAAAAAAAAAAGTCACTACTCATCCTCTTTTAAGGTTTTCCTTCCACTGTGATTGACATATGGGCAGCGCGCCCAGTAGGATAAAGAAAAATAAAACTTTGATTTGGAGACGGGCGTGTTATCGCCTGCCTTGGCTCGTGGCGGAGCGGTGTATATCTTATTTGTGAGCGAAAGCGATCTTAATGATGAACGACTGGCGGTGACATTTTACCTGCGCGTTGAACACGCCGCGTGATCTATGCAGAGTAGCTGGCTGCAGGTTATCATTTAATATGGAGTCTTTGTCATTTTCGAAGGTTGGGCGTGCGGTCTAATCACAAGCCCGCTCTTCTCTCCGCAGTCTCCGCACGGTGACATGCTCGTACATTATACTGTCATGGTAGCATTTGAGCAGAAATACAATTGTATTATGTCAAGGCCCAATACAAACAGCGAGTCACAGCCCCTCACTCAGCTCATCAGTCACTTTTCACTAGACATTAGGTGGCGCCTGCCGTCGCCATGCGGAAGGGGGGGGGGGGGTGGGAGGACGCCGATGGATAGGGCAGGCGATCTTGAAAGCGGAGTTCACCTGTAACGTATTCAGTAGACATTTGTCTTTTTTTGTCTCATATTGAATAAGCTTTCTTTCCCACTTGTCATTCCTCGGCTGTGTCCTTCTGTGGAAGGAGCTTATGTTCAAGGACACCCGACTCATGAGAAAAGAACTGTGCGGATCTGAGTCGCACTCCTTGCAGTATTTGATCAGCGTAACAAAAGGGTGCTTATAGAGAGAAACTGCAATGGATGGCGCCATGCAAGACCAAAGTAGGATAGAGGGTCTCCGGCATTCCCATGGGACTTTTACATTTATTTGTTGGACATCACATTTGTCAAAATATAGACTACGCTTGAAAAGCCTTGCCGGGTCTTTTCCCCACGCCAACATTGACAATATACATACAAACCAAACAGATAACTATATCCTACAGTAGATTTTCACAACCTTTTTACACCTGAGGAACCCCTGCTATAATTTTCAGGTCTAGAAGAACTCTTGCTAAATCTTTATGTCTGGATACATACAAAGATTGTGGCATATCCCAAGTCCTTGACTCTATATTAAATTATTCTCAGTGATAATGATGAAATGGAATTAATATTACTGGCCAATAGAGAACGAAAGACCGTGAATATTGTTGCATCTTCATATACTAGTGATCAGTGTTAGCACTGATGGTCAGAGGAAAATTTCTTACTTACATCGGTGGTGAATGTAGGCAAGACATCAGGAATTCTCACTTCCCCAAGAATCACAAGAGACCTTTGGAGGAACCCTAGTTGAGAAAGGGTGTAGGGGGGTGGGTGCTACGCTGGGCACCTCCTGGCTGGGAAGCAGCTCACTTGAACATTCCAACCTGCTTACAATGTACCCAAAGGTATTGGATATCAACCTTTTTTCACTTGTGTACACCTCGGCAGCTCATTTCTATAAATTGTACCCCTAGATAGCCTATTTCCATAAATTGTACCTTTTGGCAGCCCATTTTTATAAGTTTTACCCCTTGGCACTCTATGTATGTTTGTAATTGACATTTACAGTTGCTTATTTCACATTTTATGTGTAGTGCCCACTTAACACTGATGGTCAGAGGAATTTTTTTTCATTACTTTTGTGTTCTATGTGGGCAGGACATCAGTCTGTCAATGTTCACTGCTCCAGGAATCTCTAGAAACGTTTGGAGGAACCCTAGTTGAGAACAGGTACCCTACGGCATTGTTTTTCAGCCTTTATTCTCTTGTGTATTCCTTGGCAGTCCATTTCCTTAAATTTTACCCCTTGGTCTGAAGTCGATGTTAAACTCTCCATATGAACCTACCACAATGTTTCTACACATTTGGTCTGCCTGAATTTCTAGTAGTCCATGTACTATATGTTAGCTGAATTTGCCTGCAGAATTGGAGCCTCTATATGACGTCTGAGAGAATTAATGTGTGTATGAAATGACAGATTGCTCTTGGAATTTTGTAACATTTTTAGTGTTTATTCTTCTTCTTTATTTTTGTAATGGAAAAATAAAAAACCTTAATAAAAACTGTCAGTTATACCCCTTGACAATCCATTTCTATAAATTGTACCCCTTGGCAGTCCATTTCTACACATTGTACCTCTTGGCAGTCCATTTCCATAAATTGTACCTCTTGGCACTCCATTTCTATAAATTGTACCCCTTGGTAGTCCATTTCTATACACTGTACCTCTTGGCAGTCCATTTCCATAAATTGTACCTCTTGGCAGTCCATTTCTATAAATTGTACCCCTTGGTAGTCCATTTCTATAAATTGTACCCCTTGGTAGTCCATTTCTATACATTGTACCTCTTGGCAGTCCATTTCTATACATTGTACCTCTTGGCAGTCCATTTCCATAAATTGTACCTCTTGGCACTCCATTTCTATAAATTAGTAAAAATTACCTAAATACATCGCTCACAAACATAGACCCATGATAAGTGAAAACAAAAAACACAAAGTCCAGATAAAACTAAAAAAAGGTGCTTCACATCTAGTGTGCAAAGTTGCAGGGAATGCTTCACATCTGGTGTGCAAAAAGTGCAAAGAAAAAAAAAGCGATATCCACGAGAGCCTTGCCTCCTCACAAGCCAGTGAGCCAATCAGGAGACAGAAGGGGGTGGGGCCGAGCTGTGGCTCCATGTGTGAATGGACACACAGAGCCGCGGGTTGGGATTGCGCCTGCTTGGGGGCACCCGGCAGGAGGGAGGGGCCAGGAGCGCCAGTGTGGGACCTGAGAAGAGGAGGATTCAGGCTGCTCTGTGCAGAACCATTGCACAGAGTAGGTAAGCATAACATGTTTATTATTATTTTATTTTTTTTAACCAAGGCTTTTATATCACTTTAATTGAATAAGCTGAAGTTAGAAGCTGATTGGCTGCCATGCACAGCTGCACCAGATTTTGAGTGCTGCAGTTTTAGTAAATCTCCCCCATAGTGTTATCCACAGGTGAAGTTCCCCCTTCCAGTTTGTTAGCCATTGACACATGGACGTAAACCCTTTCTACTTCCATCATCTTCTTACATCAGTTTCTTTAGAGGAAACATTTCCTAACTCCAAACTCTTTTTGGCACTATCATATCATACATGCCGTGGATAAAATATATCAAAAGGTCTAGCAATTGTTTATCCTTACGCACTTAGCTTGGGTCTAGTGATTGACAAAGCTCCTCTAAAACAATGGCAATGGATAAAAATGTGTATTCTGCCTGGACACTCATTCACATTGCCCAATATACCCCAAAAGTATCTATTTCCCCATTGTATTAGAAGAAAGAGAAATGAGTTATGGGCATTTGAGAGATGTTCCCACAAGAAGAGCTGATGTTTACTCCTGGGGAAAAAAAAACAGATACATTTTATGTAAGTCTTAAAAAAAATCACAATCTGGCTATATACTTATATATTGATGTAACACAAGCCGGGAGACATCTTGCCGATCGGTAGTGTGGGGGGGACAGGAAGCAGAGGATTTCCACCTACTCTAAAAAAAATAAAAAATTATTTATAGCTCTGTGATGTCACTACCTATATACCTCAGAGGGAAAAAGGGATGAAGAGCCAAAGGGCCTTGGTTGGGACTCTACAGGCAAAATGGACAAGGGTATAATATAATTGATACTTTATTAACAATAATTCATAACAGACAGGTCAAGTAGAAAAAGAATTAAAAACATACAATACACATATGATGGTCATAAGTGTCTATTGTAAACAAACAAAAAGGCCTTTTTGTTCCCGGGTGGGAGATATTGAACAGCATGTTACCGCTGCTTGTCTAAATACATGAGTGGAATTTATATAGTTATACTTACTGTGGGTAGACGCAGGAGAGTCTGGTAAATCCAGTTTAAAGCAACATATGCATGTCCGTATGGATTATTTTTTAAGCTCCTGATATTGTGGACCGAAAAGAGGTGGATAGGCTGTTTTTGCCTTTTCCTCCCTGCTACTCTCCCTCCAATGATCCGGATTCCCACGCTTTTCCTTCTCCCCCGGTGAATTATATAAATTAACATCTACACCTATATTTGTATGCCATCAGCCCGATACATGGTTGCTGGCATTAATAAGAATTTGCCTCCTGCTTTATAGGGTGATTCTTTGGTGATCATCCGGGAGATCTCCTTGTGGATATAATCTTGTGCTGACAAGTGAGACCTGTTCCTTTCAACTACCCCCAAGTGTGTCCTGACGAAGCAAAAAAGTGAAACGCGTTGACGCACAGGGGCTCAATGTTGTTCCGATTGGTGTTAACCCTCTATTTACACTAGACACTTATGACCATCATATGTGTATTGTATGTTTTTAATTCTTTTTCTACTTGATCTGTCTGTTATGATTCATTGTTAATAAAGTATCAGTTTTACTATACTGTTGTCCATTTTGCCTGTAAAGTCCGAACCACGGCCCGTTGGCTCTTCACCCCTTTTTCCCTCCAAGTTAACTTTATACGGATGTGGCCTTAGGAGTGTTATCTCAGTTTTTACCTATATACCTCCTTTGTCTTGTACAATGGAATGTACTCGTGCTTTGCCTGCCATTCTGGTGTTTACTACCTGATCGTACTCTGGCTTTTCTTGGGTACCTTTCACGCCCAGAATTTATGGCGCTTACAGCACGGCTCCCTGATGTGCAGCATCTGGATTTTAGCGGGATGAGCAGGTGCGATGATGAAGGAGCAGGTGCTGCTCTTCTCTATGCAGAGGCAGTTTGTTTAGAAGACATCAGCGATTTGCGCCAAATGTGCTTTGTTGGCAGTTTTGGGTGATTTTCCCTTTTGCTATATATATATATATATATATATATATATATATATATATATATATATATATATATATATATATATATATTACGGGTAAAAAAAGCAAAAACATGTTTAACTAGCTTAAGGTATTGTTTTATTCAGTTTTCTTTAGAGCTCAGTAATAGGTGCAGGGCGGGTGGGAGCATAATGCCCCGTACACACGGTCGGACTTTGTTCGGACATTCCGACAACAAAATCCTAGGATTTTTTCCGACGGATGTTGGCTCAAACTTGTCTTGCATACACACGATCACACAAAGTTGTCGGAAAATCCGATCGTTCTAAACGCGGTGACATAAAACACGTACGTCGGGACTATAAACGGGGCAGTGACCAATAGCTTTCATCTCTTTATTTATTCTGAGCATGCGTGGCACTTTGTCCGTCGGATTTGTGTACACACGATCGGAATTTACGACAACAGATTTTGTTGTCGGAAAATTTTATATCCTGCTCTCAAACTTTGTGTGTGGGAAAATCCGATGGAAAATGTGTGATGGAGCCCACACACGGTCGGAATTTCCGACAACAAGGTCCTATCACACATTTTCCGTCGGAAAATCCGACCGTGTGTACGGGGCATTAGGCTGCTAGGGTGCCAGAATGGGAAGGGGGGTGTGTTTTGCTTTCGTCTATCTAGCAAGGTTACTCTGTGGTATAAGCAAGGAAGCTGAGATTTCTGCAGTGTGTAAATGTGCTTTTACTATACAAAGATGCTGTAAATACAAAACTATTACAATCTTAGGAATACAATACAAGACTGACAGATATCTATAACAAGCAAAATACCTAGCAAACTAAACTGCCTATGGTCTAAAATAGTACAAATACACCTAAAGGTTACTTATCTTCTGTTACTGTATGTTCGTGATCTCCATTGGCAACGATTTTTCGGGAGCATCAGGCACTGTTCTTGTATCATGAGTGGTGGCTTCTGATCTTCAAAGCATGATGGTGTGTGTGTGTGTCCCTAACTTATGCCTGAATCCCCCTTTTATGTGCCAGGCTGTTTACCATAGTTACCAAACAACAGAAAACATGCCTGTTTGCTGTAGCTGTAGAAACAATGGACTATTGCAAACTGTCAATTGAATACAAAAATGGTATCTACGTACCATTGTCTAATCACCTGACAGTAATCTAAGTCATTCTTTCAGTTTGAGAGCTGAAAGAACTTTGGAAAAGTACATTTCTTACTTGTTTACTTTAGCTATAGAGACAATAGCCTGTTAATTGAACTGTCAATTGAATCCAACAATGATATCTACCCCCATTGTATAAAACAGCATTTGTTTGAGAAATCTACTCAAGCCAAAAACTGACAATATCTCCATGACCAACCACTATTGTGTAATGTTATGTCCCATGTATCAAGTCTGATTAATAAAAAAAAAATCATATTGTAACAAACGCAACACAGGGTGGTAAAGTCTGAATCCCTAGCCACTTGCTGGAAATTCGGACAGGGCCGATGATAAGGGGGTAGCAGCTGTATTGGGCCAGCTGGGGGGCCCTGACAACAGAGGAATCAGATGTGAGCAGGAGAGGGGGTGACCGGTGTGTAAGTGGGGTGCGGCAAATACAGGAACCGATCCCCTGTCTGCCTCTCTCTGCAACAGCTGAAAGCTGGCTTCTCCTTCTCTCCCTTTTGCCAACTTTCAGCTTCTGCAGGGAGAGAGACATAGGGGATCAGTTCCTGTGATTGTTCCCCCCCCCTCCAGCCACAAGATCACCCTCCCTGTGTACCATCTTCTAACTCCTCCCAGCCACCCTATGTGCCCCCCCCCCCTGCTCCGCAGAGCTTCCGGCTTTCCCTCCTCTCCCACCGGCAGCTATTGCTTTCAGGATGGAGATTGGGGGAAGGGGACAGGAAATATGTCACATTTACCAGCCCCTTCCTTTTGTGAATGAAGACAGTGAGCGATCTTTGCCAGACATCTGAGAACAGGCACTAGGATGGACATTATTTTTTATCAACTATGATCCGGCAGCTCAGTCCAGGAAGTAGATGGTGACCCTGAATGATTCCTGAACAAAGATGGCGCACTCCTTCTGGAGAGAAAAGAATTGACAGGGGGAGTACTGTGATCTCCGAGAGTTAATAAATACCTGGAATTGTTACACTGACAGGTTCCTTAGCTGCTCTTAAAGAGACCCAATTGCCAGACCTTTTATTTCCAAAACAATCTTCTCCTGAAATTATATGTGCATTTAACTTATTCTTTGCATGGTAATTACCTATAAAAAGACAGCTACTGGGTGCTGCCATGTTGGATGTCAATAGACTCAACTCAGGTGACACTCTGTAGTATTCCCCTTCTTTCCTCCGACGTCAGCTACATAAAAGCTGTAGCTTGCTGCTTTCAGTAAATTAAAGATTCCCAGCTCAGCTGTGTGCTGGAGAGGACGCCGGAGACGACTGGAATGGGAACGGCGATAGGAGACAAGAAGAGACAAAAATGGGCTAGTTATGAAGGGGGTAAAATCTTCCGGAGCTGAAGTGATTACAATTCTGTGTACACTTAGTACCCATAAATACCTTAGAATTAGCCATAGTCATTGCAAAGCAGGGAGGCTGAGTGATTACATTGAAACACTGAGCCCCACCCTCCTAATGGCTATGTAGCTTCCCCACCATCACCAAAGAAAAAAAAAACGGCATGTATGTGTGTGTATGTGTAGTTTAGGCTCAGAGGAAGTAGGTAGAAAGACACTGGGCAAATGGTCATCATTCAACTCCTAAGACTTGTGACTTCTCCTGGGAATCTTCCAAGTTTTAAATTAATGTGCTTTTTCTAAACAAAATTTCTGTACATACAAACGAATACAATTATAGAAATACAATACAAGACAGATATTACAAAATTTGCCGACAATGTACAAGCTATCTATCCTTCCTAATAAATAAGCATATACAATGTATGCAATAAGTATAATAAACATCTACTTAACTTGGTTCTTCCTTGTGATGGAATCTTCTCACAGTATCCTCCAGTCTGTTTCTTCTTCGAAGTCCTGCAAAGAACTCTCCCAGTACTTCTTAAGCACATGGTTGGCCAGGTCCTTTCCCCTTCCCCCTCCCTTCCTATACATCATTTCCTGTCCTGAGCTCATGAACTAGTCCAACAAGTTAATTTGCATATACATAGGGGAGGCCTAGCTTCTAAAACAATACATGGTCTTAAAATGTTTTTTCATGTCTATGCTATAAAAAAAAAAATCGCCAAAATAGCCACAACACATGGAATAGTCAAATTCAGAGACATATTGCAAGAAAATAAAACATTTATGGAAGGAAAAAAAAGAGCCTTGATATTCAGTGCTTTTTACCTGCAATTTTTGGGACATGAAACCCTATGTCTGATGCTCCTGGGATGGATTCAGAAGTAAAAGGAAGAATCGATTTGGCTTCTTTACACTAAAGATCCTTTTTATAACTAAACCAAATTTTTACTTCTCAACTCAAATAACCTCTTTATAATGTGAAGTTATGAAGTTGCAGGGTTGTCTATCTACTGACAAGCTTCTGTAGCTTGCTGCTTTCAGTAAATTAAAGATTCCCAGCTCAGCTGTGTGCTGGAGAGGACACCGGAGACGACTGCAATGGGAACAGCGATAGGAGACAAGAAGAGACAAAAATGGCTGAAGTGGTTACAATTCTGTGTACACTTAGTACCCATAAATACCTTAGAATTAGCCATAGCCATTGCAAAGCAGGGAGGCTGAGTGATTGCATTGAAACACTGAGCCCCACCCTCCTACTGGTTATATAGCTTCCCCCCACCAAAGAAAAAAAAACGACGTGCATGTATGTGTCTGTAGGTGTAGTTTAGGCTCAGAGGAAGTAGGTTGAAAGACACTGGCCAAATGGCCATCATTCAACTCCTAAGACTTGTGACTTCTCCTGGGAATCTTCCAAGTTTTAAATTAGATTTCTTTTAAAATACAAAGTTCCAGTGTTGAAGAGCTTTGTTCTAGAGAATTGACTCTTTCTGGAGTGTTTTGCTTTGTGTCTTTTAAGGTTCTTTGCGCTATACGCAAGGAAGCTTGGAAACCTCTGTGGTGTAATAATGTGCTTTTTCTGAACAAAATTTCTGTACATACAAACTAATACAACTATAGAAATACAATACAAGACAGATATTACAAAATTTGCCAACAATGTACAAGCTATCTATCCTTCCCTATAAATAAGCATATACAATGTATGCAAAAAGTATAATAAACATCTACTTAACTTGGTTCTTCCTTGTGATGAAATCTTCTCCCAGTATCCTCCAGTCTGTTTCTTCTCCGAAGTCCTGCAAAGAACTCTCCTAGTGCTTCTTAAGTACATGGTTGTCCAGGTCCTTTCCCCTTCCCCCTCCCCCTCACTTCCTATACATCATTTACTGTCCTGAGCTCATGAACTAGTCCAACAAGTTAATTTGCATATACATTGGGGATGCCTAGCTTCTAAAATAATACATGGTCTTAAAATGTTTTTTCATGTCTATGCTTTAAAAAAAATCACCAAAATAGCCATAACAACGCATGGAGTAGTCAAATTCAGAGACATATTGCAAGAAAATAAAACATTTTTATGAAAGGAAAAAAAAGAGCCTTGATATTCAGTGCTTTTTACCTGCAATTTTTGGGACATGAAACCCTATGTCTGGTGCTCCTGGGATGGATTCAGAAGTAAAAGGAAGAATCGATTTGGCTTCTTTACACTGAAGATCCATTTTTATAACTAAACCAAATTTTTACTTCTCAACTCAAATAACCTCTTTATAATGGGAAGTTATGAAGTCGCAGGGTTGCCTATCTACCGACAAGCTTCTGTAGCTTGCTGCTTTCAGTAAATTAAAGATTCCCAGCTCAGCTGTGTGCTGGAGAGGACGCCGGAGACGACTGGAATGGGAACGGCGATAGGAGACAAGAAGAGACAAATATGGCCTGGTTGTGAAGGGGGTAGAATCTTCCAGAGCTGAAGTGGTTACAATTCTGTGTACACTTAGTACCCATAAATACCTTAGAATTAGCCATAGCCATTGCAAAGCAGGGAGGCTGAGTGATTGCATTAAAACACTGAGCCCCACCCTCCTACTGGTTATATAGCTCTCCCCCCCCCCCACCAAAGAAAAAAAAAAAAAAACAATGTGCATGTATGTGTCTGTATGTGTAGTTTAGGCTCAGAGGAAGTAGGTTGAAAGATACTGGCCAAATGGCCATCATTCAACTCCTAAGGCTTGTGACTTCTGGGAATCTTCCAAGTTTTAAGTTTGGTTTCTTTTAAAAAAACAAACAAAGTTCCAGTGTTGAAGAGCTTTGTGCTGGAATTACAGGGAACTGTCAGCCTTTCCCACCAGTGTTTATTGTTCTGTATTTGGTGTTGTCACTGTCATTCTGCAAAAGCCAACAGCGTGGGACCAGTGGAGCCTCTCCATCTCCTTTAAGAAGGTAACCAATAACACCAATTATTTTTTTAGTTGTTTTTAGGGGGGACATTTCTTCCTGTTGACCAGCAGTGCACCATGGTGTCCTTCCAACTGACCATCAATGTAAGGTGGCAAGATACTGAACTCCAATGTAAGGAGGATTCCTCCTGCCGACCACCAATTTAACAGGGCACTACACTAAACACATATATCAAGGCTCTTTTTTTAGTAAGTGTTTAGTAAGGGGGCATTACACTGGCCAACAATGTAAAGGCACAATACACTGACCTCCAATATAAGGGGCACTAGATTAATCACCAGTGTAAGGGGCACTAGACTAATCACCAATGTAAGGGGCACTACACTGACCAACAATGTAAAGGCACAATACATTGATCTCCAATGTAAGGGGCATTACATTGACCGCTAATTTGAGGGTAAGCTACACTGACCACTAATGTAATGTGGATCTACATGGACCTCCAACGTAAGGGAGCACTATACTGACCACCAATGTAAAAGGGCACTACATTTAACAGTAATGTAAGGGGTACTGCGCTAATCGCCAATGTAAGGGGGCACTATACTGACCACTAGTGTAAGCAGCACTGATTACCAATGTAATGTGGATCTATATGAACCTCCAATGTAGGAGGGCACTACACTGACCACCAATGTAAGGGGACACTACACTGACCACCAGTATAAGGGGACACTACACTGACCACCAATGTAAGGGGCACTACACTGACCACCAGTATAAGGGGACACTACACTAACCATCAGTATAAGGGGACACTACACTGACCACCAATGTATGGGGCACTACACTGACCATCAGTATAAGGGGACACTACACTGACCACCAATGTAAGGGGACACCACTGGTACACTGACCACCAATGTTTGGAGGACTACATTCGTCACCAATGTTATGTGGTTCTACACGTACCTCCGATGTAAGGGGGCACTGCGCTGACCACCAATGTAAAAGACACTGCACTGACCACCATTTAAAGGCACAGTAGGCTGACCTCCAATGTAATGGGCACTACATTGACCACTAATTTAAGGGGGCACTACACTAATCCCCAATGTAATGTGGATCTACAATGCAAGGGGGCACTACACTGACCAACAATGCATGAAGGAACAACACTGACCACCAATGTAACAGAACACTACAATGACCACCAGTGTAGGGGAGCACTACACAACCATCAATGTAAAGGCACAATACGCTGACCTCCAATGTAAGGAGCACTATACTGACTGCTAATGTAAGGGGGCACTACACCGACTGCTAGTGTAAGGGGGACTACATAAATCACCAATGTAATGTGGTTCTGGATGAACCTCCAGTGTAAGGGGGGCTCTACACTGACCACCAATGTAGGGGGCACTAAACTGACCGCTAGTGTAAGGGGGAACACATAGATCACCCAAGTAATGTGGATCTGCATAAAGCTCCAGTGTAAGGAGGGGGGCACCACACTGGCCACCAATGTAAGGGGGCACTACTCTGGACAGCAATGTAATGTGGTTCCTCATGGACTTCCAGTGTTAGGATCCCTTTTTTCAGAAAAGTGTCTGAACAAAGTTGCAGTTTTTTTAAAGACCATAAGACAAGACCGTTCACATTTGTGGTTATTTAGTTGTCTTCTTACGCCTCCACTTTAAGGAAGGTAATGTAAGCCTTATGCCCTGTACACACGGTCGGATTTTCCGCCGGAAAAAGTGCGATTGGATTGTGTTGTCGGAAATTCCGATCGTGTGTGGGCTCCATCGGACTTTTTCCGTCGGATTTTCCGACACACAAAGTTTGAGAGCAGGATATAACATTTTCCGACAACAAAATCCGATCGATTAAATTCCGATCGTGTGTACACAAATCCGACGCACAAAGTGCCACGTATGATCAGAATAAATTAAGAGACGAAAACTATTGGCTACTGCCCCGTTTATAGTCCCAACGTACGTGTTTTACGTCACCTCGTTCAGAACGATCGGATTCTCCGACAACTTTGTGCGACCGTGTGTATGCAAGACAAGTTTGAGCCAACATCCGTCTGAAAAAAATCCATGGATTTTGTTGCCGGAATGTCCGATCAACGTCCGATCGTGTGTACGGGGCATTACACTTCCCCCACCCAGATCTGTCACAGAACTCTTCCCTAGAAGGGACTTGGATAGGTTCCAGTTAAGGATTAGGTTAAGGTTAGGAATAATTTTTAGCGTAGCCAGAACTGTCACTCGGAATGCCGCCACATAGTATTGCGATGACAACAAATGCATTGCGGTTATTGGGTTTACCCGCTGTAAGTATTTTCTTGTTTTATCAGCAGCTCCTTCACTTAAAGTACATTTTGCCTTCTTCGTGAAAAGGGGTTAATAGCCGTTTTATAACTGCCAACTGTTATTTTACACTTTCTGACCTTTTTACTGACTCTGCCGGCATTGGTTAAGTGATCCATTCTAGTCCAAATTAACGGGCAGAGTTCTGAAGGCTTCTCAAACTTTCTCGGCCTTTCCAGTAACTGACAGTCTTGGTGCAGCAGGATGGCTTATTAACAGCTGACTCCTTCACCCTCCATTAAACTTCCAGGGCCTCGGGATGGAAATGAAAAAGTATATATAAAATACTTGACTGTGTGCTCCTCCATGTAAATTCTAGAAATAGTTTTTTTTTTTCTTTTTTGCATGAATGAAACGCGTTCCTCACCTGCTCCCATATGATAATTTATCCTTGAAACATGAGGACCCTGTCAAACTGCCAAGAGTATTGCAAATATCTCGGAGCAGCCATCAACTCCGTCTACCCTGTCGCTCCATGCCTACCTCTACATCTGCCGCTATGGCTTGTCAGAGCACCAATGAAGCATTGTAGCGGGGGACAATGTTGGCTGCTTTTACTGCTTTTTAAGTATTTTTTTTTTTTTTAATGGGTCTGGGAAGCGGCAGAAAGGAAGACAATGTACTGTATATGAAGAAGTTTGAGTGAAGTGATGCTCAGAAGGACGTGTTTTATTATTTTTTGCCAAGGTGCAACAATAAGGGAGGCCGAGGTGCAGTTGCCTTTAGGCCAATGAGGTCACCATGTCTCACTGGTGTCTCCAACTTATTGATAAACTGTGAGCTCTTATAAGATCTGTGCATAATAATGCAGAATCTTCTTCTTTTGTCTGCCATTTAAGTCCAAATTCTGCTTCTAAGTATTGAAAAGGTGACATTTTACCATAGGCGTGCGCAAGGGGTGTGCCTGGGCACACCCTAATCCTGGAGTTGGCAACTCATCAATTGTGGGCAGGTGACAGGTAAGCCGCGATCCTTACTTGCCGACCCCCAGAACCTGGACAGGTGGCTGGAGTGGAACATAAGAGACCGATCTGTATTTTCTTCTGCAGCAGCTGAAAGTAGGCTTCTCCTCCTCTTCCTCTCGCCAATATTCAGCTGCCACAGGAGGAAAATACAGGGGATTGGTACCATTGTATGCCACCCCTCTTGTCCCAGTTCCTTTTCTTTCTGCTGCTCAGGTCCCCCTGTGTGCTAACCTGCTCCCCCCCCCCCCCCCCCATTGTTTTAGGATGACGAGTGAGGAAGAGGCCAGTTAATATGTTACACAGGCATATGTGTTGGAGCTTTGAGGTGCACACCCTAATACAATAGGCTGCGCACACCTATGCATTTTACCCTAATATTCGAACAGGAGGGTCTCAAACTTAAATGTTAATAATGCCTAAGAGGACCTGGTCCTAGATTGCTCTGCAAAAAAAAAAAGTAAGCCTATCTAAGGTCATCTCTAGAAGTTTACTTTTCACTTTTGTTGTTGTACACACCTTGTAGCACAAGATCACTTTAAAGTGGCTGTAAACCCTTTTGTCTTACTTTTATCTATAGGTAAGCCTAGAATAAGGCTTACCTATAGGTAGTGGAAATATCTGCTAAATGTGCGCCGTTTAGGAGATATTTCACTTGTAGTGCGCTGATGTCGTCATCGGCGTATGCGCTGTGAAGAAACCACCGTGCCGTTTCTTCCCCCAGCGTGTGCCGTGACTGACGGCTCCTGGTCGCATGAGCGGGAGTGACGTCACGCAGCTCTGGCCAGTCACAGACCCAGAGTCCGCGGCACTGAAAGGAAGAGGGGGGAAGATGGACGCAGCCTGCACAGGGGACAGCGCGTGCTTCGTTTGCAGGTAAGTGCCATATAATGGGCTAGTATGCGATGCATACTAGCCCATTATGCTTTTAATTTGCAGGCCTTGCGGGGAGCAAAAGAGGAAGTAAAACCCATCCTCTTTAAGATTCTTTAAAGTGTAAGTTCACCTTTATACAAAATCTGAGGGGGGAACTTACACTGGACCCCCCCCAATCCCCCCCCCCCCCCCGGTCCCGCTGTACCAGAGTCCAGCAATCCCCTGCTATCAGACACTTGGACGCCGCTTCACTGGTCCAGGGATTTGAGTATCGTACTCGTGCAAATGCTCCGATACCTGAAACCCATACTTTCAGGCTCGGTTCTTTCAGCGGGATTCCCCCACTGACAGCTGAAATGTACATTATATAAACAACTTGAGTATGTAGGGGGGGTTCAGGGAGGGGGCAGACAAAAAGTGAGGCCAAGAAGCTCATTCGCTTTCATGGGAACCTAGTGATACTCAACGCATGAAGAAAAATGCACAGGTACTGTTTTTGTCTAGTGGAGCCCACCACAATACCCATCGCATTGACATCAGTGTACTGTGTTAGGTTCATTGGGTCATGCTTTACAAGTGTTCAGCGCTGGAGTCACCAAAGGGCCCTCGTGCAAGAACAATATATGGGCCCCATGTTCAAATTTTTGCGGTTAAAAAAAAAAAAACACTCACTGTGTATCAATTGATAGCTAAATAGAGCTGAGCCCTGTATGTGTTTGGGCTGCCATTCCAGAATGAAAGTCAAGGAAGGGCAATGCATATACTGTGTCAGGACCTGGGTCACTTGCTGGTGGTACTGTGCTTCCCAGAGTGGAAAGTTGTAGTTCTAGTGTCCACCAGCAGGTGTCTCCCAGCAGTTTCTAGTTATAAGTCTTTACCTGATGCTGGTTGCTGGGAGGGTATTTGGTCTCCCCTCCTGCAAGTACCATTTGCGGCAGTTTGTTGCTTTGCCTCCCAGCCAGATGCATGTTTGCCATTTAATCCTGAGCCTGCTGCTGCCTTGTATCTGCTACAAGTATCTTGTATCTTGTATCTACTTGTATCTTACACCACAGGTTTTCTGTAAGCACATACTATACTATCCCTATCAGACCCCCCCCCCTTACATCAGGGTCTCCATCAGAGTCTCAATCAGAACCCCCCTTACATCAGGGTCTCCATCAGAGCCTCCCTTACATCAGGGCCTCAATCAGAGCCCCCCTCTCCCCTTACATCAGGTTCTCAGAGTCCCATCCCCCCCTTTACATCAGGGTCTCCATCAGTATTCCCCGTTACATCAGTGTCTCAATCGGAGCCCCCTCCACGTACATCAGGGTCCATATCAGAGTCCCCCCTTACATCAGGGTCTCCATCAGTGTCCCCCTTACATCAGAGTCTAATGCAGAGCCCCCCCCTTACATTAAGTTCCACACCAGAGTCCTCCTCTTCCATCAGGGTCTCCATCAGAGTCCCACCTTATGTCAGAGTCTTAATCAGAGCCCCTCTCTCCCCTTACATCAGGGTCTCAATCAGAGCCCCCCCTATTACTTCAGGCCCCCCCCCTTACATCAGGGTCTCCATCAGAGCCCCCCCCTTTACATCAGGGTCTCCATCAGGGTCCCCACTCATTACTTCAGGGTCCCCCCTTACATTAGGATCTCCATCAGAGTCCCCCCCCCCTTACATCAGGGTCTCCATCAGAGCCCCCCCCTTACATCAGGGTCTCCATCAGAGCCCCCCCCTTACATCAGGGTCTCCATCAGAGCCCCCCCTTACATCAGGGTCTCCATCAGAGCCCCCCCCCTTACATCAGGGTCTCCATCAGAGCCCCCCTTACATCAGGGTCTCCATCAGAGCCCCCCCTTACATCAGGGTCTCCATCAGAGCCCCCCTCTTACATCAGCATCCTAACCAGAGTACCCCCCCCCTTACATCAGGGTCTCCATCTGAGCCCCTCCCCTTCTATCAGGGTCTCCATCAGAGTCTCCCCTTTGATCAGAGTCCCCCCTTACATCAGAAGCGGAGACCATAGGCAGCCTCTGCTGACCTTAATCCTCAGTCAGTGCACAATGAGGACACACCACTGACCCTACCTAGAGGTCTAAAAAAATCATGTAGCGGGCCGGATGTGGCCCGTAGTTTGTTATCTGCTGGGTTCGTTGAATGTTATTGTCACTAGTAATAGATTTTAACACAAGTTAACAGAGCAAATTAATTCTTTTTTTTTCTCCTGTTGTAATTGTTCCTAATTCATTGTATATTGACATAGATTAGCTGAACTGCTCTGCAGCAAAGGACTCCCATAGCCACCTTGGACAGGACACCTCAGCTGCCCTCCCTCCACCCACAATGGGTTCTGAGTATCCATTAACACAGACCCCGCATGGCTGCTCCCGGCGTCCCCGCGCCTTCCTCAGCAGAACCCCCTCCGCCTGTTATACGTGTATTTATGGTGGAAATTGCAACCTAAATGTAAAGATTTATAACATCCGACTCGCAGCCGACTCGCTCCATTCCGCTCCGCTCCACTGTAAGTAAACTTTTGCATAAAGCTAAACGTTTTTAAAAGTGAAAGCTAATTTATAACACTGCAGCCGAAAATTGCTATGTAGTGCCTTATTTTTCCAAAAACGTGCAAGGCTTATCATTATCAGCGTGAACGCAATTACTACACTTCAAGGTTTCTCGCGGAAAAAGAAATTGAGCGTGCAAATACTCCTTCATCATAATCACCCTGACTGTGCCGAGGCATTCATAAAAGGGCCGGCGACGTATTGAAATTCAATATTGTTTTAGTCTCAATCAATTATAATAATTGTTTGCATTTTTAAAGTGTAATTTACCATTGAAAAAAAAACGAGCAAAGATCAACCAATAGTTGCTAACACATCATATTTCCCTATTAGACATGGCGCCGCGCGCGCGCTCCCACTTTGAGGGGAAAGCGGCTTTACAGACTGTAAAACAACATTCCCTTTTGAAGAGAGTGCTCAATTATGAGAAGGGGCTCGCGGTGAGTGAAAACTTAATGACAATAGTTGGCTAAGCAATTTATTGACTGTACATATTTCCTAACTCAGAGTCTAGCCTTTTTTTTTTCTTTGAATTGTTGGCTTGATTTTTAAAGATGCTGGCTCAGAGGTGACACAGCTATGTAAATCCTGGTGCCTGTGCTCCCAAATGTCTAACACGGATCAGCCCCTGCTGTAGCCTCTCACCTTGTGATTGCTATCTCAGGGGGGGGAGGGGAGACTGAGGAAATGCTTCCTCTTGCCTGCAGCAGACTGATGACATCATCACGGTCTGGGCAAAAGTTGCTGGCTGGAGCCCAAGGGTGGCTTTTTAATGATAAAAGGTGGAGCTTTTCTGAAAACGAACACTGTTGCTGTATATGGTCAGGGATATATTTATGCAGACTTGTACTGTTACTTTAAAGTTCAATATGAAGCTTTGTGGCATGACCACCAATGTGCAGAGTTTAAATTACATGCCACTTACCACCAATCTGCAGAGCTTAAACAATACTGCCACTGATCACTAATGAGGCAAGACTTGCCTAATATTGCCACTTTCCACCAATGTTGGAGGTGTGTGTGTGTGTGTGTGTGTGTGTGTGTGTGTGTGGGGGGGGGGGGGTAGCACTGCCACTGACTGATAGTGCAAGGTGGATTAACAGCACTGTTACTGCCCACCAATGTTGGTGAGGGATTGGGTAGTAGCACTGCAACTGACACCAATGCTGGGGGTTATTATTGCAGGTACTGACACCAATGCTAAGGGTTATTACTGCACCGTTTGACACCATGGCTGGGGGTTATTATTGCAGCTACTGACACCAATGCTGGGGGTTATTATTGCAGGTACTGACACCAATGCTGGGGGTTATTATTGCAGGTACTGACACCAATGCTGGGGGTTATTACTGCACCCTTTGACACCATGGCAGGGGGTTATTATTGCAGCTACTGACACTAATGCTGGGGGTTATTATTGCAGGTACTGACACCAATGCTGGGGGTTATTATTGCAGGTACTGACACCAATGCTGGGGATTATTACTGCACCCTTTGACACCATGGCTGGGGGTTATTATTGCAGCTACTGACACTAATGCTGGGGGTTATTATTGCAGGTACTGACACCAATGCTGGGGGTTATTATTGCAGGTACTGACACCAATGCTGGGGATTATTACTGCACCCTTTGACACCATGGCAGGGGGTTATTATTGCAGCTACTGACACTAATGCTGGGGGTTATTATTGCAGGTACTGACACCAATGCTGGGGGTTATTATTGCAGGTACTGACACCAATGCTGGGAGTTATTACTGCACCCTTTGACACCATGGCGGGGGGTTATTATTGCAGCTACTGACACTAATGCTGGGGGTTATTACTGCACCCTTTGACACCAATGCTGGGGGTTATTATTGCAGTTACTGACACCAATGCTGGGGGTTATTATTGCATCCACTGACACCAAAGTCTGGAGTTACTAATACTGCCATTGACACCAATGATGGGGCTTATTTTACTCCCACTTTCTCTTCCATGAGCATTGTTGTACGCTGCAAAAAAATACAGCAAGTCTAAAATTCTAGGGCGTTTAGGTGCGTTACAATCCATTCATTTTGAATGGGCCACCTACTGTAACTCGATGTGATGCAATTCAACACAAGTGGACCACTATTGATCTAGAGCAGGGGTCCTCAAACTATGACCCATAGGACACATACGGCCCGCCAAGGTTTTTTACGCGGCCCGCCCGGCCGTTTGGGCACTGGAGCCCCCAAAATGAGCGGCCCATCCGGAGAGATCCCTGCAGACCCCGCCCCATAGAGGGAAACAGGACCAATCTCCGCTATTGTCCAGGGTGGGGGAAGAGACACAGAGCCTGCTCCAGCATGGCAAAGCTACACAGGGATCCCAGGTCTTAGTCCTTCTCGCGGCTGTCTTCCGCATGCCTGTTGACAGCGTTAAGTCCCCCGGCGCTCCTCTCCCTAATCCCAGTGCACTGGAGAGGCTGGCTGTGCTGACGGGCACTGGTCAGGCTGCATTGACGGGCACTGGTCAGGCTGCATTGACGGGCACTGGTCAGGCTGTGTTGACAGGCACAAGTCAGGCTGCATTGAGTAGCACTAGTCAGGCTGCATTGATGGTCACTGGTCATGCTGCATTGACTGGCACTGATCAGACTGCATTGACGTGCACTGGTGAGGCTCTATTGATGGGCACTGGTGAGGCTGCATTGATAGGCACTGGTGAGGCTGCATTGATCCGACCCCCCAACAGTCTGAGGGACAGTGAACTGGTCCCTTGTTTTAAAAAGTTTGAGGACCCCTGATCTAAATTTCTTAAAGCAAAGCTCCACCCAAAAGGGGAAGCTCTGCTTGTTTGCATTCTGGTTTTGACAGGTACCTGCTACCACTTCCTGGTAAGATTGCCGCGGCATTCTCCAAGTATGTTCTGCCCTCCTCCTTCCCCCCGCTGCCTTCTGGGACACACACGGGTCCCAGAAGACGGTGGGACCATTCAAAAAGCACAGCGTGACTCACGCATGCACAGTAGGAAACCGTCTGTGAAGCCTGAAGGCTTCACGGTCGGTTTCTGTTGGTGAAGATGCCGGGGCCTGCACCCGAAGGGTATTGAAGAATTCGCTTGGGGTGCCGACATCGCTGGATCCCTGGACAGGTAAGTGTCCTTATATTAAAGGTCAGTAGCTACAGTATTTGTAGTTGCTGACTTTTATTTATTCTTTTTCCCAGAGAGGAGCTCCTCTTTAACAAAAGTAATTTTATGTTTTCAAAACCTTCTGCCAATCCTGATGTTTTCAGGAAGACCAGAAAATAACATTCGTACCATTTTTCTAATCTATTTATCCATTCTGGGAAATTAGCAGATTTTTTTTCTTGTTGCCATTGAGAAGCTGCAGGCACATTAGAAAATTTCAAGATTAAATGGTTGGGTAGAAATGAATGTTGTTCCTTCCCAGGTGTCCCCAGTTTTCCACTTGTACCTGCTGCAAAAAGCTCTCTCTACCTTGTGTGTCTGTCTATCTAGACCTTGTGGAACCCGGACCATCACATCTATATGAGCTTGTTGGACTTTCCATCCAAAACCATTGACATTCATATAGAGTAGGCCCCTCCTCTGTGGCTATAACAGCCTTCATTCTTCTGGGATGGTGTTCCACAAGATTTTGAGTTCCAAAAGTTGGTAGACCTCTGACCACCACAACTGTTTAATGTCCCATTTCAAAACCATAGCCATTAGGATGGAGTTGGACCCCCATTTGCAGCTATAACAACCTCCACTCTTCTTGGAAGGCTTTCCACAAAATTTTGCAGGGTGTGCCCATTTGTCAAGGTTAGGTACTAATGTTGGATGAGAAGACCTGGCTCACAATGGGCATTTCAGTTCACCCCAAAGGTGTTCAGTGTGGTTGAGGTCAGGACTCTTTACAGGACACTTGAGTTCATCGACACCAAACTGATCAAAACATGTCTTTATAGAGCTGGCTTTATACACATGGGCATAGTCATGATGGAACAGAAAAGGGTCTTCACCAAACTGTTACTACTAGACCTGGCTGTGCACGCCGGAAATTTTGTTTCGTTTTCTGATGCATCTACTCATTGAAGAATTTTGTTTTGTCTAATTCGTTATGTTGACCCAATTCATATTCGGAATTTGTTTCTTATCTTCTGCATTCATTTTGTGTATTTTTTGGTCTGGGTGGATTTGAAAAATGTAGCAGTTTTTCCCGAAGATTGCTATATATTCGATGTATTAGCGAATTGGATGGATTCCAGTCGGAAGGATTCAATATTTTCAGACGCTAGTCCAACCCAGCAAGAGAAATGGCATGAGCTGATTGAACAATATCAACTGGTGTCATGTGGATCCGAATTAACGAATTTAATACAATGTAGATCCATTCATTATCCAAATCCGAATTATCAAACCAATTCAAAAATGTGTTTAGTTTCCCATGAGCCCGAACTACTATTGCATCATGTGACTTCATCTATATGAAACAAATGCATTTAGTTTATTCCGTTTTATCAGATTCGTTGACATTCATTACTATGTCCATTCGGAGATTCATATACACTGTATTACCAAAAGTATTGGGACACCTGCCTTTACAAGCACATGAACTTTAATGCCATCCCAGTCTAATGCCCCGTACACATGGTCGGACTTTGTTCGGACATTCCGACAACAAAATCCTAGGATTTTTTCCGACGGATGTTGGCTCAAACTTGTCTTGCATACACACGGTCACACAAAGTTGTCGGAAAATCCGATCGTTCTGAACGCGGTGACGTAAAACACGTACGTTGGGACTATAAACGGGGCAGCGGCCAATAGCTTTCATCTCTTTATTTATTCTGAGCATGCGTGGCACTTTGTCCGTCGGATTTGTGTACACGCGATCGGAATTTCCGACAACGGATTTTGTTGTCGGAACATTTTATATCCTGCTCTCAAACTTTGTGTGTCGGAAAAGCCGATGGAAAATGTCCAATGGAGCCCACACACGCTCCGATCGGACATTTTTCATCGGAAAATTCGACCGTGTGTACAGGGCATTAGTCTGTAGGGTTCAATATTGAGTTGGCCCACCCTTTGCTGCTATAACAGCTTCAACTCTTCTGGGAAGGCCATCCACAAGGTTTAGGAGAGTCTCTGTCCCCAAGGTAATATAGTGTACATCCGAATCTGAAAAATGAATTGAAAGGAAACGCATATATCTAGCTACATATATAAGAAGAACGATTGTCTACAGGGGCTGCATTACTGAAACTGTAGAGTGCAAAATCTGATGCAGCTCTGCATAGAAGCCAATCGACTTCCAGTTTTTTTTGTCAAAGCTTAATTGAACAAGCTGAAGCTAGAAGCTGATTGGCTACCATGCACAGCTGCGCCAATTTTTTGCACTCTGCAGTTTTAGTAAATCCAGTGTTTTTGTATTGCAGTATTACCAGTACCCTTCACTGGAAATACTGAACTCCATCATTTGGAAGGGAGGTTCTGTATTTTTGGTCCTGTAGTCTAGGTCTGTTGGTGAGTTGTCCATAGCTCTCTACTATTTATAGTGTATCCATCTATCCAGATCAAGAGATGTGACTTCGCTATATCAACCTTTCAACATTTTCCCGAGCCTGCCGCTGGACTAGCCCTTTAACGAGGGAGCGGCTGCCAAAACACTTTCCTCTCAATCTTTCCGTATCATTTTGCATTCATTATCTAGATTATTCTTTTATGATCCAATGCAATAATGGGATAAATTGTCTTCAGGTGAATTGAAAACACTGCTGGTAATATTTTTTTGTAAACTAATTGGGATATTATCTTGTTACATCTTCAACTGCATAACTAGCTCTCTGTGTAACACGCAGGGCCATGTGAGGAGCTCGCTCGCTGTATGCGCTCTTCACCATCTCCATTATTAATGATTTATAAAGTGCTGCCGTCTCCCGTGGCGTCGTACAGAAGTGATACAAACATAGGTGAGTCACGCATATTGCAAATACCTAAACCTGTACCAGCAAAGACCGCTCGTTGGGTTCTTCTTTAGTGTGTTAATGAGGAAAATACTGCGCTATGGCCGCTAGATGGTGCTGACTATCATTAAAAAAAAATGCTGCTCACCTCCATCTAGTGGCCATAATGAAGTATTTTCCTCGCTCACACACTCACACATTTGATCTACCAAGGATATAGCCTGAGGACATTTGATTTTGCTCCATTCACACAAAATGAATTAACACGACGTTTTGATGGACTAAGTTATGCAATATATATAAATATACCTCAATAAAATATTGAGCAACAAAAGACATTTACAAGTTCGGCATGAAGACTCTTTAGAGATAAATAAAACATTTTAATGGTAAATAACAATGGATCAATACAATATCTCTCCGCCGCAGTCTCATCCTTTCCTGCCCTTCAGATCGTATTGGGCCGGCTGGAATACGTTGAGCGTTCTCCATCAGTCTCCGCGAACCCAGAACTCGAGTTGTATATGAATCTATTTTAATGCCAACCAGGAACACTCCTGAGTTTGATTTATACACAGATTCCCGCCCGCCGCAGTCCCCCGTCCTCTCCCTGGGTGATAGATATACATTTTTCTTACATTATTTTCTTTTCACTGCTTGAAATTTTTTTTGCTGCAGAAACAAAACCTACTTTTATCTGGAGCAGCCAGTATGGGGGCAGTCAGAGTTGTTCTAGGGAAACTTTGGGAAAATGGGGGAGCGGACAAGGTGAGGTATCAATGAGAGCCATTATATACCTAACAATTGTGTCTTAAAGTGATTCTGTATGGGGGCTGCCTTAACTGCCCTACTTTTAAAAATGCTTTATAAATTGCCTGTTTACCTTGGATAACCTCGTCTTGGTGGGATGAGAGAGATGTTTGCTCTCCAGGTGCGGTGTCCAAGGCTCCAGCCTTGCCTGATACCTAAACTGTAGTCTCGAGTAGAGGTATCAGATGGTAGTGTGCTGCTCACATGCTGGTTATACAAGGATGTTATATGTAAGTGCATTACTTTTACTTTGCTACATTAAAGAAGATTGCTACACCATGCTGGTGCACTCTATTTTTTTCTTCCTTTTGTGTAGTCAAGTTGTCTTCTATGCGAATAGAGATCTGTAAGGCTGGATTGGGTGAAACCTTCTTTTATTGGACTAAGAGACTGTCTTTGTGCATACAAATGCTGGTATTTTTCCCTGGCATGGAATGAATGGGATTGTATAAAAGCGTGCCGTGTTACGCTGTATAAAGCTACATTGCATACATGGTTGCAATTATTTTCAGCTTGGTATGCACATCAAATTGAATTGGATGCAGAGGCTAGGATCTTCCCGGAATCAGGGTTCCTAGGGTTCCTCCAGAGTTTGCTAGGGGTTCCTTGAGCTGTTGTGGAATAAACTTCAACCTAATTGTGCCTGCATAGTTCTGGCACCAACGCCACTTTGCAGAGCCAAGCATGGAATGAGTGGGACTTCTTTACTGTTTTCTCGGGTAAGTACCCACTGACACTAATGATCATATTAGATGTCTGTAAAGGTGCATTCTTTCGACTGGCCACCAGTGCAGGGAGCATTCTTTCCACTGACCACCGATGTAAGGAGCCTTCTTCCCACTGATCACCAATGTAAGGAGCATTCTTCTCACTGACCACTAATGTAAGGGGCATTCTTCCCACTGACCACCAGTATGAGGAGAATTCTTCCCACTGACCACCAATGCAAGGTGAATTCTTCCCACTGACCACCAATCTAAGGAACATTCCTCCCACTGATCACCAATGTAAGGTGAATTCTTCCCACTGACACTTGACACAATATCTTGACACTGTACACAACTGGGAATTTTTTCTGCCAGCGATCTGGTAAGTCCAAACCTGCAGGTCAAATTCTTGCCACAGACCTCTGCCAAAAACGAAACAGGGATCCTTTTTATTGGTCTGCTTCCATATCCAACACTATATTGCGGAGCATGGGTCCACTGTCCACCCTTGCTAACCGGAATCAGTAAGTCTGTTGCAGGCCAGTGACTCAGGTAGTATTGAAGCCACTAAATCAGTATGACTTTTTTTTTAACAGAAAATAGGTTTTATTCGAAAAAGTAGGCATTGACACAGACAATAAATATATGCATAAGGTCAAAAACAGAGACATTAGATCAAGTATAGCTGATAGTGAGCGTTATAGGTAAGACATAGCTACAGGCAGATTGAGCATTACGACAATCACATCCAACATAATACCCTAAGATGAGATAGGGTGGGGGAGGGAGGGGGAGGGAAGGGAAGGTAGAGGGAGGGAGGAGGAACAATTTGTGGGATTTAAAACTTACATCACAAAAGTAGAATGCAAGACATGAGGGTATCATATAGGACATCACCATAAACCTTAAGACTCCGAGCCATGTGCATCGATCCATTGCGACCAGACCTTATGAAATTTTTTAGGACAGTTCCTGCTCTCATAGGTCAGTTTATACAGTGGTAAGACAGAGTTGATCGTTGTTTTCCACATGTTAAGCGTAGACGGGGTAGGTTGCTTCCACCTGAGAAGAATCTCTCTTCTAGCTTAATATAGGGCATAAGAGAGAAATAATTTCACGTGCCTAGAGGCCTCAACGTTCTCCATACTGCCAAGTAGCGCCAAGGCCGGGTTCAGGCCTGAGTGACCAATCTCCAAAGGTACCCAGGGCCTCAATTACACTCTGATCAAAGGGCATGTCCATACCTTGTGGAAGAATGTGCCTGGGAAGGACCGGCACCTGGAGCAGAGCGAGCTTACCTCAGGATAGATGCTGGCTAGTCTCACGGGGGTATAGTAGGCTCGGTGGAGAAATTTAAGTTGGATGAAGAGGTCCTTTGCAGAAATCATAGTATTAATATAATCACTCACCGAGTCCTCCCATTCCTCCTCAGTCAATTCTGGGATATCAGCTTTCCATCTATCAAACACTTCGTCAGGGATGTCATGTGGGCCAAGGAGAGGTAAAAGTAAATGGAGGAGAGGGGCTTGTCTAGAAGTCTGGAGATCAGCAGTGGATCCACTGAGTCAGTCTGGAGAGTAAGAGGGCCGGGGGAATAGGGCCTATGTCGCGTGTCGAAGCTGATAGTATCTGAAGGTCATTGAGGAGGGAATAGCATATTTGTCCCTTAGTACCGAAAAGGAGGAAAGAGAGCCATCCACAAAAATATGTTTGAGGGCCGTTATCCCCTTAGATGCCCATAGTTGGGGTTCCGGTAGCGTATAGAAGTGCGGAAGTCTTGGGTTACCCCAGAGGGGGGTATGAGAGAAAATTGTTGAGTCGGTTTTGTAAACGGGCCCCGCCTGTTGCCACACCCAGACGGTCGTTCGCACAGTATGACTTTAGATTACATAATAGGCCGGGCTGTAGCTTGAGGACCTCATGCTTGGAGACTTGTTGGTTATCCTAACAATGTCATAGAAGTTTTCCATATTGCTGGATGCGGCCGGTGTGTACTGCAGGTGCATTATTTTGTCTTTAGCGCCTCGTCTCTAGGCCAACTCAACCCTCGAACTGTTTTTCCTGCAGTGGGGACTGCATCAGATGCCTCTGCCAGGAACTTTCCCCCTTTTCTTTGCAAACGAATGCTGCCAGCCGGATGCAATCAATTTGCATTACCGGACGACTGCTAAAAAGGCAGTCCCACGTAGGTGGCGGCAAAATCTATACATATTTGTGCTTACGAAGGAAAAAAAAAACAGCATCTGCTCCATTTTACATTTGCCCCAATGAAGTTCCATGTCAGCGAAGGCAGCCAATACAGCGTTGGCAACGAGGGAACCTCCTGCCAGTTTATTCCCGTTCTGCAAAGGAGAGAGATCAGAAGGTGTATAGAGCGAGCAGTCAGATTTGAGGCAGGCGGTGTAAAGTATTCGTACTGTAGTGAGCTCCACGCAACTTACATACGCTCTCCTGGTAGTTAGCTTAACAATTGGACATACTTGGAATGAAAAGAACTACAAAAAATATAATTAAAAAATAATTAATCTAAATAATTAATATAAATATAATTAGTAAAATAATAATTGATATAAATAGTATTAACACAAAAATGAATATAATAGTATTTATAATAGTCATAGTAATAATTCTTCATCTAAATTATAATACAAATATGACTAATAAAATAATAATTAAAATATATAAAATTAACAAAAAATGGACATAATAATTCATCTAAATGATTAATATAAATATGACTAAAACAAAATAATACATATAAATAACTAAAATTAATATAATAATAACAATTCATCTAAATAATAATAATGAATAATATGACTAGTAAAATAATAGATATAGAAATAAAAAAATGAATAGAATATTATTTCTAAATAATACAAATATGACTAATAAAAAAAGATAATACTAATAATAATAATAACTCATAGTTACATAGTCAGGTTGAAAAAAGACACAAGTCCATCCAGTTCAACCTGTGGTGTGTGAGTGTGCTTGTGTTTTTCAGTATTACATCGTATATCCCTGTATGTTGTGATCGTTAAGGTGCCCATCTAATAGTTTTTTTTTAAATATCGATGTTCCCTACTAATACCACTGCTTGTGGAAGAGAATTCCACATCCTTACTGCTCTGACAGTAAAGAACCCTCTACATTGTTATCATATCCCCTCTCAAGCGTCTCCTCTCATCTCATATAAATAATATAAATATGACTAAAATAAAATACCAATTGATATAAATATCAACAAAAATGAATATATATATATATATATATATACATACACTATGATACCAAAAGTATTGGGACGCCATCCTGCACTTACCGGGTCTGTGGTCAAGTCCCCCTTGACTGATGGAGCACTAGCCGGCACTGGTTTGCACCATTACCTATTTTATCTGAAACTAATTAAGTTTTGGCTTTACATCCACTTTAAATTGGAACAACGGAAGTTGAACTATAAATGTGTGTTTTATTGACCAAAGGATTTGTTATTTTATTCAGCCAGTTTTGTAATCCAGGCATATCCAGGTTCCAAATGACCTGCGACTTCTCTGCAACACCTCAGTCTGTTATTGGACAATGGAGGGGAAGCAGGACACTACTAGGGGTCATCTTTCTGCTCTATATTCCTGTCATTAAATGTTTTAGATTGGATAAGAGACAGATTTTAACACAGCAGAACCCTGATGGGCTCCTAACACTGCTGTACAGGAAGCTAATATTCAGATGGATTCAGGTACTTTTGTCACCTGTATTTGACAAATACATTTAATGATTTTTTTTTTTTTTTTTTAATGAACACATAACTGGATTCAATGGGGCGAGCGCTGTGTAATCTGCTACTTTTACATTTCATTGCATTTTTGTTCAAAGGAAAGAGAGAAGGAACAGGTGGTATGTGAAAGGAAAAATAATGACACCACCTTGACAGAAGTTCTCTCTGTGAAAAAAAATGAATTTTTTCAGATGTGGAGCTCTTAGCAGCTTTTTACAAAAAATTTTTTATAATGAAACTTGGTGACCACAGACAGATTATTATTATTATTATTATTAATCATTAATAAAATATAATATATAGTATAATAATAATCTAATATTAATTAATTAATATTATTCGTAATGATCATAAACGTGTCCCACGAATATACAGGTAAAAGTCACCTTCCTTGAATAGGCAGCTTAAAGACGAATGTCGGGCACATCGACCGGTTCAATAGAAACCGACTGACATCCGGCCTGAGTCTACTGCAGCCGGTCCGACCGTTCGGTCGGCTTCTGTTGAAGGGGCATGACCAAAAAAAGGTCTGCCTATCTGCACCCAAGCAGCACTCATAGCCAATGGCTGAGAACGTTGATGGGAGTGTTCTGGTGGGGGTGCCGTCCCCCTGTCAGAACACAATAGCACAGCAGGGGCGGTCGCTGTACTAACATTGCATGGTTAGCACAGCGGCTCCTACTGAGCTGTCAGTTTTATTTTCATTCAGCCCTGCTGGGTTGAACGAAAAAAAAAAAAAATACTAGTGTGTGCTAGGCTTAAGTCATGGTCAAATCTCAGTTGCTCCCGCATAAAGCTATTCTGATCCCGCTCCCTCCCACCTTTCAGACCTCTTTTTTTAATTCTTAAATGTAATGGGGAAACTCACTAACCGGTAGTTAAGAGAAGTATTTTTTTTTTTAATCATACTTACCTAGGTGGATGCTGAATCTGTCCCGCCGGCGCCTCTAACATTGAGAACCGAGCAGGCTAACCCCGCCGATCGCTCTGTTCTCACAGCTCCCTGATTTAGAGAGCTGATGACTGTCAGCCGCTCACCGGAGCGCTGGGCTGTGGAGGGGGCGGGAGCAGCGGCTCAGGCTCTCAGGGGCTTGCTGAGAGCCTGAGCCGGGTGTCTGTCCAGGGAACTGGACGGATCCCAACTCCATGGGCGTGACGATGCGGTGCCTGGACCAACTCTGTGACGTCAGCAGATAGCAGACTTCAGCCCACTCTCTGCTGAAAACGGATCACAGGAGTGCAAAATGAACTGCATTCATGTGATCCATAGGAGACGTACAGCCAAACAAGCTTTCCCTGTACTTCTCCTTTAAGAATCAGTGGTAGGAAGGGATAGGCTGAAGCTCAACTTTTACAGGAAAGGTCAAGATCTACACGTGACTTCAGTTACCTGTATTTGCTGATTGTTTTACATGTTTTTTTCACTGACCTTTTGTTTTGTTTTTTCCTACAGTTTTTATTGTCTAGATTTTTTACTCCTGTGTATGCTGAAAACAATACATCATTTCCTAAGCTAAAGTTTTATCATGCACTCTCTATCTGTCGTCTCTCCCTCCTCTCCTTCCTCTCTTAATCTCTATTTTCTTTCTCTCCTTTACCTCTGCTTTCTCTCTCCTCCCCTCTCTCTTTATTCCCCCCTCTCTCCCCACTCCCTCTCCTTGCACCCATTTTGTTTATTTTACCTATCCCTTACCATGTCTCTCCTTCTCTGTATCTTCACCCCAACCACCGTCTCCACATTTCCACCCTTTTTTCTTTTCCCCCTTTCTCTACTCCCTCTCCCCTCCCTTTCTGTCTCTACCTTCCCTCCCTCTCTTTCCCTACCTTCCCTCCCTCTCTTTCCTTCCTCTCTCTCCCACCTCTGTCTTCCAATGTTCATTCTTTCCAACCCCCCCCCCCTTATTCTATACTACCTCCCCCACTCCCTTTCTGCCCTCCCCCACTCTTTCTTCACCCTTGTTCTCCCTCCCCCATTTCACTCTCCCCCTTCACCCATTCCACCCCCTTCTCTCCCTCCCTCTATCTCCCCCCCTCTCTCGTTTCTCCCTCTTCCTTCCTTGTCATCTCTCCCCCTCCCCCTCTATCTTCCTCCTTTTCTATGTCTCCCTCTATCTCCCCACCTCTCTCTCCTTCGCTTACCTTCCCCCTCTTTGTTCTCTACTACCTCCCCCCCTCCCTTTCTGTCTCACACCTTGCTCTCTCTTCCCCCTTGTTCTCCCTCCTTCCCCCCCTCTGCTCCCCAACCCCCCCCCCCCCCACACACACACACACGCACACAAATTCTATCTCTCCCTCTTCTATCCTACCCCCAGTGCACTCTCTCCCTCTTTTCCCTTTCCACCCCCTTCTTCCCCTGCCTCTCTCTCCCCCCTCTCTCCTTCCTTGTTGTCTCTCTTCCCCCCTCCATCTTTCCCCCTTTTCTATCTCTCCCCCTATTTCCCCACCTCCCTCTCCTTTGTCTACCTTTCCCCTTGTTCTCTCACCCCCCCCATCCCCCTCTTTGTTCTCTATTACCTCCATCCTCCCTTTATGTCCCACACATTACTCCCCCCCCACACTCTATCGTTTCCTCTTCTATCCTACCCCTAGTTCACTCTCCCCCTCTTCCACCCCCTTCTCCCCCTTCTCCCCCTCCCTCTATCTCCCCCCTCTCTCTCCTTACTCCTTCTTCCTTCCTTGTTATCTCTCCCCCTCCCCCTCTATCTTACTCCCTTTTCTATCTTCCCCCCATCCCCCTCTTTGTTCTCTACTACCTCCCCCTCTCTTTCTGTCCCACCCCTCGCTCTCTCTTACCCCCCTCTGCCCCCCCCACACATTCTATGTCAACCTCTTCTATCCTACCCCCAGTTCACTATCCCCCTTTTCCGCTTTTATACCCCCTTCTCCCCCTCCCTCTCCCCCCTCTCTCCTTACTCGCTCTTCCTTCCTTGTTCTCTCTCTCCTCCCTCCATCTTCCCCTCTTTTCTATCTCTCCCCCTATTTCCCCACCTCTATCTCCTTTGACTACCTTTCCCCCTCGTTCTCTCCCTCTCCCCATCCCCCTCTTTGTTATCTACTACCTCCCCCTCCCTTTCTGTCCCACCCTTTGCTCCCCCCCCTGCCCCCCACACATTCTATCTCGCCCTCTTCTATCCTACCCCCAGTTCACTGTTCCCCTTTTCCGCTTTTCCACCCCCTTCTCCCCCTCCCTCTCCCCCCTCTTCATACTTCCTCTTCCTACCTTGTTCTCTCTCTCCCCCTATCTCCCCACCTCTCTCTCTCCTCTGTCTACCTTCTCCCTTTTTTTCTTCTCCTCTGTCTCCCCCTCTATCTCCCCTCTCTCTACTGCTACGCCCTCCCCCCATTTTCTCTATCCCCCCCATCTCCCCCCTCCCCCTTCTATCTCCCCACCTTGTTCTTTCTCTTTCTCCCCCTTTTCTGGTAACTCCCCCACATACACGCCCGGCATATCCAACTGCAGATTTGATGTACTGTGAACAATGTACTTCCTAAATGTTTATGCCTTTTTTTTTTAAAACTAAAAGCTGCTAAATAAGGAGAGAAAAAAAATAACTCATTTGGATCAGACCAGCAAAGAGGGTACAAATATTTCACAAACTGGTGAAAAAGAAACGTTCAGGGTGTAATGTCACCTCTGTATAAATTCAGAGAAGTGAGATCTGTGTCCGGCCAGAGCAGACGTATCATTTGGTGAACCATAAAGCTGTGTATTCATAAAGCAGTGAATGTGACATTCACCGAACATTCACTGCAGATATATAGAAGACCTCTTCCTGGTGCACGTGTCTTAACTTACAAAGAACGGTGAACGTCAATCGCAACTTTATATATCCACCATGAATGGATCTTTACATGAAAAAAAAGTCAAAGAAAACAATTCATTTACTGAGAATAAATCCAACAAAAGGTCCGTCTCTCTATCAGTGCCGCATTTATTTCTGGAGCTGTTGTCTGGACGCGCGGTTGTCACCAGTAAAGAATTCCGATGTGTATCTTGTCGTGTCGGCAGCTCGTGTGATTTGTTTTTTTAACTTTCCTATTTTTGTTTAGTTTTTTTTTTTCTTTTGTTACTCTTCTTCATTTTACACGTCAACATGTAGTATGTGAGTCAGCCGGTAATCTGCATGCCGCCTGCACAGCCGTCGCTATTACAGATCATTGTAAGAGACGGCGTTGGCAGGACGCCAAACCTTCGCACTGCAGCTGCACAGAGATGGTGGTCTCACCTGCGAAGGAAGCATAGCGGGTTGAAAGCGGGCAGGGACATGACTTCTGTGACACAGACCCGGCTGATATCTTGCTGAGACTGCGAAGACCTCCCACATTGATTAAAAAGTAACCCTATTGTTAAATCTCACCTCTGACCTTCCCTTCTATTTAAAGCTGGGTATATACACACAGTTTTTTGGGGTTTTTTTTCATCCACCCCCATACTACAGTGAGGGAAAAAAGTATTTGATCCCCTGCTGATTTTGTATGTTTGCCCACTGACAAAGAAATGATCAGTCTATAATTTTAATGGTAGGTTTATTTTAACTGTGAGAGACAGAATAACAACAACAAAAAATTTAGAAAAACACATTTCAAAAAAGTTATAAATTGATTTTCATTTTAATGAGTGAATTAAGTATTTGACCCCTTCGCAAAACATGACTTAGTACTTGGTGGCAGAACCCTTGTTGGCAATCACAGAGGTCAGACGTTTCTTGTAGTTGGCCACCAGGTTCCCACACATCTCAGGAGGGATTTTGTCCCTCTCCTCAGGTTTTGAGGCTGACGTTTGGTAACTCGAACCTTCAGCTCCCTCCACATATTTTCTGTGGGATTAAGGTCTGGAAACTGGCTAGGCCACTCCAAGACCTTAATGTGCTTCTTCTTGATCCACTCCTGTGTTGACTTGGCCGAATGTTTTGGGTCATTGTCATTGTCATGCTGGAATACCCATCCACGACCCATTTCCAATGCCCTGGCTGAGGGAAGGAGGTTCTCATCCAAGATTTGATGGTACATGGCCTCGTCCATCATCCCTTTTGATGCAGTGAAGTTGTCATGTCTCCTTAGCAGAAAAACACCCCCAAAGCATAATGTTTCTACCTCCCTGTTTGACGGTGGGGATGGTGTTCTTGGGGTCATGGGCAGCATTCCTTCTCCTCCAAACACAGAGTTGAGTTGATTCCAAAGAGCTCAACTTTGGTCTCATCTGACCACAACACTTTCACCCAGTTCTCCTCTGAATCATTCAGATGTTCATTAGCAAACTTTAGACGTTCCTGTACATGTGCTTTCTTGAGCAGGGGAACCTTTCAGGCGCTGCATGATTATAGTCCTTCACAGCGTAGTGTGTTACCAATTGTTTTCTTGGTGACTATGGTCCCAGCTGCCTTGAGATCATTGACAAGATTCTCCCGTGTAGTTCTGGGCTGATTCCTCACCGTTCTCATGATCATTGAAACTCCACGAGGTGAGATCTTGCATGGAGCCCCAGACCGAGGGAGATTGACAGTTAATTTGTGTTTCTTCCTTTTGCGAATAATCGCACCAACTGTTGTCACCCTCTCACCAAGCTGTTTGGCGATGGTCTTGTAGCCCATTCCAGCCTTGTGTAGGTCTACAATCTTGTCCCTGACATCCTTGGAAAGCTTTTTGGTCTTGGCCATGGTGGAGAAAGTTGGAATCTGATTGATTGCTTCTGTGGACAGGTGTCCTTTATACAGGTAACAAGCTGAGATTACCTGTTTTTCTGGATATTTTTGTTGGTATTCTGTCTCTCACTGTTAAAATAAACCTACCATTAAAATTATAGACTGATGATTTCTTTGTCAGTGGGCAAACATACAAAATCAGCAGGAAATCAAATACTTTTTTCCCTCACTGTTTAAGAGGTCCCCCCCCCATGACATCAGAGTCCCTTCATGACATCCAGAGTCCCCCTTCACATCAAAGATTCCCCATCCCATCACAGTGCCTCCATGACATTTGAGATCCCCCGTCACATCAGTGTCCCCTCTTCACATGAAAGGTACAATGACATTATAGTCCCCTTATCAAATTGTGGTCACCCCCTTCACATCAGAGTTCTCCCTGTAACATCAGAGCCCCAACTTACACATCTGACTCCCTCTTTCACATCAGGGTCCCCTATCACATCAGAGCCTCAACATCATAATATAAGAGGTCCATGACGTCATACTTCCGCCACAACAAGCAAAGTCCCCCATCACATCGGAGTGCCTCCATCACAGCTAAGGTTCCCCATCACATTCCCCATCACATCCCATCACATCAGAGTCCTCCCATCACATTTAAGGTAATCCACCACATCAGAGATCCCACATCACATTAGAGTCCCTGCTTCACATCTGTGTTTCCCTCTTGACATCATAGTCTCCCTATCACAGTGTGCTCCCCCTTCATATCAGAGGTCCTCGCAGCACATCAGAGTCCCCACATCACATTAGAGGCCCCCTATACATGAGTCCCCTCATCACATCAGAGGTCTCCCATCACATAAGTCACCCCTTTCCATCAAGGGTACCCCATCACATCAGAGTCTCTGCTTCACATCCGAGCTTCCCCGATAACATCATAGGCCACCTATCAAATCTCGGTCCCCACTTCACATCAGAGGTCCTCCCAGCACATCAGAGCCCCCCCTTTGTATCAGAGGTTTCCCTGTCTCATCAGACCATCAACATCATATTAGAGTCCCCCCCATCACATCAGAGGCCTTCTTCACATCAGGGGCCTCCCATCACATCAGAAGCCCCCAATACATGAGTCCCCTCAACACATCAGAGCCCCCACATCATATCAGAGTCCCCGACCACCACCACCACAGGCCCCACATCACAGAGCACCCCACCCAACAAAACAGTCCCCCAATTACAAAGCTCCCCAATCATACAGTTCACACTTCACATCAGAGCCCTACCTTTTGGCTCCAGCAGCACAGTGGAGAGGCGGAGGGGGGGATGGTCTGGAGGAGTGGAACTTCTGTCTCCTCCTGAATGCTGATTGCGGCCCCTGGTCCTCAGTTTCTGGTAATGGATTTTTTGAAAGGCATCATCAACATCACTAAATGTATGTTTTTGATACCTGAATCTATTTGGATATTGGTGTGTTGCAGTCCCCATGTAGTGGGGCTCAGGAGGAGACAGGAGGGAAGCAGCACAATGATTCAGTTAGTCTATGTGCTGACAAGGAGCATGCTGATAGAACCTTTGAGCAGAGAGATGAGCTCACCACTCTGCTGCTTCTCCTTTAGCTGTCCAGTCACATACAGGGATTGGGTTCATGGCTGCCTAGGCTCTAAGGAAGTAGGTTTCAATCATGCTGGCATCAGATTGAGCAAATCTAGTGGAAAAAAAATAAGTACTGCAGGAAATCTTTGGATTGAAGGTGAATTTTCCAACAAAAGCTGTTTTTTTAACCCTTTTAATAGGATAATTATTTTGTTTTTTTTTTAGCTAGAGTTCTGATTTCGATTTTTCAGCCTTTGTATACACTAGCCACCCTCCCAGCTTCAGAAACCAAAGTTATTAATTGAGTTTTATTCATTGATTCAAAAGTAATAAACTATTGCTTCGATCAGAGTTCTTTAAATATGAATGAGAGATCTGTTTATCTATAACATCTCGTTCTATTACTCACCTCGGTGTCATGCCTATTTGTCTCGTATCTGTCTGTTTTATCCATCCATCCATCTATGCCTGTCTCTCCATCTGTCTATCTATATCCCTGTCATGTATCTTCCTCAACCTGAAAACTGATCCCTTTTTATTTAAAGCTCTTCCTTTTCACAGGCCAAAGCGATTTGGTTTATTGGTTTTCCCGTAAATGCTTAACTGTGAGCTGTCGTTGGTGTGGATGTTACAGAAAATGTATTGTGTATTTTTATGCCGCATTCAACTCCATAAAACTTTATTGGCGCACAAAAAATCTGGGTAGGTCCCCGAGTACAGAGGTGGCAGGAATAGTGAGGGAAGACAATGAAAATGTTAGAGAAGGTTGTCAGCTGTTGGTATGAAAATGTGGTGAAGATCTAGGCCGGTGGTCTCCAAACTCTGACCCATGGCCGAATGCAGCCCTTGGTTTGCCTTTATCCGGCCCTTGCGGGACTATTCTTAACACTGATATGAGTCATAATTACTCCCACTGACCACAACAGTGGGTTACTATTCCTTCCACCAGCACCAATGACGAGGGACCATTTTTTTCACTCTTCCATGAACACCAATGATGGGGCACTAATGCCCCTCCTACTGACCACAGACATTGCAATTGTTTTACTCACACTTGCCACCAAGCCTGAGACATTGTTTACTCCCACAGATGCTGGGGCATTTCCTACTCCCACTGGCCACAGTCTGCCCCCAAGTCTAAAGGACAATAAACTGGCCCTTCATTTGGAAACCCCTGATCTAGATCAACCATTCTCAACCAAGGTTCCTCCAGAGGTTGCTAGCTGTGGCTAATTGACCTCCCATCTGATGATGCTTTTTAATTTTCAGGTCTATAGCCACTTGTCAGAGCCCGTAGAAAGACACTAATGAACATTTTAGTTGACTCTAAGATGGCATTCTAACCACCACTGTAAGGGGGGGGCTTTATTCCACTGACCACCAGTCTATGGGGCATTATTCCCACTGAACCAATGATATGATTTTAGCAGGGGTTTCCTAAGACCCAAATATTATTTCAAGGGTTCCTCCTGGGTAAAGAGGTTGAGAAAGGCTGATCTACGCTATTAGGGGCAGGCCTTTTTTTCTCTGAAAATAGGTCCAGGAAATCAACCACAACCACGACCCCCTAAAACAACCTCTCCCCTCCCACACACACACCCCAAACCGCATCTAATAGTGGGTATACTCAAATCTCACTAACAGTGGGAGGGTCTTAAAGGGGCATTAAATACCAGGAGTGCATTATGTACAGAGTGCAGAGTTATGGGGTGCGCTACATGCAGAGTTCAGCCTTCTTCCACAGCTGCTTACCTCTTCATCCCCAATCCACATCTCATCTTCCCCCTTTTTCTTCTCTAGTACCTCCCTGCACACTGTGGGTGGCTCAGTCTCACTTGCAGGGAGATCATCTAGTGGGGGTGGGAGCATCTTCACTGCACCCCGGGCACCTGCCTCTCCCTTGTCCACATCCTGCAATCAGTGGGAGCCGCTCAGGAGATCAGATCTGTGGGAGCCTTTGGGAGACAAGCTGTCGCTTCTAAACACAGAAGCTGGACTTAACAAGTGATAGTAGTAAACAGGGAGTAGAGGGCCTGAGCCAGAGGTGGTGGAGTGAGTTCCACCAAGTTCCATCTGAAAAAAAGCCTTGCTTAGAGGCATATTTATAAAGCAGTGAATCTGACATTAACCAAACATTCCAAGCAGGTGAACCTTCTAGGTGCATGGGTTTAAATGACTTTGGAGAGACAAGGAAGGAAAGTAGTGCTGTAACCCTAGAGCTGTCCTACTGGTAAAGGAGCTGTAATGGTATTTGGATGGGGTATCTCAGAATACCTTCAGTGTCACCTCCAAATCCATCTCATCTTCAACTTTTCCTCTTTCTGTAGGGGTCCCCCCGAGGCTCTGTCCTTGGACCACTTCTACTGTTAATCTACACTTCCTACCATGTTCATTTCATAACCTCCTGTGGGGTTCAATACCATGTCTATTCTGATGACACCTAAATCTATCTTTCTACTCCTCACCTCACCCCTTTAGTCTCCTTGTGAATTAATATTTTACTAACATACCAGTATGGATGTCACACCACATCCTAAATATAAATCTTTCTAAAACTCAAACTCTTCCCTCCCCCAACTTTTCCATCAATATCAACAAATCAACTGTCAGTCCTCCCTCCCATGCCAGGGGGCTAGGTGTAATCCTGGACTCTGACCTCTCTTTTCTCCGTCCCAAATACAATCATGTCCAAATCCTGGTGCCTTCAGCTCTATAACATTTCCAAAATTCGCCTTCTTATCCAATGACACCACCAAGATACTTGTTCACTATCTTGCTATCTTATCACCTGTCACCCCTGTCTGCAAATCCCTCTACTGGCTTTCTATTGCCCCATGAATAAAATTAAGTATACTAACAACATAAAAAGCAATCCACAACTCTGCCCCAAGCTCCATCACCAATGCCGTCTCAAACCGCCCTCTCTGCTCCTCCACAGACCTCTTTCTCTCTAGCTCCCTAGTCATTTCCTCCCATGCTCTCCCCCAGGACTTCTTCAAAACCTCTCCCATCCTCTCCAGAGCCTCTCTCTTCCTCTGAAACTTGCCTCTCCAGAGCCTCTCTCTTCCTCTGAAACTTGCTACCCCAACCTGTCCAGTTACAGTATCTCCCACTCTGTCCACTTTTTAGGTGATCCCCAAATCTCATCTCTTTAGAGAAGCTTATCCCACATCCACCTAACAACTAAACTTTTACTTTCTCCGTCAACTCCTCTCCCCACCATTATTACCTTTTTTCACCTGTCCCTCCCCTTTAGATTGTAAGTGTCCTCCTAACCCTCCTGCATTGAATTGTATTGAAAGTGTACAGTCTCCCTGTACATTGTAAAACGCTGAGAAGACTGTTGGCACTATGTAAATCATGTAAAAAAATAATCAGGATTCTGAACAGGCAGCTTCTTCACGCTGAAGGAGTTACCACCGTTTCCTCAGTTTGGAATTAAATGGATCAAAGATTGAGGTGGCAAGCCAAGAATTAACCATCCAGATACAAATTTATTGCAATATAAAAGACTTTGACACAGAGCCCAAACCACCTGCTGATGAGCTCTGCTTTTCAAGACTTGCATGGTCCAAATTCTGCACACTGTATTTTCAGATCCAGTCCAGCACATCCTGTTTCTTACACTCAAAATACCCTGAAGGAAATAATAATTGGGATTCCTGACCATGCTGTAATATATTTTACCAATATCATCCCAGTATTGTGCCATCAAATTATTATATATTACAAACACAAAAATATTATATAAAATAATGAGAAGTCGTCCATACAATACGACCAATACAGTACTACAGAAAATGTGCTGAGTGAAATAAAAGTCCAAAGAATTGTGAAGAATATGCCAATCACTGATACATCTCCTGGTTAGCCTTGTACACAAGGATAAATGTGCGGCCAACTGCACCTTTCAGCAGCTCGATGGTATGCCAGATACTCGTTAGATTGGCGATCTTTTTTCTTATAATGTACGTCCACTATTTCCTGACTTTGTTTACTGTGCTGCCCAACAAGCTTCCATGTTTCCTAAGCACTTGAGTGAAAGTGGAACCTTTTTTTAGTTTTGGAAAGCTTAGAGTAGTGGCCTCCAAATTGCGGCCCAGGGACCGGATGTGGCCCCTTGCTTGCCTTTGTCTGGCCCTTGGGGTACTTTTTTTTCTTCCCACTGATGCAAGACACTATTCCTCCCACTGACACCAACAATGCGGCATAATTCTTGGTACTGACATCAAGAACAGGGTACTATGTATCCCGCAGACACCAATGATGGGGTATTATTCCTCCCACTAACACCAATGATGGGGCACTATTATTCCCATTGATACCAATGATGGGGCACTATTCCTCCTACTAATAGCAATGATGGGGCACTATTCCTCCCACTGATACCAATGATCGGCACTATTCCTCCCACTGACACCAATGAGGGGTGTACTATTCCTCCCACTGATACCAATGATGGGACACTATTCTCCCCACTGATACCAATGATCGGCACTATTCCTCCCACTGACACCAATGAGGGGTGTACTATTCCTCCCACTGATACCAATGATGGGACACTATTCCTCCCACTGATACCAATGATGGGACACTATTCCTCCCACTGACACCAATGATGGGACACTATTCCTCCCACTGATACCAATGATGGGACTCTATTCTCCCCACTGATACCAATGATAGGGCACTATTCCTCCCACTGACATCAATAATTGGGCACTATTCCTCCCACTGATACCAATGATGAGGCAAAATTCCTCCTACTAATAGCAATGATGGGGCACTATTTCTCCCACTGATACCAATGATCAGCACTATTCCTCCCACTGACACCAATGATGGGGCATTATTCCTCCCACTGATACCAATGATGGGGCACTATTCCGCCCACTGATAGCAATGATGGAGCACTATTCTTCCCACTGACACCAATGATGGGGCGCTATTCAACCCACTGATACCAATTACGGGGCACTATTCCTCCCACTCATACCAATGATGGGGCACTATTCCTCCCACTAAAACCAATGATGGGGCACTATTCCTCCCACTGACTCCAATAATGGGGAATTATTCCTCCCACTGACATCAATTATGGGGCACTATTCCTCCCGCTAATGCAAAAGATGCACTGTTTACTCCCTCTGATGCCGGAACAGTTTCTACTCCCAATGGCCACTGTCTGGCTCCCTTGGAGACCCCTGGTTTAGAGGATGCTTAGAACTTCTGTCAAGTTCTTTTTTGTCTGTGTCCTTTATTCTAAAAGTTCGGTGGATGATGATTCAACCCAAAGGAGCTACAGGCAGCAATAAAAACTCAGACAAAGGTTCTAACCCTTCCCTTCTGTATCCTAAAAAGTTTTGGTTGAAACGGTGCCTTGTCCAAAAAGGAGGCAGCAATCAGAATTAATTTTGCTAAAGACAGAGCAGTGCAAAATGAATTCTGATTTGTAGCAATGGGAAAGTAGAATTCTAGCCAAAGTGTATGTAAGCCTATCAATCTGTATGTTTGGCATGAAGCATGAATGTATTCAAAAGCAAACCATTCTTACCTGGAGATCCTACCAGTAACAGCACTTCCTGTTGCAGGATGACAACGCTAAACCACTGCCTAGCAATGATCAGCAGCCTGCCTGCGTGTACCCTTCAGTTGTCTGCTGGGCGGCATGCAAGATCTGCCGGAGGCGCAGCCTATTCTTTTTATGCTCTATCCCCAATGGTGGGATTTTACCCTGACTTCCTAACCTGGGAAGAAAGTAAGAAGAAACCCTCAAGAAGTTAAGGTAAAATCCTACTTTTGACAGTTGTCTCCTTGAACAGGTGTCCTCACTGAAAAAGTTCATATCTGCCCGGAGTTCTCCTTTAATTGAATACATGTTTTTTACTTTTAACATCCACTAGTATCCCCGTCTGCTTTCAGAATTTCATTCACCAAGTGTCATCCCTATGTTTCTTATATGACCAAGTATATAAAAGCCGGTCATGTTTTAATGGACTGACAGGAGCGCTGCTTTAGTATTGGATTTGCAAAACAGTGTGCCTATGGACTGGATTCTTTACTATTATTTTATTTAATTAAATACAGTAGACAGGAATGAGTGCAAGGCTTGTGTACATTCTGGAGGAAATCAGGACAAATGCTCAGAATGACTTTTTCGGGTTCTGCACTCCCCACATGGCGAGGAAATGTGACAAGGAATTGCGGCTGTCAAAACAATTCCTATTCTGTCCTTATGAATGAGGATGTCAACCCCGCCCCCCATCTTCTGCAGGAGAGCGCAGCGTTATCTGCATGAGCAAACCCTGAAAGGCACCAAACGCATGAAAGGAGAGCGTCCATTAACTCAGGAATAGACTTGACAAATGATTTCTATATTCCTCACTGGGATCTAATCCACAAAGTGGGGACTGTGAAAGGAAATGGACATGTCACTTCTAATGATGTGTTTGGAGGAATTTGGCATAGATGGGAAGGAGGGGGGGGGGGGGCTCTCTGATGTTTGATTCAGTAATTTAAATGCTGGTGTGATCTAAGGTGGGACAGACAGAGGATGGAACACACATTTTATTCCTTAAAGTATATACATAATAAATCCGGGGCTTTGGCTATTTTGCCTTATTTAACAAGCCACTGCAAGACAATTTGCTGAAAGATTTGGTAACTTCCTTCCTTTCTTTCTCCGTCCTTCCCTCCCCTTCTCTTCTCTTTTTCTTTCCATGTCCTTCCGTTCTTTCTTTCTCTTCCCTTCCTTCTTCTCTTCCATTCCCTTCTTGCTTTTCTTCCTTTACCTCCTTTCCTTACTTTGCCTCCCTTATTTCTTCTTCTTCTTCTCCTTCTCCTTCTCCTTCTCCTTCTCCTTCTCCTTCTCCTTCTCCTTCTCCTTCTCCTTCTCCTTCTCCTTCTCCTTCTCCTTCTCCTTCTCCTTCTTCTTCTTCTTCTTCTTCTTCTTCTTCTTCTTCTCCTTCTTCTTCTCCTTCTTCTTTCCTCTTCTTCTTTCCTCTTCCTCTTCTTCTTCTTCTTTCCTCTTCTTCTTCTTCTTTCCTCTTCTTCTTTCCTCTTCTTCCTCTTCCTCCTCTTCCTCTTCCTGCTCGTTTGATCTAGGCCAGGCATGTCCAAAGTCCGACCCGCGGGCCAATCGTGGCCCACGTTCCAGTTTTGAGCGGCCCGCCTGGTAATTTCTTTTGTGGCCCCCAACGAATCCCTGAGCGCCGGGGGGCCACAAAAGATATACATGCTGGCTGCCTTGGTGGGGACAGGGAGGGGGCGCGATGAGTGTCGTATATACAGGTGAATTTCCTGCTTGCATGGCAGCGTCTGTAATAGGAAGTCCCGTCTCCTGCGCTGCCATTGAACGACTGTTCTGTCCATCATAGGAGGTGGAACTTTGTATTAAAGAGGTCGCGGAGAAAACTGATTCTGCTGTATGTAATCATGTTGGCGCTGGTCCCGCCCCCTCCCTGTCCCATCCGAGGTTGCAGACGGGCATCAATCAGGCTGCACTGATGGCAATGATGGGTGCTGCATTCCTGGCAATGGTAAGGCTGCATTCATGGCAACGGTGGGGCTGCATTCATGGCAACTTCTGGCAGTGACCGGCCCTCCAGCTCCCCGTTTTACTTACCTGAGCCCCGTATTTCTCTCGGGAGAGATGCGCTGTCCCTATCTGCACGGGTTCCCTGCTCTTGATTGGATAGATTGATAGCATCGCAGCCATTGGCTCCTGCTGCTGTCAATCAAATCCATTGATGCGGGTGGCGGGGGGCGGAGCCGAGTTCGGCATTCGTGTCTATGGACGCGCCCGCAAGGTAACCCCCCCGGGAGAGCACTTCTCCTAGAGTGTTATCTGATGTGAGAAGGAGACGCGAGAGCCGCCGGGGGACCCCAGAAGAGGACAATCGGGGCCACTCTGTGCAAAATGAGCTGCACACTGGAGGTAAGTATGATATGTTTGTTATTTTAAATTTAAAAAAAAAGGAAGGCTTACAATCACTTTAAACTCATGCTCCTTTTCTTCCCTTTCCATCTTCCTTCCCCTGTTTTTTCTCTTCTCTTATTTTCTTCCTTCTCAATTTCCTTCCCCTCCCTGCACTTACCCCATGCAGGTCATGGCTGCAGCAGTGGCTCCCCCCCCCCCCCCCCGTCTCCTCTGTGTCCTGGCCGCCGCTTCTCCTTCCGGCCAATTGGGTCTTCACACTCCGGGCCAATCGGTTCTTTGGACTCCCGGCCAATGGGGTCTCAGGACCTTGCTCCCTGATTGGTCAGGAGGAGAAGCAGGAAGACATTAGCGAATATTAATTTGCTAATGTCACACAATAGGGTGATCCCACCCTTTTTTAAAGCCAATTGGTGCCTCCCTTTTTCTAAACATGTGCTTCTAAAAAAAAAAAAAAAATGAATTGAAATCCATGCGTCCGGTGCCCTGCATGTAGATTAGGGGCCGGACGCATGGATTATGGAGGGCGGCGCCCGTGCGCCTCTAATGAGCGGGCACCACCGCTCCATTGGAGGATTTTCCCTCACCTGTTGCTCGGAGACAACTCAGAATTTTGCGATTTCGCTTTCTGTCTTGGTGATAATGGTGACCAGGACAAATAAAGGTGTGAATTGGGGGGGGGGGGGGGGGACAGAGCGCAATAAAAACCTCCCTTCCACACTCTAAAATAATAATAATTTTTTACAAATGACATTAAGCAAACATTAAATATTTCCCTCCCTCCTTCTTCTTTTTCTCCCATATTTCCTCCTCCATCCTTCCCTCCCTACTTCCCTTTACTCTTGCCTTTCATCTTTTCCTCTCTTCCTTCTTCCTTTTCTTCATTCCCTTTCTTTCTCACTCCTTCTTCTTCCCTCCCTTCCTTCCAGCCCCCCCCCGAGTAAGACGCTCATCTGTAACGTGAACTTATCAGCTCCGGCATACAAACTGTTTCTCGGGTAGTTCTACAACCGGCTACATTGTACTTTGAATACAAAGCACACGGCAGCCATAAAAAGTAATTAATTCTACATAATAAGCGTGTGATATTTTCTTAATCTATCCCCAGCTGGGATTTTGATTGGGGTCAATTTGGTCGGGTTAAATGGGCGCCCTCTTCAGCCGCAGCCCTGTGATATTTTATTAAATACAACATAAACTTCACGCACATCAGAAATGAGAACCGATTATAATTTACATCAGATTAAATACATAGCTCCATTAATTTCATATGCCACCCCCACCCCCACCCTACATTTAAAGTGATTGTAAACGACTACCTTGTAAAACAACCCGTTCCTTTTAATATAGAAATGAAATGCAAAGCATTTGTGTATAGATATGAAAAAAAAACATTATAAATGCCTTTTTTCCATTTTTTTTTTATAAGTGATCACATTCCCTCTGTTCTCAGCTTCATAAGAGCTGGGGGGGAGGAGGAGAAGCAGCAGCACACTGAGCTTCCCAGTGAATGGCTGTGCAGTGGGGTGGCGTGTCAGGACAAGTCTGATCATTGGGGGAGAGAAGGCTGATTTCCCAGCACATCTAGAGAACTGACCGCGGTGTGCTCCCCTGCTTAGTGTGGTCAGTTTTTAATAGAAAAGCAGAGGGACTGGCAGGTAACACCAGGGATTTCACACAAAGGAAGCAATACATAAGAGAACAGGAGACTTTCTCATACGAGTACATGGTACAGCAGAGGCACATATCAGGAACATGAAGTGTGGGGGTAACAAATGTTTTAAGCTTTGCCAAAGGAATTAAGTGATTACTATGGGTGGGTTGTGTGTGGTGGAAAGAACAACTCCTAAGGTATTACAGGGTAAGGGCAAAATATAAAGGGAATAGAGGGCGAGTCCAGGAGTCTCATCAGAATAAAGCTGATTTCTGGGCACAAAAACTTTTATTTTAAATATTTTCCTCAGTAGACAAAAAAGATGTAAAGTAAATCCACGGTATGTACCCCAAATGCCTTTGCAAACCCAGATATTACATTGCAAGAGTATCGGTGACTTTGTAAGAGTAGCAGGGTGCAGAGAGTAGAGACGTGGGAGGGGACCAGCAGGCTCCACCCACTACAGGATGCCTGTAGAAAACTACAGGAGGGGGCGGAGACCAGACCAGTCATCCTGCACAAGGAGAGAGCGCAGCAGTGAGCGGGCTTTATTACAGGAAGTCTCACACTGGATTACTGCACAGATCTGGAAGAAATACACAAATACAGAGACCTCTTTTTCAGCGGGAACATGGGGGGAATACAGTTCTGCCACCTCCACCACTGAATGGGGTGCTGGTGGGTCTATTGATCCTGGCTGCTGGGGGATCTTCTATCGCTGTGGGGATCATATGTTGCTGGGAGGGATCTACTGTTGAGGAAGGGGTCTATTGTTGCTGGCTACTGGGGGATCCACTGTATTATTACAATGGGGTCTATTGTTGCTGGGTGGGGTTATTGTTGTTGGAATAGTATTTTGTTGCTGAGAGTCTATTGTTGCTGGAGGGGGGATATAATCTGTTGTTGCTGGGGGATCTATTGTTGCTGGAGGGGGATATAATCTGTTGTTGCTGAGGGTCTATTGTTGCTGGAGGGGGGGATATAATCTGTTGTTGCTGGGGGATCTATTGTTGCTGGAGGGGGGATATAATCTGTTGTTGCTGGGGGATCTATTGTTGCTGGAGGGGGGTATAATCTGTTGTTGCTGGGGGATCTATTGTTGCTGGAGGGGGATATAATCTGTTGTTGCTGATGGTCTATTGTTGCTGGAGGGGGGATATAATCTGTTTTTGCTGGGGGATCTATTGTTGCTGGAGGGGGGATATAATCTGTTGTTGCTGGGGGATCTATTGTTGCTGGAGGGGGATATAATCTGTTGTTGCTGGGGGATCTATTGTTGCTGGAGGGGGATATAATCTGTTGTTGCTGGGGGATCTATTGTTGCTGGAGGGGGATATAATCTGTTGTTGCTGGGGGATCTATTGTTGCTGGAGGGGGGATATATTCTGTTGTTGCTGAGGGATCTACTGTTGCTGACTGCAGAGGATCACGCTCGGAGGTGGGTAGGGGACAGAGACAAGGGGTGAAGCGTTGAGTACCTGCACCTATTCTCTATGAAGCAGAGCCCTGTAGTAGCTGTAGCTATTACAATAATGACCACGACCAAGCCGCTGCCCTTTTTGAATAGTAACAAAAGATGTTGCTTTTTTCGGCACTGCACCATTAATAGAACACCTTGCAACTTTCTCAATGAATGCAACGCATTCTCTGATTGGACAAGGTCAGTAGTGATGTCAGTGACCCTCACCTCCACTGCATCTAATCAGAGAACACTTTTCATTTACTGAGAAAAAATGCAAGGTGTTCTCTGATTGGTGGCATGCCAAGTGAGCTGCCCCCTGTGGTTACTAGGTAGAAGGGCAGCCTTTTGGCCCAGCAACTGGAAGACCAGGTATCACATTATTATTATTATTATTATTATTATTATACAAGATTTATTCAATGCCAACAGTTTACGCAGTGCTTTACACTATAAAAGGGAGACAATACAATTACAATACAATAAAATACAAGAGGGTTAAGAGGGCCCTGCTCAGAGGAGCTTACAATCTAAAAGGTTGCGGCATGTGGTTCAAAAGGTTGCAACTGTGGGGAATGAGCTGGTGGAAGTTGTAAAAGATTTAGTTAGAGGTGTGATAGGCTTCCCTGAAGAGATGAGTTTTCAGGGATTGCCTGAAGGCAGCTAGAGTGAGAAATAGCCGGACAGGTTGAGGTAGAGAGTTCCAGAGGATGGGAGAGGCTCTGGAGAAATTCTGGAGATGAGCATGGGAGGAGAAGATAAGGGGGCTTGAGAGCAGGAGGTCTTGAGAGGAGCGGAGAGGACAGTTCGGGTGATATTTGGAGACAAGATTGGTGATGTAGTTCGGGGAAGAGTTGTGAATGGCTTTGTATGTTGTGGTTAGTATTTTGAATTTTATTCGCTGGGCGATTGGGAGCCAGTGTAGGGATTGGCGGAGAGGGGTGGCCGACACTGAGCGGTTGGTAAAGTAGATGAGTCTGGTTGCAGCATTCATGATAGACTGAAGAGGGGAGGAGCCTATGGAGAGGTAGGCCTATGAGGAGAGAGTTGCAATAGTCAAGGCGAGAGATAACGAGGGAGTGAATGAGGAACTTGGTGGTTTCATTCGTTAAAAAGGGGAGAATTTTAGAGATGTTACGGAGGTGAAGTCTACAAGCATTTGACAACGATTGGATTTGGGGCTGAAAGGACAGGTCGGAGTCTAGGATTACACCTAGTACCCTGGCATGTGGGGAGGGATTGATGGTTGCATTATTGGTTTTGATGGAAAATTCATGGAGAGGGGCATGGGTGGGGGGGTGAATCTTACCAGCTCAGTTTTATAGAGATTTAGTGGTACGACATCCATGCTGATATGTCCGTTAGTAATATGAGAGGAGACTGAAGGAGTGAGGTGAGGAGTAGAGAGATAGACTTGGGTGTCATCAGCGTAGACATGGTATTGGAAGCCGTGGGAGGTTATCAAGTGACCAAGGGAAGAGGTGCAGATAGAGAAGAGAAGGGGTCCAAGGACAGAGCCTTGGGGGACCTCCGCAGAAAGGGGCAATGGAAAGGAGGAGACAGAGTTGTAGGTAACACTGAAGGAGCGCTGTGATAGGTAGGAGAAGAGAACCAGAGTAGAGCATAAATTCTGCTAAGCTGGCTCAATATAAGTATGCAAAAAAATATGATGACTGAAGTTCATCTATCAGATCTCTTCACCACAGGGGCTTTGCGATGCGGCTGTTTGAGCTGAGAAAGTCTTTCTTTTCTTTTTTTTTTTCAGCACACACTACTACAATACAGTGGTGTGAACTGACACCATAGGAAAAACAAAGGCTCCTCTTCTTCAAGTAAAATATGGAGTTTCCTCGTGTCTCTCACTGCTGAGTATCATAGTTGGAAGTGGGCTCCATCCTCCAGGGCCCCATGGTCACACCACTGGCACAGTCTGCTCTCCTGGAGCTTGTAGGTCTTCCTGTGCCATTCTGATTTGATACTTAGGCTGTGCGTGCTCAGCCTCTCTCCCTGGGATAGCACAGAGCCAATGCATGGTGTAACAGGCTGATTAATGTATACTGAAAGTAAAATGTCCTTGCAGTCAATATCAATCAGTCAGTCCAGCTCGTACGGTCCTGCTGCAGTTTGTATGATGAAGTGAGCACCTCGCAGGCTATGACTAGCACAGACACCTTCCATCAGCTTTTATGAAGTTTTGCTCCACAGTGGTGTCACTCTGTTTCCGGGGAATTGCACAGCAAATGTGACAATTTTGACAATGGAGAACACCTTACTGTATTTATCATTGTGTGTTAAAGTGGAAGTATAACCAAAACCATTTATTAAAGTGGACCTTCATTGTCTAGATCAGGGATCTGCAAACTTTTTAAACAAAGGGACAGTTTATTGTCCTTCAGACTTGAGGGGGGCCGGACTGTGGCCAGCGGGAGTGGAAATTGTGCTGGCATCAGTGGAAGTAAACATCGCCACATTTGGTATTAGGAGGAAGAATAGTGCCCCATCGTTGGTATCATTGGGAGGAATTATGCCCCATCGTTGGTATCATTGGGAGGAATAGTGCCCCGTTGTTGGTATCATTGGGAGGAATAGTGCCCCATTGTTGGTATCATTGGGAGATATAGTGCCCCATTGTTGGTATCATTGGGAGATATAGTGCCACATCATTGATAACATTGGGAGAAATAGTGTCACATCGTTGATATCATTGGGAGAAATAGTGCCACATCGTTGATATCATTGGGAGTAATAGTGTCCCATAGTTGATATCATTGGTAGGAATAGTATCCCATCATTGATATCATTGGGAGGAATAGTGTCCCATAGTTGATATCATTGGGAGGAATAGTGTCCCATCGTTGATATCATTGGTAGGAATAGTATTCCATCATTAATATCATTGGGAGGAATAGTGTCCCATAGTTGATATCATTGGGAGAAATAGTGCCCCATCGTTGATATCATTGGGAGAAATAGTGTCCCATAGTTGATATCATTGGTAGGAATAGTATCCCATCATTGATATCATTGGGAGGAATAGTGTCCCATAGTTGATATCATTGGGAGGAATAGTGTCCCATCATTGAGATAATTGGGAGGAATCGTGTCCCATCGTTGATATCATTGGGAGGAATCGTGTCCCATCATTGATATCATTGGGAGGAATAGTGCTCTTGTGACTTTCTGCAGACACGAAACACCCACGATGCTCTGAATGCTCGATGACGTGTGTCTTGTTGATTATGGTCAATAGTGAATTTTCATGATCGGTCCGCTTTAAAGCCTATGTATTTCTTTATGTTTTCTAGTGGTGCTGCACAGGACCGAGGTGAGAAGATGAGAAAATGAGAGCAGATGGACTCCTGACGGCGGATGGAATGGTATATTTTTTTATTGCTGGTCTCAGGACTGATCGGAGAGGAATAATTATGAGGCTGACATGCATGTTCTCCTTCATTTTGCTGTTTGGACTTGCCGGCCTTGTTGTTTTCATCCACCTACAAGATCCCGTGGAAATGGTTCACCAGCAGGGATTGGCTCCAGGTCAGACTCCCTCTTTTTTTTGTTTCTTGTCATTTTATGATATTTTCAGAGCGCAGCTCCAGCCAAAGTTGGTAAATTTGGGGAAAGGGTTAGATCCCCTGTCAACTTCACAGATGATGGGAAATCTCTTGAACAGAGACACTATTTTAGTAAAATGGGGAAAGCTTAGAACATCCAACAATGCTTTTGTCCCTGGTGACAAACGTACGCCGTAATTTTTGTATCTGCATCACAGAGATGAGAAATAATCTCCTATATGGGGTCACAGACCTAATAAGAACCTGGCAGATATTTTAACTCTTCCTCACTTTATCCAGACTGAAAAAAATATGGCTGGAGTTAGGCTTTAAGGTTATGTCCTGTGAAAAAGGCTTGTCGGTGTGCCTGTGTGTGTTTCCTAAAGCAGGCAATCTGTATTTTCTTTAGTCCTCCATGCTGCATGGGGAAAAGTTAAAGGGATGGCTTGACGTAGTTGGGGGCTCATACGGGATTTCGAGAAGGTAGATTTTAGATTTTCTTTACCATGTCATGTTGTTATGAGAACTTATAGTCATCAACTTACTATTTGCCTGGCTGTGGTGGACATCCTTTGTCTGTGTTCCCCAAAAGAGCCATTCGGAGTCTTTCCCTTACTCTCACATGCCGCATAGGGAAAAGTAAAGGAACAGTTTCACATAGATGTGGGCTCACACAGGATTTTGAGATGGGAGATTCCAGATTTGCTTTTCCATTTGATGTTAATTTATGTTAATGTGGATCTGTTACGAGAGAATTATGGTCATCAACTTACTAGTTGACTGCTAGCGATGGACATGCTCTTTCTGTGTTGCCCAGTCAGAGTCTTTCCCTTACCCTCTTAAGCTGTATGAGGAATAGTAAAGGAACAGTCTGACATACAGGGGTTGGACAAAAATTTGGAAACACTGCATGATTTGCAAGTGTAAAAGTGACGACATGTTTCGCATTGGAAGCGGAAGTGATGTAACATGGGACGGTACGCGGCATAAACTCCAAACATACAAAGAACAGTAGACACACCGAACTGGATTAATAATGGTCCTGGCCTTGTTTATTGATTTTTGCAAATATAAACAATTAACAGTTCACCATAACTAATTTAATCAATACTTTAAAACCGTAAACAATATCAGTGGGGCGCGCTTCAAATGTCCCTCTCTGGCAAAGACCCCCCTCAGCCTCCTGCTTAAATATGGTCCTGGGAATTTCTGGAGGGGGTCAGTTGACCTTAAATGACTTATCCTAGAGGACCCACCATAAATTCCAGAACATTCCCAATCAGCTGACCTTTTTTGACTTATCACAACCCCCCCCACATCGAAATCAATCAATAGAGGGCTTGAAATTCCTACAACCACCATCCCATGAGGGAAAGGGGGGCCTTAAAAACAGGCTATCCCCCTCCTCGCATTCTTTTGCTTCTGCTGTGTTGAGGCACCTAGCTAACAAGTGGAAAGCCTCACCTGCATGCGCTGCTAGTAATACTGAGTCATGTCAGAGCTTACTGAGTTTCAAAGAGGGCAAATTGTTGTTGACCGCTTAGCTGGTGCCGCTGTGACTGAAGTTGCCGATTTATTTGCGGTGTAGTGAGGTACAGTATCAAAGTTTATCACGGCATATACAGTTTACGGGAAAACATTGTCTGATAAGCATAAGCGCCGTCGACATGGTCAACTGACCGAAAGAGACAAAAGAATTCTGATCAGGAATAATATTTGTAAATTTCAAGGAGAATTCAGGCTGTCTTGGATGCCAAAGGTGGTCCAAACACCATATTAGGTAACAATGTTGTTCTTTTACTTGGTGTTTCCATATTTTTGTCCAACCTCTGTAGTTGGGGCTCACATTGGGTTTAAAAAAAGGGAGATTTCAGATTTGCTTTTCTACATGATGTTGATATGGAACTGTTATAAGAGAGTTACGATCATCAAAGTACTTTTTAGTTGCCTGGCTGAAGTGGTCATCCTCTGTCTGTACCCAAAACACCCAATTAGTGTTTTTACCTTACTCTCCCATGCTGAATGAGGAAAACATAAAGGAACGGTTTGACATAGTTGAGAGCTTGCACAGGATTTCAGAATGGTGGATTGAAGCTGGGTTCACATCTAAGCCGCATGTGGCTCACAGAAGGGGTCTGGTGCGTCCCCGTTCACCGTTTCAGGTGCAATTTCAGCCCCAATTTTTGTTTGAATTAGGACCTGAAACGGACCAAAAGACGTACAGGACCCGGTGCAAATTTGCACCAGAGCCGCAGCGGAGATATGTGAACCGGCTCCACAGAGAGTCGGTCACAATCTCCTGCTATTGCGAATTTGATATGGCGAACCCGCATCCAATTCGGACTAGTGTGAACCCAGCCTTAAGGTTTGCTTTCCAATGCAATGTTCATTTAATAATATGGATCTTTTTTTTTTTTTTTTTTTAAAGAGAATTACAGTTATCAGCTTACTAGATCCCTGGCTGTTGTGGACATTCTTTGTCTGTGTTACCCAAAACAGCCAATCAGAATCTTGCCCTAACTCTCCCATACTGCACGAGGAAAAGTAAAGGGACAGTCTAACATAGTTGGGGACTAATACAGGACTTTGAGAAGAGATTCCAGATTTAATTTTCCATGTGATGTTGATTTATTAATGCGGATCTGAGCATGGTCATCACCTTACTAGTGGACATCCTCTACTTACTGTGGTGGACATCTTCTATCTGTGTTACTCAAAATAGCTAAACTGCTGCACAGGGAAAAGTAAAGGAACAGTCTGACATAGTTTTGGGCTCACACAGGATTTTTAGATTGGAGATTTCAGATTTGCTTTTCCATGTGATATTGTTTTACTAATGTGGATGTGTTATGAGAGAATTACTGTCATCAGTTTACTAGTTCTCTGGCTGTGGAGGACATCCTGTGCCTGCGTTACCTAAAACAGCTCATTAGAGTCTTGCCCTTACTTTTCCCAGAGACAAAATAACATGATAGTCTAAAGTAGATGGGGGCTCACATTGTCTCTCTGTGTTGGCCAGAATAGCCAATCCAAGTCCTCATTGAGCTGAGAGCGGGGACCTATTCGGCCAGCTCCTGGTCCCATGGGTGGGGGCAGATTCTGCGCCTGAAGCGACGGCTTCTTCTTTGCATGTACTTTAATGTCACAAGGTATATTTTAATAGGAAAAATTGCCCAAGAATCTCCTAAATGAGCAATTGTTGAGCTATGTCCTACTTTCTTTGAAGCCTATGGAGGAGAAGAGATGAGATCAGTTGCTAACAGCTTCTGCTATGTGATTAAATTGCGGCATTTTGCAAGCGTAGATCAATCGCTCAGTTGCACTACTGAACATCTCTTATGTAGCAGCTCACATTCAGGGCTTGTATAGACTACAAATGCAGCATGCATTGTGTTTGAGATCAGTTTGAGATAATTCTGGGTTCCATCAGAGTTCTTTTACAGGTCCATATACCCTCAGTTGACCCCCTCCCAAACTTTTGGAAACTGATGAATTCCTATTAAAAAAAACTATAGTAAATTGTATGGGGCAGAAGGAGTTCTGATACTTAACCAAGACCCATGTACTCAGGCCAACAAATGCAATTTTGAGCAGTTCAATTGAGCTACCTAAATCGGCCCAATTTAGCCCTAGCCTCCTCCTTTGGTGGACTATTTTCAGTGTATAATTTTGTAGGTTGTTGGTGAATCTTTGTTCAGTTCTTCAGTTTTTGAGAGATTCAATTATAAGCAGCAGAATGTTGTATCGTGTTTGTGGTCGATGAAAATGGAAAGGAGATAATCTCTATTGTCTGAAGCATTAGACCAGTCTTTCTCAACCAAGGTTCTGTGCAGCCCTAGGGTTCCTCCAGAGGTTGCCAGGGGTTCCTTGAGCAATGAGCAACCTCTGCCTCTCAGATGGGTAACCATTACCAGCAATGATGAATGATTGGTGGGGTTGGGGGAGGGGGATTATGTCCACAAATGTAAAGAGCATACCTCTAAGTGACCATCACACTAATGTACTGTCAACTATTGACATATTAATTATTAGCCGGGGTTCCCTGAGCCTGGAAACTTGTTTCAAGGCTTCCTCCGTGTTAAAAAGGTTGAGAAATGCTGCGTTGAACTGTGGAAAAATGTATTAATTTTCAGTTGAAAGGAAATCATTGTTTTATTGGTGTTAGTCTTTGTTAAAAAACAGGTGACATGTTTTGGGGAACGCCCCCTTCTTCAGGGTTCTTTGGTGGATGATAGCTGTAATTTTATAAAGATGGCTGCTAAGGGTTCTTCTGGATGCTGTGAATGATTGGCACCTGTGCTCTAAGGGCTGCGTTACAAAAAAATAATCAGTTCTACACCCCCTTCATGTCCGTTTCATTTTTTTCTTGTGATAATCCCTATGGGTGAAATAGACGTATGTCCACCTTTATTCACCCATATCTAACACAGACTTATTGCATTCAATTCGGTGAACCTGTACAGATCCGGATATAAATGGATGCACATCTGCTTCCATCTGGCAACCCATAGTGACACATTGCAACCCGTTTTTGATCATGGGTCAAAATCGACTCGAGGTGCACCCATGTGCTAGGGGCTTTGGGCCACTGTTTAGACTCCGGAACCTCTTATGTTATTCAAAAGGTTGAACTTGTGCCTTCCCTTCAGTCTCCCAGAGTTGTTCAGGCTCCTCTCCTGTACTGAAATTCTTATTCTGATTTCATTACACAATGTGAGCTTGCTGCAGAAAGTCAGGTAGAGCCTACCTCATTTCCTGGCTGGAGAGCATCCAGCATCATCAAGTCTTCTCTCCCCAGCCTAATTGTTCCTGGCCTGCTCCTTTAATTCATTAAAGTTCATTTCCGTTCTTTCATTAATAGAGTTTCAGCATCAGGTGTTGGTGTTACTGTTTTCAGGAAGCTATGTACAGCACCCTTCTGGCCCCTCCCACCAGCCATGATCTGCCTACATAGTATAGAGTAGGGGTCAGCAACCTTTTTCCACCTAAGGGCCGGATTCCATGTATGTGAATGCATGGAGGGCCGCATTCACCTGTTATTAAGTGAAGATACCATTACACGGCCCCTGCACCTCTGGCCTCCTTTACATTACCCAGCCCCCACACCTCTGGCCCCCTTTACATTACACAGCCCCCACACCTCTGGCCCCCTTTACATTACACAGCCCCTGCACCTCTGCACCCCTTTATATTACACAGTCCCCCCGCACCTCTGGACCACTTTACATTACACAGCCCCTGCACCTCTGTACCCCTTTATATTACACAGCCCCCCGCACCTCTGGACCACTTTACATTACACAGCCCCTGCACCTCTGTACCCCTTTATATTACACAGCCCCCCACACCTCTGGACCACTTTACATTACACAGCCCCTGTACCTCTAGACCCCTTTACATTACACAGCTCCCCTTATTTACTTATTTATTTTACACCCTTTGGAGAAAAAATTCTGATATACCGTACTTTTATTGCTTTCGGAAGGAATGTAAACATCCCTTGTGACAGTAATAGGCAGTGACAGGTACTCTTTATGGAGGGATCTGGGGTCTATAAGACCCCAAATCCCTACTTTGCACTTAAACGCATGTACTGGTACATCCAGAGGGGTCTCCAAACTATGGCCCTCCACTTGTTCAGGAACTACAATTCCCATCATGCCTAGTCATGTCTGTGAATGTCAGAGTTTTACAATGCCTTACGGGACATGTAGTTCTGCAACAGCTGGAGGGCCGTAGTTTGGAGATCCCTGGGAGGATAAGGAGCTTCTGCAGACTGTGTGTCAGGAGTTTTGATGGTTTGCAGCCTCCTTGTTTCCTCAGCCTCCAGTAAATGTCACGGTATTATCGGGAAATGTTTCACAAAGCTTTACACGTGGCTTTTAAAATGTAATATATATGCAAATCATGTCCAAATGAAATAAAATCCAGCTGATGCCGTTTGATATTGAATACAAATAACTGTTTGGATGCAAGTGGTCTGCATAAACCAATTTTTATATTGAAGGTACCGCTCACACTTCACCAGCTGAACATAGTGCCACCTGTGAATTGTAAACTCCCGGGGACAGGGAGGCATTTCTTAAAGTGGATGTAGCATCAAATATAATATATATTCACGCTGAGTATTGCATCAGTGTAACACTCCCAGGTATTTATTGTGATCACAGTATTCTCCCTGACAATGCCTTCTTCTGATTTTTTTTTTTCTCCAGTAGGATGAAACCATCCTCCAGGCTGGCTGTCATGTGCCTTTTACTGAGGAGTGGCTTCCGTCTGGCCACTCTACCATACAGGCCTGATTGGTGGAGGGCTGCAGAGATGGTTGTTCTTCTGGAAAGTTCTCCTCTCTCCACAGGGAAATGCTGGAGCTCTGTCAGAGTGACCATCGGGTTCTTGGTCATCTCCCTGACTAAGGCCCTTCTCCCCCGATCGCTCAGTTTAGCCGGGCGGGCCCGCTCTAGCAAGAGTCCTGGTGGTGTTATAGAAACATCTCAAGGAGAAACAGGATGCACCTGACCTCAATTTTGAGTGTCATGACAAAGGCTGTGAATACTTATGTATATGTGATTTTTCATTTTTAATAAATATGCAAAGACTCTTAAACTAACTTCTTTTACGTTGTCATTATGGGGTATTGTTTGTAGAATTTTGAGGAAAATAATGAATTTAATCTATTTTGGAATAAGGCTGCAACATACCGTAACAAAATGTGGAAAAAGTAAAGCGCTGTGAATACTTTCCAGATGCACTGTATATGGTCAAACATATGTGGACAAACCTTCAAATGATGGGGTAAAGACATTTCTAGTGAGGGTACTGTTCATGCTACATCATACAAAGACATTGTAGACAGTTGTGCGTTTCCAACATTGGAGAACAGTTTAGGGAAGATTCTTTATTGTACCTGCATGACCGTTCCCTATGTACAAAGCCAGCTCCATAAAGACATGGCTTGACCAGGTTGGTGTGGAGCAACTCAAGTGTCCTGACCTCAACCCTACTGTAAACCTTTGGGATGAATTAGAATGTTAGGTCTTCTCATCCAACATCAGTACCTGATCTCCAAATAGGCAAAAAGTCCAACAGACACCCTCCAAAATGGAAAGCCTTCCAGAAACAGTGGCATTCTTTATAGCTGCAATGGAGGTCCAACTCCATTTTAATTGCCATGGTTTTGAAATGGGACGTTCAACTGGCTCTTATAGGTGTGATGGTACCAACTTTTGGAACTAAAGTGGCCTGGGTAGAGCCCTGACTTTAACCCTACTGAACTTCTTTGGGATGAATTGGAACTCTGATTTTGAGCCAGGTCTTCCAGTTCAGCACCTGTATCTGACCTAATAAATGGACACAAATCCCCAAAATCTTGTGGAAAGCCTTCCAAGAAGAGTTAGCCACAAAAAGGTTACCAACCCTATCCTAGTGGCCATGTTTGTGGAATGGTTAAATTCAACAGGCAATGGTCGAGTGTCTACCAACTGTTGGAACTCAAGTGGCCTGGGCAGAGCCCTGATCTCAACCCTACTGATCACCTTTGGGGTGGATTGGAACTCTAATTGTGAGCCAGATCTTCTCATCCAACATCAGTATCTGACCTCACAAATTGGCTCAAATTCCCACAGACAACCACCAAAATCTTGTGAACAGCCTTTTCAGAAGAGTGAAGGCTTTTATAGCCCCCAAAGAGGGTCAAGTCCGTATTAACGACCATGGTTGTGGAATCTGATGTCCAACAACATAAAACCATAATGTCCCTAGAAATGTCTCCCTCGCTTTTTCTGAGCATGCTTCTTTCAAAGCTGCTGATTTGGTTAGTGTTGGCATAGAGCTATGTCCTCAGTCGGAGCAGATTGTATCAGCACGCAGAGAGAACCTTAAGTAATGCTTTCATTACTCTACGTCAGTAAAGTACTCCTGACAGTGCCTGTTTGTGTTGATTTGTTTCCATTTGTCTCCCCTTCCATCCGTGCTTCCCATTCCAGCCTAATTGTGATGCCGTTCCGAACAGGCAATATCCAAGTCATTTTCCACAACATTAGTTACAATTTTCTTCTGCTTTCTGCTGAAACAATCCCGTCCGGTCGGCTTCTGCGAACAGATAAACTTTGATTGCATTTATCCATAGGAAAGCAAATCTTGCAAAGTGCACGGCCCCCGTACGGTCTGCCCTCCCCACTCCATTTGGATAAACCTTCCACTGGAAGATTGCATTCAGGAGTCGCTCTGGAAAAGAGCGAAGGGAGTGTTTTTTTTTGTCGACATGTTCGACATTCGGCTCCGGCATCTTAACAACTGCTATTTACAGGGCTGCAGGCAAACAGGTGACTGATGATATTTGGGAAGGGAAATTTATACTATTAAACGACAAGCTTATTGCCTTCAGTATTTCAAGAACAGCTTTGGTTTAAAAGGTAACTCCACATTCGTTGGGGAAAAAAATAGCAAATTAAAAAAAATATATAGGGTCAAAACCACCACATATAATTTCCTTCCAATCCAATATCTCCTCCTCCTCCTCCTCCTCGCCAGGTCAGGTCACTGGGAACACTCACATAGGGGTGGGTGGACAAAAAGGCATCTCATAGTGTAAATCTGTAAATGTTTAAATGATAAATGTTTATTAGGATCAAAGGCTAAAAACCACACTTACAATAGTACTGAAGAGTCAGAGCAATGTAATAAACAATGTGTTAGGGACACCTTGCGTTCCACAGACCGGAGTGTCCGAAACCGGAAGCGACGCAATGATGCTACACGCTCCTCCCTACACGCTTCGTCAGAGTGACGTCATCAGGGTATGTTCACCCACCCCTATGTGAGTGTTCCCAGTGACCAGACCTGGCGAGGAGGAGGAGGAGGAGGAGGAGGAGGAGATATTGGATTGGAAGCAACTTATATGTGGTGCTTTTGACCCCTGCAGGGGTTCAGCTTTCTGGTGAGTGTGGACCTGAGGGGGAAGCACGAGTGGAGTTTACCCATCTTTCTCCAGTAATCAATACTGCACCTTGTTGTTTATGCACAAGTCACTTTTGAAATTGGGATCACTCACATGGACTTATGAACTTTTTTGATATATCTAAGTAATTATTCACTGATTGATTTTATTTATGAAATCATTTCTATTATATGAATTACTTTGCACATTAAGCACGCTGAGCACTTTATTCTGAGTTTCATACTATTTATTTTGGATTGCTAACAAGCATATGGATGTACGTATTCCTTGTGATATGTTTTACTTGTAGTTTCTACATATAAACTTAGTATCACACACGTGTTGTTTTGCACATTAAGCACGTTAGCACTTTATTTTCTGCATTATGTTTTTATTCAGTTGAGTGTATTTAACACATTAGCGACAGGTTTGAGGAGATATAATCATCTAGCACTCACATCACACCATTTAAAGAGACAGTACTCATTTTTTGATTTACTATTTCTGTACGAGTATGGAACATCAGAAAGAGGCAGCGCCACCTATACCTCTCTCCCTACACCTAAAAAAAATATATATACAGTAGCATATACAATTGGTACTCAAGTCATATTGTAATTGAATGTTATTAAAAAAATACCTTTCCTTTTCAATCTGCAGCTCTGTAATTTTCTGTAAAGTGCAATGCAATATGTCTACCTGGAGTTGTTCTGTACACAAAATGCCCCCCAGAAACATAATTCCCTGCTTATGTGATTGGCTCATTGATTTTTTCCAGAAGTCTGACATACAAGTTCCACATTCCACTGACATACAAGTGAGATTTCTGGCATCCCCTGCAACAAAAATTTCATTTTTGGTGAGATACTCCCAGGACATCATGTCTAAAGGAATGCAGGCTCAGTAATTTTCCTCATTAGATCCCTGCAAGTGCTGCAGCTGGTTGATAAATATGAAACCACTTCCATATGATTCACTTTCCACATGGACACATAGATCACCCAGAGGGGAATGTTTTTTTTCTCAAGAAAAGTGGAGTTACTCTTTAAAGGCACAGACCACAGCTGAGTCAACATGGCATTGAAAGCAGGTAAGAAAATACAGTGGCTGAAGTTATATCTAAATCTCAAGTCAGGGTCTCCTTGTGGCTTTATATGCTATGGAGCTGCCCCAAGCTCCATAGATACTGGAACACCATCCTTCCTACAATCAATCAGACTTTTCAATTGAATTTATCTCTGGATCCCTTATCTTGTATCCTTGGTATTTTGGATCCGGTGATTTCTGACACTTTTGTTAAAGAGGCTGTCTCCAGGGCCTTATTTCGGGCTCGTAAGGTGCTATTGATGTATTGAAAAAGTTCCTTTCCCCAGTCCCCACAGGATTGGTTTACCAATATGAGTGCCTGTCAGAAACCATGAATCAGCCTGAGACAGAAGTACAGTTAAATCTCACTTGTTTAATAATAATAAAAAAGCTAAACAGAGTAAATGTAGTCAAAACATAGCCAGAGTTCAGGAACCGGAACAGATAGTCAGACAAGCCAAAACGTCAGGGAGGCAGAGATGAGCGTAGTAGAACAGCAAGCAGGATCTGTGGCCAGAAGGAATGTCAACCAAGCAAGTCTTTAACAGGAACACAGGAGAGCGTCTCTAGAGATGTGACCAAGGCGAAGGCAGAGATCCTCTGGGCTGGACGGCTTAAGTAGGCAGGACTGACGAGCAGGATATCCTTAACAGGTTGAGTCACTTATGAGAGATGGGAGCTGGCAATTAGCCGACAGCTGATTGGCCAGCTCAGAGAAGGAAGGGCTGAGCCCAGCCCTGACCGTGCCACCCTTCAAAAAATTATATACGAAAATACGGCCTCTCCCACCAAATTTGACAGGGTATGGGATGGATGGCTGTCGATGCTAGGGTTAGCACCTGTGGAGCTGGTTTGACATCGGTTACTGGGTTGAGGTTGAGTTCCCAGGCTTGTTGGCTAGTCACCATGTTACCTGAGGTTTTTTTTTACCCAGGGTCTTCTTCTGCCTTCTGAGTTTCCTTTTTTGGTCAACAAGGCTGCCCATTGGACCAGAGGGAGGTTCAGGAGGCAATGTGGGGACAATCCCAGGGGCAAGCCCAACACTTACAGGAAAAGTCAAGATAAACATAGACCTTCTGCTTGTATGTCTAATCCTACTGATCAGGTTTAAGTTAACCCATGCTTATTTATTTATTTGTTTCTTCAACCCATGTTTGGTGTGAACAGTCCATGCTTGTCCCCAACCGCCTACGTCTGACCAGATCATACTTTGTGTGTTTTGGCTGACCACTTCCAGAGCAGGCAGTAATTGTTCTAATAGTACAGGGTTAAAGATAGCCTGCCATTTGCACACAGGAAGCTGGTTTTATGCACTTTCCAGTATTGCTAATTGAGAGAAAGCGAGGCATGGAGGGAATATTTGTTTACTATTATGGACTGTAGCAATTTCCTGTAAGAGAATCCTATTGCTGATGATGTATTACAGAGAGCCACAGGTCCCCCCGGATAGTGAGGAGTATATCGGTGTCCGTTCTTCTGAGCTTGGTGTTGCGTTTCCTGCACATGCCGGCGAGTTTCATCTGGAATTACATGGGAGATCATCATCGCGTTGTGTTCTGGTATTCTATGACTCTGATAGCATCAGAACCTTCTTTTGTGTCTTCTTCGAATCCGTATTATCACGCTTTCGCCGGGGATCCATTTCCAAGGCTACATTTTAAGTGGGTTTAAAGATCAGATGGCCCAAATGGTCTATATGAATATAGATTTGTACGTAGGTGGTGTGAAAAAATGTTTAATTTTGGTATGTATGGGTATTTCATTTTTTATGCTTTGTCTACTGCAGCCAACGTCCTTGGCCTTATATGAACTCTTCTGCCACCATACTCACATTTCTTGGACCCTGATAAGAAACTAGCCCGCCTATGTTCTGCTTACAATTGTTTTTTTTTTTTAGTGTAATACATTTTTTAATGAAATATTAAACAATACAAGAAAATACGGTAAGTTGTATATAAGTACATGTATATAATAGTATTTTAAGATAGATAATATAGATATACCGTAGATATAATATGCTTATGATGTTATCAACCATAAGTGTATAACATAAATGGTAATACAGTCTTAAAATGATTTTAAGTTGTGGATATATACATATTGTAGTGCTATTTTAGTATAGATAAGAGTGTAAATGGTAATGTGAGATAAATTAAAGAGTTTGAAAAGCAAAGAGAATAGAAACGGAGAGAAGAAGAATATAAATGAGGAAGGATTGAAGTCAACACGAGGACACCAATAACAACAATCTTTTGTTTTACACTATATTGTCAAAAGTATTGGGGCACATGAGCTTTAATGGCATCCCAGTCTTAGTCCGTAGGGTTCAATATTGAGTTGGCCCACTCTTTGCCGCTATAAGAGCTTCAACTCTTCTGGGAAGGCCGTCCACAAGGTTTAGGAGGGTGTCTATGGGAATGTTTGACCATTCTTCCAGAAGCACATTGGTGAGATCAGGCAGTGATGTTGGACAAGAGGGCCTGGATCGCAGTTTCCGCTCTAATTCATCCCAAAGATTTTCTGTCGGGTTGAGGTCAGGACTCACTCACCGATGTCTTTATGGACCTTGCTTTGTGCACTGGTGAGCAGTCATGTTGGAACAGGAAGGGGCCATCCCCAAACTGCTCCCACAAAGTTGGGAGCATGAAATTGTCCAAAATGTCTTGGTATGCTGACGCCTTAAGAGTTCTCTTCACTGGAACTAAGGAACCAATCTCAACCCCTGAAAAACAACCCCACACCATAATCCCCCCTCCGCCAAATGATTTGGGCCAGTGCACAAAGCAAGGTCCATAAAGACATGGATGAGTGTATTTGGGGTGGAGAAACTTGATTGGCCTGCACAGAGTCCTGACCTCAACCCGGCAGAACACCTTTGGAATGAATTCGAGCGGAGACTGCGAGCCAGGCCTTCTTGTCCAACATCAGTGCCTGACCTCACAAATGCGCTTCTAGAAGAATGGTCAAACATTCCCATAGACACACTCCTAAACCTTGTGGACGGCCTTCCCAGAAGAGTTGAAGCAGTTATAGCGGCAAAGGGTGGGCCAACTCAATATTGAACCCCACAGACTAAGACTGGGATGCCATTAAAGTTCATGTGCGTGTAAAGGCAGGCGTCCCAATACTTTTGGCAATATAGTGTATGTTGGCTGCATTTGTTTACTTTTTTGGGGTTGAGGACATTTCTGCAAGTACAAAAAAAAAAATACCCGTTGATCCTGCATGTAATCCAGTGTCATTGTATCTTCCTGTGCACTGATATCTCAAGCAATTTAGAAGTAGCGGCGGTCCTTTCCTCTTTACGTTTGCTAGCCCTCTGGATTGGTATGGGGATAAGCCTGCACCCCATGCTCTGGGACACAGGGATATACTTTCACTTCTACTTTGAGCTGCTCCAAAAGCAATATCTCATGTTGTTACCTTTCTCAGCTATTGACTGTGAACTGCAAAGCAACACCCCTCTGTCTAATGGAGATAAGGAGATGGGGTGGTGTTTGCATAGCTCCCAACTGTCCCTGATTTCGAGGGACTGTCCCTGATTTGGAGCAATGCCCCTCTGTCCCTCATTCCTCCTCATTTGTCCCTCATTTTGGTCTGATCTATATAGTTGTATATGAAATGCACTTTTTATCTATGAAAAAGTGTTTCCCAGTGCTAAACCTTTCATCTGATTTCTGAATTGCTGCATTTGTAAATTCCAAAAGCCAATATAAAGAAAGAGTAGTGGTAAAAAAAGCACTTTTGGGTTGAACCAATCTTTTATTTTTTTTGTACAATTCTCCTTTAAGGGGGCGTGGCAAGGGGCGTGTCCTATGCCTGCATACTTTTGCTGATAGGTGTCCCTCATTCCCATCTCTAAAAGTTGGGAAATATGGTGTTTGAAGTCCAAATCTGGAGGGCAGCCTAGGGTAACAACACTGCTCCTCCAAAGATACCTTAGGACAGGAAGTGTTGTACTGTCCAGGATCACCAGGTGAAAATAAAGGAGAAAAAAAAAAACAAAGCAAGCAAACTAATGCAGCCACCTCATTTAAAGGGTATGATGTATTATATAAGATTTTGTATAAAGGTTTAGATATGCTTTTATGTGCAGTCTGGGATTTACCCCTATTTCCTGTCCCATTAACTTTAATTACAGGGACAGAAAGTGAGGGGAAATCCCACAGTTGACCACAACAGGCAGTGCAAGGAAATCTCTCAATGGGGACACCTATCCCAGTGACCTTAATACCCGTGGAAGGTATGGTCTTCCAGACTGTATTGGGTGCTCAGTAATTTATATTCTCCTTATGGACCCGTAGAGTCATCATGAACCTCTCCAAGCCTATGCTTGGCTGTCTGGCCTACCAGCAGGTGGACCTCTTTAAAGTGGCCACCGATTGTCTTCCTATTACCAGGCCTATTACCAGCTCTGTCACATAACACAACGTCTTTTTTGTTTGATGTTTAAACCTAGAGGGCCATCGTGGGGCAGTCGGAGAAATTAATAATTGCACTCTTAGGCGGGCAGGCTGCGTCCCAGGCCTCCTGAGTCATCCATCACCATCCGGCCGTCGCCTTATCATTGCGGCTGTAAGTAATGGTCCGGCCCTACTGCTCCACAGCAAAACTAAATAAAACCACATTAGACAATGCAACCTTTTCTGGAGAACAGTTCTGCTTAACCACCTATTGATGTAACCGTCATATTATCAGATCTCGGCTCGGAGAAGATGATGTATGACCTCTTATTCAGCCTCCGAGGCCGGGGGAGACTTTTTGCGGGGAGTATATGAAGAGAAAATGAGAATCTCATTTAGTTGCACTGCATTGTGTGTGTTTTTTTTTTTTTTATTTTTTTTTTATTATATCTTTCATTTTTACAATTACACATTTATCATTGCAACCCTGCAATGCAGAGCCCCTCTACGCTCCTTGCCTACCTTTTTGAAAAGTCAAACTTTATTTTCCATTACTGTGTAACGAAGATGAACAAGGCAGGTTTACTAACACATGGCCTGGAGAGATGGCTTTATGTCCTGACGAGCGCAGCGTTGTAAATGTTAATGTTTGGCTTCGTGTGCGTGGAAAGTGCAGGAAGGGCTGTGTGTTCTGGCAGCAGGTTGGGAATTCGATCATCACAGGGTAATGGAAGCCGACTTTAAAGCACCATGGCAGATTTTGCCTGCAATTGCAGGTCCAATCACTGATGACTATTATCTCAGAGGTTCAAACCAGAGTCCCATAGATTTCTATAGATGATGTTTAAGCCCTGATGGACAATTTTTTTGCCCCCAAAACGTGTTGAATGCCTTTTGTTTTACTGTTTACCTTTAATTTGCAGAGCCCCCCCTGCCCCAAAGCACCCCGTGTGGCACGTGACCTGGTATGGTTCAGGAGGGAGCTCACTTGTCACCCCCCCCCCCCAGTTTCTTGGCATACATACGGACTGCATACATATACATGCTCAGATAAGGGCCTGGTATGCATTGTAGCCATTTTTTTCATTTATTTTTTATTGCCGGCATTCTTTTTTTTTTTACATTCAGCTAGGGTTACATATATATACATAGTTACATAGTAGGTGAGGTCGAAAAAAGACACAGGTCCATCAAGTCCAACCTATGTGTGTGATTATATGTCAGTATTACATTGTATATCCCTGTATGTTGCGGTCGTTCAGGTGCTAATCTAATCGTTTCTTGAAACTATCGATGCCCCCCACTGAGACCACCGCCTGTGGAAGGGAATTCCACATCCTTGCTGCTCTTACAGTAAAGAACCCTCTACGCAGTTTAAGGTTAAACCACTTTTTTGTCTAATTGTAATGAGTGGCCACGTGTCTTGTTAAACTCCCTTCTGCGAAAAAGTTTTATCCCTATTGTGGGGTCCCCAGTATGGTATTTGTGAATTGAAATCATATCTCCTCGCAAGCGTCTCTTCTCCAGAGAGAATAAGTTCAGTTCTCGCAACCTTTCCTCATAACTATTATCCTCCAGACCCTTTATTAGCTTTGTTGCCCTTCTTAGTACTCGCTCCATTTCCAGTACATCCTTCCTGAGGACTGGTGCCCAGAACTGGACAGCATACTCCAGGTGTGGCCGGACCAGAGTTTTGTAGAGCGGGAGAATTATTGTTTTATCTCTGGAGTTGATCCCCTTTTTAATGCATGCCAATATTCTGTTTGCTTTGTTAGCATGCCATTGCTGAGCCTATCATCTGCTAGGACCCCCAGGTCCTTTCCATCCTAGATTCCCCCAGAGGTTCTCCCCCCAGTGTATAGATTGCATTCATATTTTTGCCACCCAGATGCATTATTTTACATTTTTTTACATTAAACCTCATTTGCCATGTAGTTGCCCACCCCATTACTTTGTTCAGATCTTCTTGCAAGGTTTCCACATCCTGCGGAGAAGTTATTGCCCTGCTTAGCTTAGTATCGTCCGCAAATACAGAGATTGACCTGTTTACCCCATCCTCCAGGTCGTTTATGAACAAATTAAATAGGATTGGCCCCAGTACAGAACCCTGGGGGACCCCACTACCCACCCCTGACCATTCCGAGTACTCCCCATTTATCACCACCCTCTGTACTCACCCTATGGTCCATGCCAACGGACCTTATTTTGTACAGTAAACGTTTATGGGGAACTGTGTCAGGCACCGATCTCCCTGCATAGCTTTTAATAAAGCAGCTGACAGCCACGGGAGGGAGAGGAGGAGAAGCAGCTGTCAGCTGCTTTATTTAAAATCTATACAGGAAGATCAGTGTTTGTTAGTCCCCCAACCGCTAGATAGACCGATCACCTGTGAGGATGCCCGGCCCCCCCGCTATGCTGAGAACACCTGCCCCCCACCCCTGCTACACTGAGGATACCTACAACAGGTATCGGATCAAGCATCGGAGCATTTTCACAAGTACGGCACCGATACTAGTATCAGTGCAACCTTACACTCTGCTGTCAGTGGGGCAACCCGCTGACACATGAGTCATCGGTTGTTAAGGACACAGCGGCCAGTTTCCCGGTCCGGTCCTTAACAAAGAAGCTATTCTTCACACAGAATTCAAACTAGTCGATCAGTTTTCGACTGGTGCAAATTCAAATCCTTCTGAAAATTTAGAATTTGTTCGTAAATAAAGAAACCAAACGAAACTAAACAAATTTTTCCATTCTGCACATGACTAACGACTTTATAGAGCACAAACAAAATGATCACATTGGTCAAAGCCAAAGTTGTAACAAAGTTGCACTCATCCAAAGTCGCAGGGTAAAGTTGCAGTGGAAATCGCATGATTTTTAAGTCACACAAGTGTGAATGCACTCTAACTTCAGCTTGTTGAATTAAGCTTTGACAAAAAAAAACTGGAAGCTGATTGGTTTCTATGCAGAGCTGCACCAGATTTTGCACGCTCCAGTCTTTGTAAATCAACCCCCAAGTATCTATTTTATTGATCCATTGATTTTAAGATGCTATCCAGGTGCCAATATAGCCTTTTAAAATCCCAGCATATATGACCTGTTTCAATGCCACAAGGTTATGTATTTCTGGATGTGATGTAATAGAGATCTTCCTTGCTGTGATTGATTTAACCAGATTGTTACTATTTAAATGCATAGGTGATAGACGTTAATGCCCTTATGAAGGATATGGTTTGGCCCCCACAACGCATTGGCTCCTTGTGGTTTCACCTTTGCCATTTGTTTATCATCAAATCATATTCTTCCAGCGTGAAACTGCTCAAGCCCGGTGACTCCTTTAATTTGGAAGGCTCGTGCTTTGTGGGGAGTTGCCAGACCAGGCCATATTAGCCTTAGATATTCTAATATCTTCAAGAAGCTGGGTCCAGTGCCTCCCCCAATGCCTGGTACACACAATGAGTTTATCAGATGAATGATCGTCTGTCTTTTTTTTTTGCATGCTAATATCATATCGAAAACAAAGAGGTTACTAAATTTATGAAAATTCTCATACGATAGAATAAAAAGTGATGTAATGTATTGTATTGTATTCATATTGCATTTTCAGATGGAAGCTGTACTGATTAAATGAAAATTGTATGAGAAAAATTTTCGTGTTTATCCCTTCGGATAAAATCGAATGAACTGTTGTGATCGGTTCTTGAAAGCTGTGTATTATTATTATTATTATTATTATTATACAGGATTTATATAGCGCCAACAGTTTACGTAGCGCTTTACAACTTGAGGGTAGACAGTACAAATACAATACACTTTGATACAGTAGGAATCAGAGGGCCCTGCTCCTTAGAGCTTACAATCTAAGAGGGAAGGTCAAGAGATACAAGAGGCAACTATATGGGCGATGTGCTGATTGAGGAGATTAATGTACAGTTGTTAGGTGGGGGCCAGATAGGCTTCTCTGAAGAGATGAGTTTTCAGGGATCGTCTGAAAGTGGATAAAGTAGGAGAAAAACGGACGGATTGGGGTAGAGCATTCCAGAGGATGGGGGAGGCTCTGGAGAAGTCCTGAAGGCGAGCATGGGATGAGGTGACAAGGGAGTTTGAGAGCAGGAGGTCTTGGGAGGAGCGAAGAGAACGATTAGGTTGGTGTACTAAGGATCAGATTATTGCTTCGAAAACGGTATTTTTCCTACAATTTTCTGATCGTGTTTATGGGCCTCTTGGGACAACCATTTGGCACCCTTTTAGGCCTGTCTACGTGTGAATTCCTCAGTTTGGTTGAAACCTACTTCTCTACGTCCCGAACTCCCCATCCCATCCCATCCCATCCCATGTGTGAAGAGCTGCTGACTTCAAGCCACTAGAATAAATATAAAACAATGTCCCAATAAGTGCAGCTCTCCCCATTCCTAAAAAAATATGTCTAATTCCTTAGAATCTCTAATATACCATTTACATAGGCCTATCCAATATACCTTAAATACTATAAAAAATAAAAAAGGCGTACTGAAATTTGTACACCTTTTTTACTTTTTACCTTTACCTTTTTTACTTTTTTTTTTACCTTTTTTTTGTTTTGTGTGTTACTGCAAATAAGTGCAGTAACACACAAAACACTGTGTACAATATACATTCCAAAGTTCATATGTGATATATCATAATAAACATGTACATGATAGAATATAGTCCAAACCTAAATATGGTGAAAAGACCCTCAAAAGTCCAATACTCTTCAGTCTTCAGAACACTCTTCCTCTACAGGTGCCCTTCTTTCCACACCCATTGTCTAGGTAATGCTCTCAACCTAAATAATGGACTTTTGCATAACAGAATGTCATCAGCACCTAGAACAGCCTTTCATATCCACTAAATTGCTCTCTTCCAAGAAAAAGAGGCTTTAATACTCCACAGCATATATAATCTTCATGTCATTGAAAAAAGCAAAGTAATCCATAGTGCTCTCTGTACACATTCATTAGAGACCAGAAATTCAGCACCTAAATGAAGCCTTTGATCCCAATGTATCTTGGAGCCACCATTCACTCACACAACCTGACAGATGTGGCACTCCATACAGCTCCACCCTGCTATTTCTAACGCAATGACATCATGGACCCTCCCATCTAACGCGCTGCGTCCTGGTTTGAATTCCTCAGCTTGATGGGTTTAAGATCTTAAAGTGGTTGTATACCCCCATTGCGGAAGTTGTTGTACCTATAATAAGGCTTGCCTATAGGTGCTGTAAATATCTCCTAAACGTGCACAGTTTAGGAGATATTTACCTTGTAGTGCGCCGATGATGTCATCGGCGCATGTGCTGTGAAGAAACGGCCCCCCGTGCCGTTTTTTTCACTAGCAAGTGTCGTGACTGATGGCTCCCGCGTGCATGCACGGGAGTGACGTCACGCGACTCTGGCCAGTCACAGAGCCAGGGTCTGTGGCCCCAGAAGGAACAGGGGCGAAGATAGATGCGGCCACCAGCGGGGATAGCGCGGGCTTCGATTGCAGGTAGGTGGCACATAATGAGCTAGTATGCGATGCATACTAGCCCATTATGCTTTTACTTTGCAGGGGAAAAAAGAGACCCATCAGGGTTTACTTCCTCCTTAATCCCTCACCTAACCCACAATCTGGATGTCTGTTTTTATATCTTCTGAATTTATGTAAGACCAAGTCTTCTAGTTATCCCAATTTGTCTAGTGCTGAACGTACGGCCTTGAGTACTTTAAAGAACAACAACTTGCTAGTTATTAAACAAGCAGATAAGGGAGGGAGCTTGGTCATTCAGGACAGAATTGACTATGAAAAAGAGGCCTATCGTCTGTTATCTGATCGTAAGACATATGACATTTTAAAGAGGGACCCTCTACCAGAGTTCCACGTAGAATATAATTGTCTCTTTTTTTCTTCTCCGGCTTTTTTCTCTTTTCTTTTTTCCATCCCCCCCCCCCACCTTCTTTTCTTCTATCTCACCCCCCCCCCCTTTCCGTCTTTTCTTTCTGCCAATAGAGCCTTATACAGTATTTACCCATTTTCTTATACATTTCCACTACTTTAGACGTAGTCTCCGCTAACAAATCCCCCATGTCCGCCGAGAATGAATTGGTGGCCTAGGACCTTTTTGGCTTTTGGTTTGTAGGTAAGCAATCTCCTATTGTTGTTGTTGTTGCTGTTTTTCTAATATTATATATTTGCTAAATTCTGTGTATTTTAGTTCTAAATAAACAACCTGTTTTTATAGATTATTCCTCCTGAGGAAGCAGCATTAAGACCGTGCAACTAGTAGAGGATCTCTAATCTATGAGGATAATTCCGTTACCTGATACACCCCTTGGGAATATACCTACGAGTTATTGTATGCTGTGAGGTTTAATATCCCATATTTTATTGATTGTCTTCCTGTATGTTTCTTATATGTACTAAATGAGAATTTTTACTAAATTGATTGTTTATCTATCAGTTCCGGGACAGACCATAAATTCCTTCTTTTTGGTTTGAGTGTGTTAGGGGACAGCCTCAGCAATTGTCCGCACTCTCTTTCCTTCCCCTTCCTTGTCTATATTCATAGGCGTGCGCACAGGGCGTGCCAGGTGTGCCCAGGCACACCCTAATCACCCGGTGCAGCACAGATCTTCCCTACTGCCCTGGTTCCCTTCCCCCTTCCCCCCCGCAGCACCGCTGGCTTCCCTTCTCTCCCCTCCCACTGGCTGTTGCTGAGGGGATGTTTCAAGATGAGTTGGAGAAGGGGCTGGTAAATATGTACTTTACCGACCCCTTCCCTTTCTGAATGAACATCGTGAGTGATCGGTAGTGTGTTTTTGAGCTTTGGGGTGCACACCCTAGTGCAATAGGCTGCGCACACCTATGTCTATATTATAGATAAGATATAGAGTAAAATGTTTAATCAGCAGTTATTATTTAAAACAATTGCTTTGTATGTGTTTCAGCTGTTTGGTTACAGTGGCCCTTTATGCGATGTGTAGAGTCATGCCACCACTGCTCTCAAAATAAAACATCAATACGTTTATTTTTTTCCTGTATTGATCAAAGCCTTTCCATCTCAAATGGAACATTGCTGTGCCCACAGAGAACATGAGTGCTGGCTTGCCAGGCCAGTGAGCAATTTGGTAACACACATGGATGCCTGAATCTATCGATCGGCTTGTTGACAGCTCCGGCCGAATAGTCTCCCCTCTGCATGTGCATCACGCCGCTGTCAGCAGCAAATAGAGTTCCTGTGCAGACGTAGTTTACGCTGAAATTTGTAGGACTGTAATAAACTAAAACAGATAAAGTTTATTACAGTCTATTAATTTTATTTTCAATAGATTGGATACATTTTTCCAGCACATAGTGTTCTATAATATATATTGTGTTGTAATACATTTTTAAATAAGGTTATTTTACAATACATGAACTGTCTGTCATTTTAGGTCCTCAGTCTATATTATTTTATCTTGTTTCTTAGTTCTGATGAAGGAGGAGCTTTGAGTGCCCGTAACGTGCTGGTTTTTGACCTCTAATGTCCCGTACACACTATAGGATTTTCCGACGGAAAATGTGTGATAGGACCTTGTTGTCGGAAATTCCGACCGTGTGTGGGCTCCATCACACATTTTCCATCGGAATTTCCGACACACAAAGTTTGAGAGCTTGCTAAAAAATTTTCCGACAACAAAATTCCGATTGTGTGTACACAAATCCGGCGCACAAAGTGCCACGTATTGCTCAGAATAAATTAAGAGATGAAAGCTATTGGCTACTGCCCCGTTTATAGTCCCCACGTACGTGTTTTACATCACCGCGTTCAGAACGATCGGATTTTCCGACAACTTTGTGCGACCATGTGTAGACAAGACAAGTTTGAGCCAACATCCGTCGGAAAAAAAAACATGGATTTTGTTGTCGGAATGTCCGATCAATGTCCGACCGTGTGTACAAGGCATTACTGTACTCTCTGATGTTTTGTGGCTCTCCAATCCTTTTAGTATAATCTAGATCAGCATGTGTCAAACTTTTTAAAGTCACGGCACCCTTTAAAAGTATGTAAAATCTAGAGGCACCCCGGTCGAAAATGTAAAAAGGGTAAATGTTTTTGATCAATGGGAAGCCTGAGGCTCGGGCAATGCACTCTAGAAGGTTGATAAAGTTAAACAACAAAAATTTGGCCCTGATTAATGGTGAAACACCCAGTATGAATGGCACCACATCCCTAAAGAAAAACTGAGTAAAGGTAGGGAAGAGCAAGGGATTTTAAGCCCTCATGCACACAGGCTGTTAAAATAACGTTATGAAAACGCCAGTATCTTTGCAGTGATTTTTTTAAACTTTTTTCAGCTTTTTTCAGCGTTTTTGCAATAGCGTTTTTTTTTTTAGCGTTTTTCCGCGTTAGTGGTTTTTTTTTTTTTCAAATTTTTTATTTTTTTTTCAATGGATCAAAAACGTTAAAAAACGTTGGTGAATGACGTTTTTGAGCGTTTTTCAGCGTTTTTCAGCGTTAGAGCGTTTTTACAGCTGAAAAACGTCTCTCAGAACCCACTGGTCCTGGGTTTTTTTTACAGCTTAAAAACGCCTATGCCACTTGCAGCTCAAAAACGCCTAGGTGGGCATAAAGCCATAGACTAACAAAGACAGGCCTTTTTAAGCTGCAAAAAAAGCTCAAAAAAGCAGCTGTAAAAACGTCCGTGTGCATGAGGACTTACGGTGCAGGAGAATCCACAAAAAAGAGTAATGATAATAAAAAAACATTTTTTAATAGATTCAAAGTTTAAAAAGACAAGCAAAGACAGATATTTCACAAATATTTGCAGTGTTTTACAATTATGGTGGTCACAACAGACAGGTAAACTTGAGATGGTAAAGTCGCACATTAATCCAACATGTTTCGCTGAAATGCTTCTTCAGGGGATGTGCAGACCGAAACAATAATATCAACAAGAACTGTACAAGCATGGAGACAGAAAAAATAAAAATAAACAAACAGAGGAGCTATACATACCCTGTTTCCCCAAAAATAAGACCTAGCACGATTGTCAGTGATGGCTGCAATATAAGCCCTACCCCCCAAAAAAGCCCTACCCTGTTTCCCCGAAAATAATCCCTACCCTGAAAATAAGACCTACAAGGACTTTAACTAGGGCTTATTTGGGGGGTAGGGCTTATATTGCAGCCATCACCGACAATCACGCTAGGTCTTATTTTCGGGGAAACAGGGTATTTATATTGCATTTTAGACAAATACCGTATATACTCGAGTATAAGTCGAATTTTTCAGCACCTTTTTATGTGCTGAAAGTGCCCCCCTCGACTTATACTCGAGTCAAGCACTTTTCTGCAGCAAAAAATGTCATTTTCTGAACCGACTTTGGGGCCCCGTATCTCAGGGCCCCTTGATGCTAGAAACTCCAAATTTGGTGTGCAAACCCAGTGGACCTGGTACCATAACATATCCAAAGCTGGAGTTCCTAGCACCAAGTGGCCCCGAGATATGGGGCCCCAAAGTCGGTTCGGAAAATGTCATTCTCTGCTGCTGAAAAGTGCTTGACATTTTCTGAACCGACTTTGGAGCCCTGTATCTCAGGTTCACTTAGGGCTAGGAACACCAAATTTGGTGTGCAAACCCAGTAGACCTGGTACCATAACATATCCAAAGCTGGAGTTCCTAGCACCAAGTGGCCCCAAGATATGGGGCCCCAAAATCGGTTCGGAAAATGTCATTCTCTGCTGCAGAAAAGTGCTTGACATTTTCTGAACCGATTTTTGGGGTCCTGTATCTCGGGGCCACTTGGTTCTAGAAATCCCAGCTTTGGATATTTTATTGTACTAATTCCACTGGGTTTGCACACCAAATTCGGGGTTCCTAGCACTAAGTGTCCCCGAGATACGGGGCCCCAAAGTTGGTCAACTGTGTCCATCTGTAGCAATGTCATTTCGGGACACTTTGGGTTCAGAGACCCCAAATTTTGGCTGCAGCTAGGGGGCATCTAGGAACCCTTAACTACCAAGTATGAAGTTCGGGGGACCTATGGCTGCAAATGGGCACAGTGAGGCATGCAAATGGGCACAGTGAGGCTGCAAATGGGCATTGTTGACCCTCTTTTCCACTTACAGTAGCTGTGCATTTCTCACCCTCGTCTTATACTCGGGTCAATAAGTTTTTCCCATTTTTTTGTGGTAAATTAGGGCCTCGACTTATACTCGGAACGACTTATACTCGAGTATATACGGTATGTCAAAAGGAGAGCACAGTGTGTATCACACACAGCACAAAAAGTGCTTACCCCGCAGCAACCTCCGCACAGCATAAACCACCACATGACCCGCAACTAGCACAGTAACCCAAGGTAGGCCAACTCGGTGCAGTCACAGAGGACAGAAGGGTCAAACTAGGAATAAAAGAGAATATATGTATATACATATATGCATGGTACCATGTACATATGTTCTAAAGAAAAAGGAAGAAAAGAAACCTGGCTACAGATATCAGATAGCCAGAGACAAAAAAATATGGTTTCAATACTTACTTTTAAAATTCTCAATTAACAAAGCATAGGGTGGAGGGTAGGCTTCAGACAGCCTGATTGGTAGTAATCGCAGGGATACAATCTAGTAACTGATAAAGTAAAAAAAGAACGAAGAAAAAGGGGAGAGAATACAAATTGCTAAGTATTGGACTGATCGATGAAATGGGGAAGTGACAAATTAATAAAACTGTATTGAATGTCAAAGTTAGAATATATATAGGACAATGTCTCTCAAGATAATATGGAAATAAATAGCACATTTCAAACTAAGTGGTTGAATCTATGAGAAAATGAATTAGTCATGGGAAGCCGAATAATAGATATATTAAGAAGAAACAAGGCATTCTGCAGTGTATGGGAAGGACTTACCAGTGACAAACACTGTTTGCGTAGAGTCTCACCCTCCGGCTCTGGCAGCAGGACTGCCAAATGAGCCGGCTTTACCTGCCCTCCATCGTGTCGGCGTGTGACGTCGCCGACACGATGCGGACGTAAAAACGCCTGTGCGCATGCGCAGGGAGCCAAGAGCCCGATCGACTACACACCCCAAGATGCAGTGCGGCAATGTGAGGGCTCGGACCGAAGCACAAGCAGCAAGGCTAGGCGAACGGCACGCAGCCTACGCAAAGTCCGCAACACAGTTGGAAGGCAGTAGGATGTTAAAAGGGAACACTGGAGCGTAACCAAGTTAATAAAGTTAAAGTTAATTTCACATCAGAAGCCTCCTTCACATCAAAGGCTCCCCTTTCACATCAGAGGCCCCCCTTTATATCAGAGGCCCCCTTTATATCAGAGGCCCCCCTTTATATCAGAGGCCCCCTTTATATCAGAGGCCCACTTTATATCAGAGCCCCCCCTTTATATCAGAAGCCCCCCTTTATATCAGAGACCCCCCTTTAAATCAGAGGCCCACCTTTAAATCAGAGGCCCCCCTTTAAATCAGAGGCCCCCCTTTAAATCAGAGGCCCCCCTTTAAATCAGAGGCCCCCCTTTATATCAGGGGCCCCCCTTTGTATCAGATGTCCCCCCTTTATATCAGATGTCCCCATTCATATCAGAGGTCCCCTTTATATCAGAGGCCCCTCAACACATCTGAATTCCCCCTTCAGGTCAGATTCCACCCTTTACGTCTGAGTCTCCCCTATATTTTAGAAGCCCCCCTATACATAAGAGCCCTCCATTACAGCAAAGTCTGCTCATCACTAAAAAGTCCCCCCATCGAATAGTCCACTTATCATATCAGAGTCCCCCCATCACAGAGCCCTCCAATCACACAAACAGTAACACCCCTATCATCAAGCCCCCCCCCAATCACAGAGCCCCCGCCACAGAGCTCCCCACCCCCCTCAATTAAACAGTCCCCTGTTCATGAAAGAGCCCCACCCTTTGACACTAGCAGCATGGCAGATGGCAGGAGCTGGAATCAGGTCTAGAGGAGGTGGACTTCCATCCTCTTCTGAATGCTGGGAGCAGTCCTCCATGCTGCCTGCCATGAATCATCATCATATGTTACCATAGTGTGAGTGGGCCAGTCACCAACACCATAGCAGTGAATGACGCTGCACATCCTACTCTAGAACGTCATTGATTATTATGGTGCTGGTGACCTCCCCGTCTGCACCATGGCCACTCATGACACTCATCCAGGACAAACTGGGGCCCATGTTTGCAGCATCCTGGGGAAACCCAAATGGCACCCCAGTTGAAAAACTCTGCTCAAGACTACTCAAGGGACCCTCTGGGACACCACGGTTGACCATGACCTACCCGTAAAAATTATACTTACCTCAATATCTATCTATCTTGAAGTCCAGCATTCCACCGACACATATTCTTTCATATCACCCTCTATATTTGTCCTGGCAAACAATTTCATCAGGATGAAATGTGATGCGAAATCCAACATTTTGAGTCCTAACCAGAACAGGAATGAAGAAGAAATCTTCCATGTGTTCTGGTGGCAGCTCTCAAAGAGGGGATGTCCCTCAATTTTGGATAAATTTGATCTTCCTGTTTTATCTACAGAACAGGAAGTGAAAGGAAATCTCAGTGGAACAAAAATGGCGAAAAAACCCCCCAAAAAACGTAACAAGTATCTTCCCCACTCTGTACTTTATCCAAAATGAAAAATAAGTTTGGCTTTAGATATACTTTAAGCCGTGTGCTCATCCACCCGCTGCATTTTGATCAGTCCACTTTGAAGCCGTTCCAAGAGATCCGAAAAGTGTTGACAATCCTCTTTTGTCCCCGGATTTTGCAGTCGAGAACGTAAAGAACCTTTAAGAAGATAAAGCCTGCATTGAAACGGCCGGCTCGGGTCGCTCTGTCTCCCGTCTTCGAGCAATGAATAAGAAAACGTCTCTCTTTATTTAAAAGCTCTGATTAGCCTCCTTCCTCCGGCGAGAATTTCAGGAGCATTTTAAAAGGCACCGCCGTTCCTCTTCCACCCTCTTATGTTGTTACTTTTGGCCTCATTATCAGCCAAGATTGGAGGCTGATGGAAGGAGGATGAAAAGAGACACGCCAAGATCCGTATTGAATAATTCTCTTAAGCTTTCCACTCGCGTTCTTGGAAAAGGTGACGCGAAGAAGCTTTGTTGTCGGAGAACGTGGACTTGAAAGGGAAGCCGTCTGTCTGCTATAGGGAAAATACCTGGGATAATTGCAGCATGAAGGAGGGGGGGGAGGGGGGGGTTTGTATGTGTCAGATCCGCCAACATGTAGTTACTAAAGACTTCTTCGGGGAGACAAGACAGACCTTGGTGGCCTCCACGTTAGCCATCACAATGCCAACCCTTTCATATGAATACGTCTGATTATTACTATTAAAAAAGAATGTTGTAATTAAAGACTATCTCCAGGGAACCTATAATAATAGACTTTAGATCACTTGGGTCTAACACGCTTCTGGAAAACTTTGCCACCTTATCATCTGAGCACACTATTTTCTACATCACAATGACTCATGGCGAGGAAATATCCCATGTGCAGCAGTTTTCTTCCCATTTGTTGAATAGGGTCCTTGGAGGATAGGTCCACCTTGCTGATCATGTTTCATGTTACGTGACGTATATTTGGGATGTAACATGCAAAGTGCAGCCTCCATCCCCAAACTGCCCCCCAAAATGCAGCCTACATCCCCAAATTGGCCCCAAAAATGCAGCCCCTACCTCCAAACTGCCCTCCAAATGCAGCCTCCATCCCCAAGCTGTCCCCCCACAATGCAGCCCCCACTCCCAAACCACAGTCCAAAATGCAGCCCCCACCCCCAAACCACCCCTCAAAGTGCAACCTCCACCCCCAAAAGTCCCTCAAAATGCAGCCCCCAACCCCCCTCAAAATGCAGCCCCCACGCCAAACCGCCCACCAAAAATGCAGTCCCCACCCCCAAACCACCCCTCAAAATTCATCCCCAACAACCAACCCCCCCCCTTCCAAACCATCCCTTCCTTACAGGTTCAGCCTTTGGCCACCTCTTCTTATTTTTTGGACTTGGGTGGAGCTACACAGAACCTTAATCATTCATTCACAGGGGTCTCTGAATTGAAGACTACAAGTGACTTTTTGTACTGTAGCTCATAATTCTTGACGGAGCACAAGCATGGTAATGTCATCACACTTATAGCCTCTGTACAGACCTGTGGCTGGAGGAATAGTCTGCGGGAGCCTGAGCATTGCACCCCCACGACCTACTAATCATGGCTGCAATGCTTCTCAATACAAGAAAAATAATAAATGCCTATGTTTTATTAACGCCTTCCCTCACCCTCCTGGCGACCCTTTAATTGGATCCTAATGCCGAGAGGAAGAATGGACTTCCCGATCACATGGTCATTCCCACCAGCTCCCAATCATAATCAGAGACCAGGAGCTGTCTGTGACAACTCCATTGGTGTGTGCAGCCTATTGCATCAGGGTGTGCACCCCATAGCACAAATACACACATGGACGCTGTCAGTAGAACAAAGATGGGTGTCAGTAGAGCAGTGGAGGGTGTCAGTAGTTATTATTTATTTATTTTTATTATTTTTTTTTTTTAAATCAATAATAAATTACATTTTTTACAATATAATTTTTTATTGTTTTATTACAATTTTTTTAAGAACCCCATTATGGGTCTTTGGTGAAATATCAAGGGTCTAAAGAGACCCCCGATGTCTCACTTTTGAGACAGAAAAAGAAACTGAGGACAGAGATTTCCCAGTCCCTTTCTCTGCAGCTTACAGTAAACACAGTTTACTATGCGTCAATTAAGAATGAAGACAGGAGTGATTAGTACAGATCACCCACTGTGTTCATTCAGAAAAGGAAGGGGCGAGTCAATGAAAAATTTACCAGATCCTTCCCCCGCTCCTGAGAGGAAGGAAGCTGGCAGCACTGCAGGGGGGAAAGAGGAAGCATTGGGAATTGGCATCGGCATTGGGATGATTAGGATGTGCCCAGGCACACCCGGCACACCCTGTGTGCATGCCTATGGACAACTTGATCACTGTGCTAGGAGTTTACAGTAAGCACTCTGTCAGCACAGAAACCTTGACCAATATGGGTGCATTTATTATTACTTTTTTTGGGGGGGGGGGGGCAAAAGGTGGAATTTGCCTTTAATGAAAATTATATAAATGCCTCAGATGAATATAATTAATAGACTTAAGAAAGAGAGAGGGGTATTGACTAATTGAAAGAGCATGGGGAATCAACTCCCAAAAGGAGTAGAATAAGAGGAATGGACTACCACGGTACCCATTGATAACACATTGACATAAATAAATAAATGTTAATAAGTTTATTAATACAAAGACTAAAATGTTTACTCATATACACAGATACATAAATAAAATCACACAAACTGACAAAATATTATGGTGGGATACAAAAGACACAGGTAATATACCACCCCTAAGATGATGGAAAGCGTGAGGGGATGGCTGCTCTTCTACATGTTTCGAGGATTTATTTGCTTCTTCAGGAGAAAAGAGCAAAACATATTCTGAAAAAAAAAACCACGATATTGATCAAATACAGAAGCATAATAGAAGTAACAGATAATAGATATAATTACAACAATGGTAGACTGGAGTGGTTGGCTGGTTTCTTACCAATGTGGACTCGTATCCCTAGGAGGCCAAACAAGGGCATCAAGAACTTCCCCCATGGCGGACACAGGGGATAAGATAGCGGCCGCACTGCAGCTAACTGCCAAAACCCCGGTATCTGCTTCTTCAGCGAGCGGTCCGCTTTCAGATAAAAGTGGTCTCTGTGGCGGATTCGCCGGGGGATCACTTTTAGCAGCGGCGGAAGAGGTCCCCCCCCCACCTCCTGGCGCGCTCCGGTGCCCTCTGCCGCTTACTGGAGCCGTCGGCAGAGGCGAAGTCGATTGGATGTTTCCCCTTGTGTGACATGGAGATGAGCGAGGGAAGGATGGCCCCCCACCCGTCTCCATCTCATTGCAGGGCGGAAGCGACGTCAAGACATCACTTCCGCCCATAGCTCTTAAATGGACATTATTTTGTATTTTTTTTAAATTTATTTATTTATTTATTTTATTGCATTTTAGTGTAAATATGAGATCTGAGGTCTTTTTGACCCCCAGATCTCATATTTAAGAGGTCCTGTCATGCTTTTTTTCTATTACAAGGGATGTTTACATTCCTTGTAATAGGAATAAAAGTGACACATTTTTTTTAAAAGAACAGTGTAAAAAAAAAAGGTAAAATAAATAAGAAAAAAAAAATGTAAACGCGCCTCGTCCCGACAAGCTCGCTTGCAGAAGCGAACGCATATGTGAGTAGCGCCCGCATATGAAAGCGGTGTTCAAACCACACATGTGAGGTATCGCAGCGATCGGTAGAGTGGGAGCAATAATTCTAGCCCTAGACCTCCTCTGTAACTCAAAACATGCTACCTGTAGAATTTTTTTAAACGTCGTCCACGAGCGGGCGCAATTTTGAAGCGTGACATGTTGGGTATCCATTTACTCGGCGTAACGTTATCTTTCACGATATAAGAAAAAAATTGGGTTAACTTTATTGTTGTCTTATTTTTTAAGTCAAAAAATTTAATTTTTTTCCCAAAAAAGTGCGCTTGTAAGACCGCTGCGCAAATACGGTGTGACAGAAAGTATTACAACGACCGCCATTTTATTCTCTAGGGTGTTAGAAATGTTTGGGGTTCTAAGAAATTTTCTAGCAAAATAACTTGTAAACAACAAATCTCAGAAAGCGGTTCGGTCCTTAAGTGGTTAACTTCTGCTGCTGTATGAAGGGTGACAAAGCATCAATGAGAAGAAACAAAGTAGCACTGGGAATGGGGGTCCCTGAAGGGACGGGATAGATGCTCCACTGCTGCTTGGCTTCATAATGTATGTGGGACATCGGGTCACCGGCTTGGGAAATGGCTTTTAGATAAGTGTATAAGTGTCCCAATCAGTGGAGCAGATACTTGCCAGGCATCCAGCCCAGAGCGGATAATAATATTACAGGTTCACGTCTCCATCCCTGCGGATGGCAGAGCTTCTGCATATTGATTGTGTGGAAGTGCTCTGCTCATTCTCCGACGAGGCTTTATTACGGAAGATGAGATGTCCTCCACCCCTACACCCAGCTTGGAGGAACACTGCCGACTGATCTGTGAAAATACCTTCTTCTCTACTGATGTGCTGTCCAATTCAAGGAGTGCAATTACTTAAAAGCAGTATTAACCCCCCAAACTAAAAATGTCATCTATTGCAGCTTAGCAATCATTAGATGTGGCTGCATTTGTTTTCTTTGGCCTTTTTTTCCTGTGTTTTCACCTGATCTGGCCAGCAATTCACCCCCTGTATTAGTAGTGAGACACAATTCTGGATGAAGGAGCACATCAGGCACAGCAGACAGCAGCATTGCCAGTCTAGGCGCAGGGGGTCTCAAAGTGGCGGCCCTCCCGCTGCTGCGGAACTACAAGTCCCATCATGCCCCTGCCTGACGGAGTCATGCTTGTAACTGTCAGCCTTGCAATGCCTCATGGGACTTGTAGTTTCGCAACAGCTGGAGGGCAGCCACTTTGAGTCTCCTGGTCTAGGGGGAGGAAAGTGTATGCATTAGCAGATTTAACTACGCTAACAAATTGAAGCCAAGCTCCAGATCACACTTCATGATCAATTGCAGCAAACCATTTTTTTCCTTTGGGTTTTGCATGAATAAATAAAAGCCGCTCATCGTATCACTCCTGTCAGTGTTAACGTGTTGCTACACCCACAGCTGTCTGTGTATGCAGTAAAGCATGCTTGTTATCCTCACTGTGGAGCCTAAGGGGTTAATCCTCTGCATTGTGTAAAAAGGCAGTTTGATCCTGTCTTCTCTGATCCTCTCCTCCTTCCACAGTCCCCAATCCATCTCCTGATAGTACAGAGCCTTGGGGGCACTCTGTGCATGCTCAGTTTGGTGTGCCAGAAAGTTTTTTGTTTTTTTTTCTTGGGAGAGTGCATGTGATCAGCACAGGGCCCATCAGCTCTGTCCACACAGAGGGTCAGGGGTCCTGCAGTCTCATAGGACAATCAAAGAATGAAAAATCCTCCTACAAGCTTTAACCAGACACTGATAGAAGTCACAAGACTGCTATATACTGCTGATGAGAAAATGTATTTAGCAGTTTATATTTACTAAAACTATTGCATTTCCGTGTTCTGTGTACTGAGGTCAGATATAGTGAATGCAGGGTCCTGGGTTTAGTAACACTTTAGGTGGTTCCATGTAAACTGATACATTCTGCTGGAGAGCTCGTGAAAAACAAGATGTTCTACAAGATTTTGGAGTGTGTCCATTTGTGAGGTCAGCTACTGGTGTTGGATGAGAAGACCTGGCTTACCATCAGCGTTCCAATTAATCCCAACGATGTTCAGTAGGCTTGAGATCAGTAGGGTTGAGATCAGTAGGGTTGAGATCAGTAGGGTTGAGATCAGTAGGGTTGAGATCAGTAAGGTTGAGTTCAGTAGGGTTGAGATCAGTAGGGTTGAGATCAGTAGGGTTGAGTTCAGTAGGGTTGAGATTAGTAGGGTTGAGATCAGTAAGGTTGAGTTCAGTAGGGTTGAAATCAGTAGGGTTGAGATCAGTAGGGTTGAGTTCAGTAGGGTTGAGTTCAGTAGGGTTGAGTTCAGTAGGGTTGAGATCAGTAGGGTTGAGATCAGTAGGGTTGAGATCAGTAGGGTTGAGATCAGTAGGGTTGAGTTCAGTAGGGTTGAGTTCAGTAGGGTTGAGATCAGTAGGGTTGAGATCAGTAGGGTTGAGTTCAGTAGGGTTGAGTTCAGTAGGGTTGAGTTCAGTAGGGTTGAGTTCAGTAGGGTTGAGATCAGTAGGGTTGAGCTCTGCCCACACCTGACCATCACACCTATATGAGCCTATTGAACATCCCATTCCAAAACCATAGCCATTAGGATGGCACTAGTAACTCTAGCTATACCATCCTTCACTCTTCTGGCAAGACTTTCTACAAGATTTTGGGGGGTGTCTGTCAGAATTTGTGCCTATTGGTAAGGTCAGGTACTGATGTTGGATGAGAAGACCTGGATCACAGTGAGCGTGAATTAGAACATTCATCCTAAAGGCGTTCAGTAGGGTTGAGGTCAGGATTCTGTACAGGACACTCACGTTCCTCCACACCAAACTGGTCACACCATGTCTGTATGGATATGGCTTTGTACACAGGGGCACAGTCAGTCCATAACTTCTGGAACGTGTCACGTTTTTGTAGCGAAAACACTCCACATTACAGAGTGAGGAAACTTATTTCCGTCACATCCTCACACTTTTTTTAATGCCAGGGAGACAGGCAGGTGTTTAATATTGAATGAGGACTCCGCTAAAGTTGGTTATGTGGGGATTAATGGAACATGCATCTAGAAATCCAATGTGTTCCACAGGAAATGAATTACAGCTGTTTAACTGGGTGTCTTTATGAGCCTATCAATATGCATCAGTGTTATTGGAGTGTCCTTCCGACACCTTTGCTGCACGGGCTGCTGGGAAAAGGAGAGATGTTTGCCTAATTTGTCTGCACAATGGTACGAGGTGCCGGCTAATGTATTTGGCTGCACGTAGCCGGTTCTGTGACACTTTACTTATAAATTACTGAATTTACTGCCATTTAAAAAGAAATTACTAACGGACACCTGTAGGCTGCAGAGTCCAAATTTGCTGATTATCGTGATTTTATGACTGCAGTTGGCAGCTGGCCCTTCCTGTCTGTCCTTCCCTCTCCCTCTCTCTCCTCTCCCTCCTCTCTCTCTTCTTGCTTTTTCTCCTATTTCTACTTTTTGTTTCTCTCCCTCCTCCCCCTTCTCCCCCCCCCCATCACTTTTTCTCCATTCTCTTCATCTTTCTCCTGTCCCTTTCTCGTCCTCTATCTGTTTCTCCCCTCCTCTCTTTTCTACTAGCTCTATATTCCCCTTTCTCCTTCTCTTTATCTTTCCCTCTTTTCTTTTCTCTTTGGCCTCCTGTACACTGCTGCTGGTAAACGGACGTTTAGGAGCAGTTGGGCGTTTTTTACTGCTGCTCCTGAACTCTCCTCTATGTTATCTTATCAGTACATGTACACAGGGGCGTTTATAGTAGTTTCCAGGCAGTTGCGTTTAGAAGCATTTTTTGGAAAGCAAAAAAATGCGTTCAGGATGGATGTTCAGAGGAATTTGAAGTGCCAAATACTTGTAACAGCTTGTAAACGCAACGCGGTAACTCGCGTTAAGCCGCGTTTTGTTAACCGACATTTTTCATTTTTGACTATTTGAAAAATAAATACATAAATAAATAAATACAACACTTCTAAATTCAACACTTTTCCTTTTCTTCTCCTTTTCCTTCTTTTTCTTTTCTTCTCTTTCTTCTTCTTTTTTTTCTTATTTTTCTTCTTTTAATTTTCTTCTCTTTCTCCCTTTCCTTTTCTTCTCCTTTTCCTTCGTTTTCTTTTCTTCTCTTTCTCCTCCTCCTCCTCCTCCGCCCACCTCCCTCCCCCCTCCCCACCTCCCTCCTCCTCCCTTCTTCCTCCTTCCTTCTTCTTCTTCTTCCTCCTCTTGCTTCTTCCTTCTTCTTCCTTCTTCTTCTTCCTTCTTCTTCTTCTTTCTTCCTCCTCTTCCTTCTTCCTTCTTCCTCCTCTTCCTTCTACCTTCTTCTTCTTCTTCTTCTTCTTTCTTCTTCTTCTTCTTCTTTCTTCTTTCTTCTTCTTTCTTCTTCTTTCTTCTTCTTTCTTCTTCTTTCTTCTTTCTTCTTCTTCTTTCTTCCTTCTTCTTTCTTCCTTCTTCCTCCTCTTCCTTCTTCCATCTTCTTTCTTCTTCTTCTTTCTTCTTCTTCTTTCTTCTTTCTTCTTCTTCTTCTTCTTCTTCTTCTTCTTCTTCTTCTTCTTCTTCTTTCTTCTTTCTTCTTTCTTCTTTCTTCTTTCTTCTTTCTTCTTTCTTCTTTCTTCTTCCTTCTTCTTTCTTCTTTCTTCTTCTTTCTTCTTCTTCTTCTTCTTCTTTCTTCTTTCTTCTTCTTCTTTCTTCCTTCTTCTTTCTTCCTTCTTCTTTCTTCTTCTTTCTTCTTCTTTCTTCTTCTTCTTCTTCTTTCTTCTTTCTTCTTCTTCTTTCTTCCTTCTTCTTTCTTCCTTCTTCTTTCTTCCTCCTCTTCCTTCTTCCATCTTCTTTCTTCTTCTTCTTTCTTCTTCTTCTTTCTTCTTCTTCTTTCTTCTTCTTCTTTCTTCTTCTTCTTCTTCTTCCTCTTCTTCCTTCTTCTGCCTCATGTTCCTTCTTCCTTCTTCTTTCTTCTTCTCCTTTCTTCTCCTTTTCCTATGACCTGCTGTTTGACTCACCAACAGTCCCATTCACTTTAATGGGACGGCTGGTGATGCGGCAGTGACACAACAAGGTGAGGGGCGTGGCGGCAGCAGGTGAGTGGATGCCGCTAACAGGCGCTGCCATGATTGATCTGAAATGACAGGTGCTTTTTAAATGTAAGAACTTATTCTTGCCGGTAGTTAGAATCTTTAATATTTGCAAACAAAATGAAGGTTTCCTATTTAGAATAATAAGCTGGCAGGTAAGTAAAACAGCGATATCAGAACCGATTCAATCATACAGTTTGTAGTGTACATAGATTTGCAAAACAATGAGATGAAGGAATACTCCTGAACTTTGGTTTATCTCATGGTTACTGTGACATTGTGTGAATGCATCAATGCAGTGCATGTTATCTCAGCTTGCAGAGCTTGGATTCATTGAACGAGTTTACCAAAAATTTAACAATTACAGAATATACAGCCTCATGCTACATAACTAAGCTCCATTTCATGCTTAATAAACTAAATTTATTAATGTATCTTGAATAGAAAACTATCTTTAGATTGATTTTTATTTCAAAAGCATTTTATTAAAATAAATTTGATTAAAAAAAAAAATCTATTTAAATAAAAAAAATCTATTTAAATAAAAAAAAAAATCTGATTTTTAAATTTTTTAAAAAAAAAACACATTGATTTCTATCCACCCTGATAAGTCCCATGTACAGTATTCCCCTAATAAAAATAAAGTAGAAGTACTCCTCATACTCCTATGGTGGAGAAATGGTACACAGTATATACCGTATATACTCGAGTATAAGTCGTTCCGAGTATAAGTCGAGGCCCTAATTTACCACAAAAAAAATGGGAAAAACTTATTGACCCGAGTATAAGACGAGGGTGAGAAATGCACAGCTACTGTAAGTGGAAAAGAGGGTCAACAATGCCCATTTGCAGCCTCACTGTGCCCATTTGCAGCCATAGGTTCCCCGAACTTCAAACTCAGTAGTTAAGGGTTCCTAGATGCCCCTTAGCTGCAGCCAAAATTTGGGGTCTCTGAACCCAAAGGGTCCCGAAATGACATTGCTGCAGATAGACACAGTTGACCGAATTTGGGGCCCCGTATCTCAGGGCCACTTAGTGCTAAGAACCCCAAATTTGGTGTGCAAACCCAGAGGAACTAGCACCATAAAATTTCCAAAGCTGGGGTTTCTAGCACCAAGTGGCCCCAATATACGGGGCCCCAAAAATCAGTTCAGAAAATGTCAAGCACTTTTCTGCAGCAGAGAATTATATTTTCCGAACCAGGTTTGGGGCCACGTATCTCAGGGCCAGTTGGTGCTAGGAACCCCAGCTTTGGATATGTTATGGTACCAGTTCCACTGGGTTTGCACACCAAATTTGGGGTTCCTAACACCAAGTGGCCCTGAGATATGGGGCCCCAAACTCAGTTCAGAAAATGTCAAGCACTTTTCTGCAGCAGAGAATGACATTTTCCGAACCGATTTTGGGGCCCCGTATCTCGGGGCCACTTAGTGCTAGGTACTTCAGCTTTGGATACGGGGCCCCAAATTCGGTTCAGAAAATGACATTTTTTGCTGCAGAAAAGTGCTTGACTCGAGTATAAGTCGAGGGGGGCACTTTCAGCACAAAAAAATGTGCTGAAAAATTCGACTTATACTCGAGTATATACGGTACTTCTATTTCTAGTAGCTCTGTATATGTATGTAATATTTTGTTCCTCTTGCATGGTTAGTCCTTACTATAGAATGCCGGCAATCTTCGGTGGGCTTACATCATATAGGCTGCTGCGACGTGACAGCATTCCACTCTTTTTTTTATTTCCGTGGAGGAGAGACAAAGCTTGTGTGAAATGTCACCTCCAGAACAATTATGGATATTTCTGTCAGCTACAAAAGCCCCGGAGGCTGTGTGTGTTTTCTATTGTAAGCCATTAGAGGAGCACACTGTCAGAAGAAACGCTGTACATGCTGAAAAGGAATGAAAGCTTGGCAGTGATGGAAGGACATTCGCTTGCATTATATTGAAGGTATTCCTGTTTTATACAAACAAGAACCACCGAGGCACTGAATTTGGTCCCGAGTACCCCCCAGGATAGGCACCATACCACAGCGCACTGCGTCTTATTTATGGAGGCGCTAATTTAGAGGGAAGGTGATGACTTCCGACCTTTTCATAGCTAGTAATTGTTAGTCACATTCAGCTGGTCTTGCTCTGTGATGTTGGAGAAGTTTAGCTGCTTATGCAAGCCACTTCTTCTGTTCTAATGTGCATCAGGAATATGCCCCAACATTTATAGTATCTCACAAAAGTGAGTACACCCCTCACATTTTTGTAAATATTTTCTTCTATCTTTTCATGTGACAACACTGAAGAAATGACACTTTGCTACAATGTAAAGTAGTGAGTGTACAGCTTGTATAACAGTGTAAATTTGATGTCCCCTCAAAATAACTCAACACACAACCATTAATGTCTAAACCGCTGGCAACAAAAGTGAGTACACCCCCTAAGTGAAAATGTCCAAATTGGGCCCAATTAGCCATTTTCCCTCCCCGGTGTCATGTGACTCGTTAGTTTTACAAGGTCCCAGGTATCAATGGGGAGCAGGTGTGTTAAATTTGGTGTTATCGCTTTCATTCTACTCTGACTGTCCTATGAGGCTGCATGACCCCTGATCCTCTGTCTGGACAGTGCTGATTGGCCCTGAGCTAATCACATGCACTCTTCCAAGAAAAAAAAAAATTTAGCAATACACACCAAACTGAGCATGTGCAGAGTGACTCCAAAGGCTCTGCTATCAGGAGATGGATTGGGGACAGTGGAAGAAGGAGAGGATTAGAGAAGACAGGATCAAACAGCATTTTTACACAATGCAGATGCTTAACCCCTTAGGTTAGTACAACAAGCATGGTTTACTACATATACAGACTAATTTTACTGTTGTGTGTATAGTAACACCCTATTACCAGACCATTCATTTCTACAATAATCTTCCGATTAGAATATATCTGCATTATTTGTATTTTATACATGTTATTTCCCTGTAAAAGCCTACCTTGTGTCGACATCCAAAAGCCCTGGGACTGCTGCTGGCTGCTGCCATCTTGGATGTGATGTCAGCAGCCCCAGCAAAGTCGGAGCTGTCGTTTCAGTGTATAGAAAATAAGGGAAGGGGTGGAGTAGCTGGGCCAGCACAGACAATAAGTATACACTCCCAGAAGAGGAGAGGGCTATGACATGCAAGGAAGGAGGAGGCTTGCCCAACAATTAAGAACGTGGGAATGTGGTGACGTACAAGACGTACAATGGGCCCGAGAAAAAGGAAGTTCAATAGCCAGTGCGGCTCTTTCTGCTTGATTCCGAGCATGCGTGAACTTTTGTGCGACGGACTTGTGTACACACGATCGGACTTTCCGACAACAAAGTTTTGTTGGCGGAAAATTTGAGAACCTGCTATCAAAGATTTGTTGGAGGAAAGTCCGATAGCAAATGTTGGATGGAGCATACACACGGTCGGACTTTCCGACAACAAGCTCACATCCAACATTTCCCGTCGGAAAATCAGACCGTGTGTACGCGGCATTAGTGTAATCTTTAAGCTTTATTAACAAAACAGGGTGGGGTGAAACTATTGAGAAAAAAACAAATACAGATACATATAATTAGAATACAAAGTATATCCTCTCCTCTCTTCCCCTCTCTCTTCCTCTATCCTCTCCTCTATCCCCCTCTCTCTTCCTCTATCCTCTACTCTCTTCCTCTATCCTCTCCTCTCTCCCTTCCTCTATCCTCTACTCTCTTCCCCTCTCTCTTCCTCTATCCTCTCCTCTCTTCCTTTCTCTATCCTCTCCTCTCTTCCCCTCTCTCTTCCTCTATCCTCTCCTCTCTTCCCCTCTCTCTTCCTCTATCCTCTCCTCTCTCCCTTTCTCTATCCTCTCCTCTCTCCCTTTCTCTATCCTCTCCTCTCTCCCTTTCTCTATCCTCTCCTCTCTTCCTCTCTCTCTTCCTCTATCCTCTCCTCTCTCCCTTTCTCTATCCTCTCCTCTCTTCCTCTCTCTCTTCCTCTATCCTCTCCTCTCTCTCTTTCTCTATCCTCTCCTCTCTTCCCCTCTCTCTCTTCCTCTATCCTCTCCTCTCTTCCCCTCTCTCTTCCTCTATCCTTTCCTCTCTTCCTCTATCCTCTCCTCTCTCCCTTTCTCTATCCTCTCCTCTCTTCCCCTCTATCTTCCTCTATCCTCTCCTCAATCTCCCTCTCTCTTCCTCTATCCTCTACTCTCTTCCTCTATCCTCTCCTCTCTCCCTTTCTCTATCCTCTACTCTCTTCCCCTCTCTCTTCCTCTATCCTCTCCTCTCTCCCTTTCTCTATCCTCTCTCTCTTCCCCTCTCTCTTCCTCTATCCTCTCCTCTCTTCCTCTATCCTCTCCTCTCTTCCTCTATCCTCTCCTCTCTCCCTTTCTCTATCCTCTCCTCTCTCCCTTTCTCTATCCTCTCCTCTCTCCCTTTCTCTATCCTCTCCTCTCTCCCTTTCTCTATCCTCTCCTCTCTTCCTCTCTCTCTTCCTCTATCCTCTCCTCTCTCCCTTTCTCTATCCTCTCCTCTCTTCCCCTCTCTTTTCCTCTATCCTCTCCTCCTTTCTCTATCCTCTCCTCTCTTCCCCACTCTCTTCCTCTATCCTCTCCTCTCTCCCTTTCTCTATCCTCTCCTCTGTTCCCCTCTCTCTTCCCCTCTCTCTTTCTCTATCCTCTCCTCTCTTCCAATCTCTCTTCCTCTATCTTCTCCTCTCTCCCCCTCTCTCTTCCTCTATCCTCTCCTCTCTTCCCCTCTCTCTTCCTCTGTCCTCTCCTCTCTCCCTTTCTCTCTTACTCTGTCCTCTCTTCTCTTCCTCTATCCACTCCTCCTCTATCCTCTCCTTTTTCCCCCCCTCTGTTTTCCTCTATCCTCTCCTCTCTCCCTTTCTCTCTTCCTATATCCTTTCCTCTCTTACTCTATCCTCTCTTCCTCTATCCTCTCCTCTCTTCCCTCCTCTCTTCCCCTATCCTCTCTTCCTCTATCCTCTCCTCTCTTCCCCTCTCTCTTCCTCTAGCCTCTCCTCACTCCCTTTCTCTATCCTCACCTCTGTTCCCCTCTCTCTTCCTCTATCCTCTCCTCTCTTCCCCTCTCTCTTCCTCTATCCTCTCCTCTCTCCCTTTCTCTAACCTCACCTCTCTTCCCCTCTCTCTTCCTCTATCCTCTCCTCTCTTCCCCTCTCTCTTCCTCTATCCTCTCTCCCTTTCTCTCTTACTCTATCCTCTCCTCTCTTCCTCTATCCACTCCTCCTCTATCCTCTCCTCTCTTCCCTCCTCTCTTCCTCTATCCTCACCTCTCTCCCTCTATCCTCACCTCTCTCCCTTTTTCTATCCTCTCCTCTCTTCCCCTCTCTCTTCCTCTATCCTCTCCTCTCTCCCTTTCTCTCTTCCTATATCCTTTCCTCTCTTACTCTATCCTCTCTTCCTCTATCCTCTCCTCTCTTCCCTCCTCTCTTCCTCTATCCTCTCTACCCTTGTCTCTTCCTCTATCCTCTCCTCTCTTCCCCTCTCTCTTCCTCTATCCTCTCCTCTCTTCCCCTCTCCTCACCTCTGTTCCCCTCTCTCTTCCTCTATCCTCTCCTCGCTTCCCCTCTCTCTTCCTCTATCCACTCCTCCTCTATCCTCTCCTTTTCCCCCCCCTCTGTTTTCCTCTATCCTCTCCTCTCTCCCTTTCTCTCTTCCTATATCCTTTCCTCTCTTACTCTATCCTCTCTTCCTCTATCCTCTCCTCTCTTCCCTCCTCTCTTCCCCTATCCTCTCTTCCCCTCTCTCTTCCTCTATCCTCTCCTCTCTTCCCCTCTCTCTTCCTCTAGCCTCTCCTCACTCCCTTTCTCTATCCTCACCTCTGTTCCCCTCTCTCTTCCTCTATCCTCTCCTCTCTTCCCCTCTCTCTTCCTCTATCCTCTCCTCTCTCCCTTTCTCTAACCTCACCTCTCTTCCCCTCTCTCTTCCTCTATCCTCTCCTCTCTTCCCCTCTCTCTTCCTCTATCCTCTCTCCCTTTCTCTCTTACTCTATCCTCTCCTCTCTTCCTCTATCCACTCCTCCTCTATCCTCTCCTCTCTTCCCTCCTCTCTTCCTCTATCCTCACCTCTCTCCCTCTATCCTCACCTCTCTCCCTTTTTCTATCCTCTCCTCTCTTCCCCTCTCTCTTCCTCTATCCTCTCCTCTCTCCCTTTCTCTCTTCCTATATCCTTTCCTCTCTTACTCTATCCTCTCTTCCTCTATCCTCTCCTCTCTTCCCTCCTCTCTTCCTCTATCCTCTCTACCCTTGTCTCTTCCTCTATCCTCTCCTCTCTTCCCCTCTCTCTTCCTCTATCCTCTCCTCTCTTCCCCTCTCCTCTCCTCTCTTCCCCTCTCTCTTCCTCTATCCTCTCCTCTCTTCCCCTCTCTCTTCCTCTATCCTCTCCTCTCTCCCTTTCTCTAACCTCACCTCTCTTCCCCTCTCTCTTCCTCTATGCTCTCCTCTCTTCCCCTCTCTCTTCCTCTCCTCTCTCCCTGTCTCTCTTCCTCTATCCTCACCTCTCTCCCTCTATCCTCACCTCTCTCCCTTTTGCTATCCTCTTTTTTTCTCCCCTTGTCTCTTTTTCTATCCTCTCCACTCTTCATCTATCCTATCCTCTCTCTCTCCTTCTCTCTTCCTCTCGCCCCTTCTCTTTTTCTCTATCCTATCCTCTCTCTCTCCTTCTCTCTTCCTCTCACCCCTTCTCTTTTTTTCTATCCTATCCTCTCCCCTTCCCTCTTCCACTATCCTCTACGCTCTTCCTCTATCCTATCCTCTCTCCTCTTTTTTTCTTCCTCTATCCTCTCCTCTCTTCCCCTCTCTCTTCCTCTATCCTCTCCTCTCTACCATTTTCTCTTCCTCTATCCTCTCCTCTCTTCCCCTCTCTCTTCCTCTATCCTCTCCTCTCTACTATTTTCTCTTCCTCTATCCTCTCCTTTCTTCCTCTCTCTTTTTCTCTCTTTTATCTTCTTCTCTTTGCCCTTTTGCCTTCCTCTTTTTTCTCCTCTCTCCCCTTCTCTCCTCCTCTATCCCCTCCTGTCTCCGCCAACCCTCTTCCCCCCTCTCTCTTCTTCTATCCCCCCCCCCCTCCTCTCCTCTGACCCTCTTTCTCCTCCATGTGTGTTTTCGCAGATTGGCTTTTTATTTTTCCTAACTCTTTGTAAATGTTGTGTTTTCCTCTTGCTGGAAATATAAAGGTGTGTATGGAAAGGCGTCTTTGCCACTTGCCCCAGATTTACATTCCTCCTTGCACGTGATTCATTTGACTGAACCTGCAGCAGTTGCACTTTCCAGATTAATGACGGGTGGCTCCGGGTTATGATGTATCTGCACCTACTCTCCGGCACTGCAGTATGTTACAGTAATAGCCGTGTGACTGGGCAAACACGTGGCGGTTTCAGACAGAGTATCTTATGCTGTGTTGGATCCGGAAAACCTTCCGGAAAATCTCTGGTGTCCACTTTTGGTATGGTTTCGGATAGATGATATGCCGGCGCATGCACTAATGGAGAGCTAACATTTCGGATTAAAAATGAGTAATGGGTTTAAGAAGAAAAGTGACTGCCACCATGTACCTATGTTATTAAAAATCATACTTAACGTACCACTTAACAGTCATGAATTCCACAAAAATGTCCTGGGAGTTAAAAAGATAATGCCGGCTTCCCTGGAACCCGGGTTGTGTCCCCCCAGCCATGTGCTGGATCGCTCTTTCCTGCACCTAACTTCAATTCCTTTGCTGCTCTGTTGGGTGGAGTGATCTCCTGCCTGATATGAGCTCTATAGTTCTGGTAGAGGGAGGCAGCCGTGCAGGACACGTAAGTCCAGTGAACACCAATGACCCTCACTGACTAATTTAAACAAATTGAAAGAAACTTTTATTAAACCATCAACACGGTAAAGGGTAATATGAGATTTCAGTGATTAGGTTTCCATATTGGATTTTCGGTATCGTAATGATTAGTGTTGAGGCTAGGCTAAGGATTAGTTTCTGGGACAGGTTGAGGGTTAGAAATTAGTACTGAGGTTAGGGATTATTTTTGAGGTTAGGCTAAGGGTTAAGGATTCATATTGAGGTTAGGCTGAAGGTTGGAGTTTAGTATTAAGGTTATGCTGAGCATTAAGATTTAGTGTTGGGGTTAGGTTGAAAGGTTAGGGATTAGGGTAGGCTAGGAGTTATTGATTAGTGTTAGGGTTAGGCTGTGGGTTAAGTGGGTTAATGCTGGAATTAGGTTGAGGGTTTGGGAATAATGTTGGGGTTAGCTTGAGGGTTGGGGATCCTTCTTGGGGTTAGGTTGAGGTTGAGTTTAGGGTTAAGGATTAGTAATAAGGCTAGGCTGAGCAATAAGAATTAGTGTTGGGGGTTAGGTTGAAGGTTAAGGTTATTCCAAAGACAGTCAAGCCCTAGCACTTACTCTATTGGAAGTGGTATTTCAAGCGATGCTGCTCTCCTTGAGTCATTAGTGAGGCTCTTAACCAGTTTAAAAGGGTTCAGCCCTTGTGAAAAATTGAAACACAAAATTTTTTTTCAGTCCTCACTGGATAAAGATGTGTCGTGCGGACACTGAGCCAGGGAACAGTGATAAACTAAAAGAGGGAAGTGCGCAGATGGCATAATTACCCTGTAAATTTGCTGGCATTAGAAGTGGTCTATATATGGAAGAGGATTGAAACAATGATCAATCAATTCATTAAAATTCCTTGAAACACTAGGTGCTGCTATAGGGCAATGCCTCTTTTTCCTTCTTTTTGGCACAGACGTTCCCCATAAAACCTCTTGATGGGTCCAGGGGATCATTTGGAACCAAGACCATTTTGAAGGGTGGCAGATAATAAATAACAAGGTTCTACAAAAGCTCCAGAAGAAGCCACGTTTGTGGTGAAACATATAGAGGCAATCACGCTTTTGTACCTTGACCATTCGGTCGTTATGGCCTAAATTTTACCAATTGTTTTATAATTATCTATGTAATAAAAGTTTATATATTTTTTTTTTTTTAAATTTTGCTTTTGATTGATTGTTCTGCACCTTTTAAAACTGCAATTTTGTGCTCTTTGGGTATATGTTGTTCTGTCATATTTAAAGGAGGTGGTGCATTTATTAGAGTCTCCCAACTCCAATACCAATCTGATAAATGCTGGAATTAGGTTGAGGGTTAGGGAATAACGTTAGGGTTAGCTTGAGGGTTGGGGATCCTTCTTGGGGTTAGGCTGAGGTTGAGTTTAGGGTTAAGGATTAGTAATAGGGCTAGGCTGAGCAATAAGAATTAGTGTTGGGGGTTGGGTTGAAGGTTAAGGTTATTCCAAAGACAGTCAAGCCCTAGCACTCGCTCTATTAGAAGTGGTATTTCAAGCGATGCTGCTCTCCTTGAACGGAGATACTCCATAATCACTAAAAACAGAAAAAAGCTCTGAGGAAGGGAGTTTCTCTGCCGAAACACGTCAGATTTTCAACCGCAGAGATGTCTAATCCCTGATACTGAAGTTGTGTATGACATGAGTTTTATCTTTTCATTTTTTGTGAGTATGCTTTTGGCGTTTTTTAATAAAATGTCATTGGTGTTCAAGGTAATGCATTAGGCAGTTGCGCCCCCCCTTTTTCCTGTTTTTAGTGATTTTGACGTTTAAGGTTAGCATTGTGTTAGGTTGGGAAGGGTTTGGGTTAGTGGTTGACTTAAAGCAAACCGTCATTCCCATTTATTTTTTAAACTAATTTTAACCCCCCCCCCCTTTCCTTTCAGGAATCAATACAATTTTTGGTGTGGAAATGCCTTTTTTAAGGGAGAGCAGCCCAGGCTCCTGCCTTTCTCGCCTAAGGAAGAATGATGTTCCCTCTGGCCGAAGCCTTCTGGGATACCCACATTGCGCATCCCAGGAGGCTTTGGGGCAATGCACACCACACTGAACATGCTCAGTTGAGAATCATCAGGGGCCCAGCTGCTGTGACCCAGAAGAGACAGCCAACTCCTAATGACGTCAACAAAGAAGGTGGTGGCATGGGACCTGGGGTGTAGCAACTTTCAGCAGATTACTGCTGGATTCGCTGGGTGGAGGAATGTGTTATTTGAGCTTAACTCAGCAGACAAGGGGGTTAAGATTAAATTGAACGGGGGGGGGGGGGGGATAGTGAGGTTCCTCTTTAAAGTTGGGGGTAGGGGTGAAGATTAATGGTTTGTTTAGGTTGAGGGTAGTAGTACAATTTTGGATCATTTATAACAAGCCTGTTTCAGTTTTCATATGTATTATTGTTCAAAGTTTCCCCGATGGATGCAGACTATTAGTTTATCATCCCCATACATGATGAGTTAGGACCAGCTTATGGAACCAACTTTGAAAGTATTTTGCTCCTGTTCTGCTTTTAAGCATTCCGTATATTATATACCGGTAATATAGTATATAATAAAATTGGAAGATTTTGAGCTTGAGAATGGCGCTGTTGCTGACCTTCATGCCGATATGAAGTTTTACATTTTTCCTTTTAACATTCATACCAGAGGAATCCAGCGTCCCAAGGATTTTAGTTAGTACATTAAAGCCATGTATTCTAATTGTTGGATAATGTAGCCGGGTCATTGTGTGAAAGGCTTTTCCGGGACACTCTGTCATGCTGATGAATAGAGACGGCTCTTCGGTTAATCTGAGTATCTCAGTCTTTGTGCTTTCAGAAAGCGATAAGCTGTCCGCACCGGAGTGAAGTATCCCGCTTATATTTTTACCCTTAATGGCTCCCTTGTTTAATATTTAATGCAGAGGAGCTGAGAGTGGTCACCTTTGTAGTGAGATGTTGTGTTGACCTGCAAGAGGGCTATTTTAGGACAGATCTTTACCTTACTTAAGTGGAGAGAATTCTCCTCATTCTTGGCAATATATGACTTTCATTAGAACCTTTGATGTCCTCATGTGAATTGATGGTCCAGTGAAGCACAGCTTGTAGGCTGTTATTTACTTGTTACGTCAGTGGTGCAGATACACGGGATGTACAATTTTCCAGTTATCACATTCAACTGGAATATATATTTGCTTGTGATCTACAGACTCCACGCCTTCAGTTAGTTGTGTGAACATACCAATATTGGAAGCCAGAATTATATTGGATTAAATTGCTAGCAGGACTTACAGCACTAGCAGGCTGTAAGGCCTGGCGTTGCTGAGGTCGAGATGTGGTTTAGAGCAGTGGTCGCCAAGCAGTGGTCCATGGACCACTGATGGTCCATGAGAAAATTTTGGTGGGCCCCAGCGGTTCCGCAAATTAATATTGTGACGGATGGGTGTATGCTCGCTAATGATGTTTCCAATGTTGTTCTCAATGCATGCTGGCAGTCAAGCACATGGCTGGATAAGGAGGTGAAATCCAATCATGAGTCTGTGTAAGGCAGCGGTGTGATGCAGAGTGTGGGGGGTAGATAGCCGGAGCGTTGTGTGTATAAGGCATGTAAAATTTATGTCAGGGGTCGTCGGGATTCAAAATTGTGAGTTTAGTGGTCCGTGAGGTCCGAAAGGTTGGCGATCACTGGTTTAGAGTCAAGGTGTAGTGTAGAGAAAGGGAGTTCTGAGTAGTGTGGGAGAGGGATAGGAGGTCTCATCTGAGCCTTATGGAAGAGTTAGGGTGGCCTCATCCGAAACTATGAGCTAATATGGCCTCAGCCGAGACTATGTTGTGTAGTCGGGCCATAGTGTAGGGATTTGTGAGTAGTTTGGGAAAGGGAGAGGAGGTCTCATCTGAGCCTTATGGAAGAGTTAGGGTGGCCTCATCCGGAACTATGAGCTAATATGGCCTCAGCCGAGACTATGTTGTGTAGTCAGGCCATAGTGTAGGGATTTGTGAGTAGTTTGGGAAAGGGAGAGGAGGTCTCATCTGTGCCTTATGGAAGAATTAGGGAAGCCTCAACCAAGACTATGAGTTATGGTGGCCCCAGCCGAGATTATATTTTGGTGGCCATTCAATTGTGAGGCTTCAATTGTAAGGCCTGCTAGCGCTGGGCAGGGTCTCCACCTATGTCGAGGGGAAGAGGAGATTGTCGCTGGCATCGAGTTGGTGTTTAGAGTTGGGGTGTAGTGTAGAGAAAGTTGAGTTGCGAGTAGTTTGGGAGAGGGAAAGGAGGTCTTGAGCCACATGGGAGGGATAGGGTGGCCTCAGTCCAAATGTAAAAAACATCATGTTGCTTTCCCCTCTGGGGAATTCCATCTGTTTCGTTCTAAAGGGGGTTAGTGGCAGGAATAGTGCCCCATCATTGGTGTCAGTGGGGGGAATAGTGTCCCATCATTGGTGTTATTGGGGGGGGGGGATAGTGTCCTATCATTGATGTCAGTGAAAGCAATAGTACTTTGTATCAATGGGAGGAATAGTGCCCCGAGAACCAGATAAAGGCATCAAAGGGCCACAGTTTGGAGGCCACTGGCATAGCTCTATTATTACATTTTAAGTGATGACATCTACAGGTCATAGAGGGTACTGCAAGACAGGAAATAAATGTCACACACTATGCATAACTTTCACAAAACACACATCAAAGCAGTATAAAACTTGTGAATACCTTGCCTTGAAAAAAGGAATGCTTTTATCTTGTAGATTGAGGGATTGTATAAAAGCTGCTGGTGCTGTGGAAGGTCTTATTTTTTTTCTCGTATTACATCGGCTCGGGTTGACATTTTAAATTCCTCTCAAGTTTTCAAAGTTCAGCTGACCTGCCAGTCTGTAGAGCTGTGTAAATGTTATATCTCAAAACGATTAATTCTTCACCGGCCACGAGACAGAAAAGATTGCGCTGACCCTAGTTAAGGTGTGTCCGGTCACCGATTGAGGAGGCGTCTTATCGTCATCTGTCCTATTTACTAGGACTGGGGGGAAAAAAAAGGTAGTAGTTAAAAATAACTATAGTGCTTTTGGGGTTTTTAAAAGTGAATTCCAGAGAGCCAGATGAAATACATAAAGGTTTGAATTTCTGTCCATTCACTCCTGGATTTTACACAGCTCTGTCACAAAGCACAGCCCTTTCTCAAAAGAGACCTGATTTTCCTTTACTGCAGTTAAAAAAACACAGCCTGGTCACGGCCCCACCCCCGGCCTGTGACTGAGCAATAAAAGAGCAGCAACAGACTGATGAGTCCAACTTCCTGCTCTCTCCTTCTGTCAGCATGCTTCTTCTCTAAACATCTGTTTGTCGGCAAGGGCTGTCCCTTAGGCTACATATCACATCAATGTATGTCAGGAACCCGTGGAAAAAATCACAGAGTAAGCCACTGCACTTGAGCAAAAGCGTGGGGGTGCAATTAATTGATAATGGCACCCATACGCACCTGAAAATGTGTGCGTTTTTACAAGCGCCATATGATTCTTGCACACAGGGGAAGACCATTGATGTGCGCTGTGCATGTCTGTGGATACACACAGTTCAGCTCAAGTCCCAGATAGGAATGCGCAAACACAGGTGTCTCCTTAGTGTCTGGCTAGCTGCGGAAGACACCCGCAAACAGCAGGGGGGGCAGCAGTTTGGGGAGCGGCTGTAGGAGATGGAAAGGAACAATACTAAAGAAGAGCAATCATTTAACCTGACATAAAATAGGGGTTTAACCACTTCAATAGAGGGCACTTTTACCCCCTTCCTGCCCAGGCCAATTTTCAGCTCTCAGCGCTGTCGCACTTTGAATGACAATTGCGCGGTTTTGCCACAAAACTGTACCCAAATAGAATTTTTCTCACAAACAGAGATTTTGTTTTGGTGGTAAAAACAAAAAATTATATACAATTTTGAAAAAAATAAAAAAGCTTTTCTTAGGCTTAGTCTTATGCCGTGGTACACACGGGCGGACTTTCCGGCATCAAAGGTCCGACGGTCTTTCCGACGGACTTTCGACGGACTTTTGACGGACTTTCGAACGAACGGACTTGCCTACACACGATCACACCAAAGTCCAACGGATTCGTGATGACGTACACTGGACTAGAATAAGGAAGTTCATAGCCAGTAGCTAATAGCTGCCCTAGCGTGGGTTTTCGTTCGTCTGGATAGCATACGGACGAAGGGATTTTTCAACCGGACCCGAATCCGTCGGAAAGATTTGAAACATGTTTTAAATCTAAAGCCCGTCTGATTTTCGACCGAAAAAGTCTGCTGCAGGTCCGATGAAGCCCACACACGGTCGGATTTCCAACGGCAGGGGCATTGCTAGGTCTACAAAAGATCTGGGGCTAGAGCCCATAGCGGTCCCCAGAGAGCCTCCCCCTTAAAATAAGGGTCCCCAGAGAGCCCCCCCTTACATCAGGGTCCATAGAGAGCCCCCCACTTACATCAGGGTCCCCAGAGAGCCTCCCCTCCCCTTGGGGACCCCTGCAGAGACTCGGGGCTATGGGCCTCAGGTTTGGGGCTATAGCCCCAAAAGCCACCCCCTAGCGACGCCACTGTCCAACGGTTTCGATTTGTCAGACCAGTCTGGTCGAAAAGTCCGCCCGTGTGTACACAGCATTAGGCTGCACTGATCGGCACTGATTAGGCAGCACTGATAGGCACTGATAGGCGGTACTGATGGGCACTGATAAGTGGCACTTATGGTCAATGATAGGTGGCACAGATAGGCAACACTTATATGAAGGCGAACCGATGGGCACTGAAAGGCAGCACTGACTTCCATCACTGATGGGCACAGATTGTCCTCACTGATGGGCACAAATTGGCATCACTGATGGGCACTGTTGGGGCTGCACTGCTGATCAGTGGCCTGATTATCTGCACAGGTGTCCCCCGTGGGGCAAATGCTGCTGATCCGCTCTTCTCTCCTCACACATTGTCAGTGTGAGGCGAGGAGAACCAATAACCGGCATATCCTTTATATCCCTTATACTCTCTACCGAGATCGGAGTCGTGCCCCATGTCCCAGTGCTACAGTGTGCCTGCGATCGCCACGCTGCGCACCCTCACAGTGAGACTTTATACAGCGGGCGGGAGGTAGTTGATATCCCTTTCATTTTTATTTTTTTCAGATCATACATTTTCGAACTGATGTTATACACTGATCAGCCATAACATTATGACCATTTATCATTACAAAGCCGTCATTGTTCTCTATTTAAATGACTTTTCCTAGGCTGAGATGATGTCATCAGTCTGCTGCAGGCAGGGGTAAGCATTTCCTGAGTCTCCTCTCCCCCAGTGATCAGTACATGGTAACTTGTAGCAAGTCACAAGGCGGGAGGCTGCAGCAGGGGCCAATCTGTGTCAGACATTTATGAATACAGCCAAGAACTGCAGAGGATTTACACGATGGTGTCATCGATCTGTGAGCCGGCATCCCAGTCCAGGAAGAAGATGGTGATGCCGGAAGATGCCTGAACAAAGATGGCGTCATCTTCTGGAGAGAAAAGCCGATGAAGGTATTGTCATTACTGCGATCTCTGTGAAAGGTAATAAACACCTGGAAGGGTGACGCATGCATGCGCTGAACATGAAGCCGTATACAGGTCCACTTTAATTCTGGTCTATCGGTTGGTCTGATATACAGAGACGGCCGCGGGCAATGTCATAGACTCGTGTGATCCGGACGCGTCTGCGGAGAATACACAATGATGTCCCCTATTGACTGAATTAACAATTTATAGATGCGGAGGACGCATGGAAGCAGGCGCTCGGTCTCTGTCTCCCTTCTCCGCCATTGATTAAAGCCTCCTGTCGAGCTGTCACTCAGGCGTCAGGCCTGTCCGCGAAGCATCTGATATTTGCCTCGCCGGCCGCCTGGATTCCTCCCCACCAGCAGATGTTCCCCGTAATGAAGCCGGCATTACGATATAATCATTTAATCTTACATGGGCTGCTTGACCGAGCCGTCTAATGAATGTTAACGCGCTAAAGCTTGCGAGGCACTTAGCGGCCGCGGCGTGTCACTTTACATGACTTATGTTTTCACTTAGCAGGCTGCCATTTCCCCGGAGCATCAACTGACAGGTGCTGGGTGGGGGTGGGGTGGGGGGGCGCGTTTACTGTTTTCTATCAAACAGGTAAGATAATTATTGATGATCTGACATGGTAGGTGTAATCCCAGTTCATATCAGAAGACAGTAATCAGTTCTGGGTATAGCGTTCTGTATTTTATTTATTTATTACAGGTACTTACCGTATATACTCGAATATAAGCCGAGGCACCTAATTTTACCAAAAAAAACTGGGAAAACATATTGACTCGAGTATAAGCCTAGGGTGGGAAATGCAGCTTGCCAGTGCCCATCATGTACAGCCTATCAGTGCCCATCATGTACAGCCTATCAGTGCCCATGACATTCAGCCTACCAGTGCCCATCATATACAGCCTATCAGTGTCCATGACATGCAGCCTACCAGTGCCCATCATATACAGCCTATCAGTGTCCATGACATGCAGCCTACCAGTGCCCATCATGTACAGCCTACCAGTGCCCATCATGTACAGCCTATCAGTGCCCATGACATGCAGCCTACCAGTGCCCATCATGTACAGCCTATTAGTGCCCATGACATGCAGCCTACCAGTGCCCATCATGTACAGCCTATCAGTGCCCATGACATGCAGCCTACCAGTGCCCATCATGTACAGCCTATCAGTGCCCATGACATGCAGCCTACCAGTGCCCATCATGTACAGCCTATCAGTGCCCATGACATGCAGCCTACCAGTGCCCATCATATACAGCCTATCAGTGCCCATGAAATGCAGCCTACCAGTGCCCATCATATACAGCCTATCAGTGCCCATAAAATGCAGCCTACTAGTGCCCATCATATACAGCCTATCAGTGTCCATGACATTCAGCCTACCAGTGCCCATCATGTACAGCCTATCAGTGTCCATGACATGCAGCCTATCAGTGCCCATCATGTACAGCCTATCAGTGCCCAAGACATGCAGCCTACCAGTGCCCATCATGTACAGCCTATCAGTGTCCATGACATGCAGCCTACCAGTGCCCATCATGTACAGCCTATCAGTGCCCATGACATGCAGCCTACCAGTGCCCATCATGTACAGCCTATCAGTGCCCATGACATGCAGCCTACCAGTGCCCATCATGTACAGCCTATCAGTGCCCATGACATGCAGCCTACCAGCGCCCATCAGGTACAGCCTACCAGCGCCCATCAGGTACCAGTGCCTGGTAATGAGATGTCACGATGTCACGCTGTGTGTCAGAGCTGGATCTGAATCGCCGTGCAGCCGCGGTAACGATGTCTCCTATGACACACGGCACAATGATTCCTAGCATTGGATCACTGTGCCGTCTATCACAAGAGGTGGTCTAGGAGGCGGGACATCGAAACAGTGGCTGCATGGGGATTCAGATCTCTGACACACAGCATGGGAGGGAGGGGAAACTGACAGGGGCGCCAGGTGGATACATGTGCGGCACCCAGCGGTATGGCCCCGCCCTTTTTTCGGCTCCATTTTCGGGACATTTTTTTCTTAAGTGGGACATTCATTCGAGTATAAGCCGAGCGGGGGTTTCAGCCTAAAAAATGTGCTGAAAACTGGGCTTATACTCAAGTATATACGGTGTATAGCGCCAACAATTTATACAGTATATTGTACATTCACATTAGTCCCTGCCTGCAAGGAACTTCCCTTATGAGGGTTGTTTAGCTCAATGGTAGAGTGGCACGATTAGTCATTAAAAAAAAAAAAAGCAGCCGGTGTTCTGTCGAAAATTGCCCGTGCATGTGCAGAACGGAAGGGCACTCAATTTCCCGATCAGCTGACGTGACGTCACCATAGCGCATGCGCACATCCCTCATTGGAGGGAGATTTCTGCAGCATATTTGGCAAGTACAGAATCACAGTATATATAAAACAATGCCTTTTTTTATGTCTTCTACGATGTGCGCATGTGCTATGGCGACGTCACATCAGCTCGAGGAATCAGCTGGTGTGCCCTTCCGTTATGCGCATGCACGGGCACTTTTCCAAGGGAGGTCACCATTCGGTAGAACACCGACAAAGTTTATCACAACATTGCTCAGGGCTAAGTGATAAAACGGAACATTGTATCATTTGGTTCTTTTAGATCAAAGGGATGAACTTCAGTCTGCAAATGAGGGCAGTTTCTGAAGCTTCCCTCCAACCACTTTGCATATTTTCTATGTATACTGTGATTCTGTACTTGCCAAATATGCTGCAGAAATCTCCCTCCACTGAGTCTGGCTGCAGCCATTTTAACTGTGGGCAGCTGAACCTGCTGCCTGTTCACTTCCTGGATTTACACAGACATACAGAGGTACACCACCAGCCTTGCAGCTTTCATTGGCTCTCTTCTGACCCCTCTAGGGTGACCACATTTCCAAACTGCCATTCAGGGACCCCCCCCCCCAGCACCCGCCCAAAAAAAGATGGTTTTTGATACTTACAATTTGTCCCAAAAATCTGTCAAAAGTGTTCGATGTGTCCGCCATAATGTCGCAGTCCCGATAAAAATCGCAGATCGCCGCCATTACTAGTAAAAAAAAAAAAACAATAAAAATGCTATAAATCTATCCCCTATTTTGTAGACGCTATAGATTTTGCACAAACCAATCAATATACGCGTATTGCAATTTTTTTTTTTCCAAAGATATGTAGAAGAATACATATCGGCCTAAAAAAAATTTGCTTTTTAAAAAAAAAAAAGGGCATATTTATTATAGCAAAAAGTACAAAATATTGCTTTTTTTCAAAATTGTCCCTTTTTTTTGTTTATCTTGCAAAAAATAAAAATCACAGAGGCGGTCAAATGCCACCAGAAGAAAGCTCTATTTATGGGAAAAAAAGGACGTTAATTTTGTTTGGGTACAGCGTCGCATGTAAAATAGCGCCTGTAAAGAGCCGTTCCTGTCTCTCCAGTGTGAAATCCGGAGGGCTTTCACACTGGAGCGGTGCGCTGGCAGAACGTTGAAAAAACTCCTGCAAGCCGCACTTTTGGAGCGGTGAAGGAGCGGTGTATACACCGCTCCTTCACCGCTCATTGATCTGAATGGGCACGGCTGCAGAACCGCCGGCAAAGCGCCTGCAATTTCCTGCAATTCTATTTTTGTATAATCCTGTATGAAACTTTCAGACATTCAGATGGAAACTTCATCAATAATATCTCATCCTAATTTGGGAACAGGAAGAATTCTGTTCCGCCTATGGCAGAAACTATTTCACTATGGTCTAAGGCTTTTAAGAAGGCTTTTAGTGATATTGTCCTTGTAATAAAAATACACTTTTTTTACCAAAAAAGGAACATGTACATTAGACAAACACGCCCACACTAAAAAAAAGTGCGGTTATTTTTCGATGTAGCAGATGTAATCACACTATCACAGAAGTGGAGGGTCTGCAGATTTTAATAATTTAATAGTGACTAAAGAATGAAGGGAAGTGTAAAGACTCAGGTCGTATTTGCCAGCAAGTTGCTGCATCACATTTTAGAGATGGTCATGAATGATATTTGCTGCCACAACAAACGCCAACCTGGAAGTTTGTCTGGCGGCTCAAAACTTGCGGGCCCTCGCGGGCGGGAGGAGGCTTAGGAGGTGAACTGGGTAAATCAGGCTGCTGGCAATGTGCTGGAGTAGTCGACTGCGGCGGCAGCCCCGGGACTGGCACTGACTGGGCACAGGCTGGATCCTGGCTTACCAGCAGTGCCACTACCAGTCAGGACTGAGAATGAAGACGCTCTGGTTTGGCTGCTCTCTGCTGCTGCGGCCGGAGGCGGAGAAGGAGAGAGGAGGTGGGTGGACTCGGAGGCAAGCTGCTCAGCCGTAGGGTGCCCACTGCCCACTTATCAGCTGATGTCACTGGTTGCTAGACTCGGGGCGGCCCTAGCCTAGCAACCAGTTCGGCAAATGATTATCAGGGTGGCTGGCGGTGTGTTTTTTTAAAAATTCCGGGACACTGTATTGTCCTGGAATGAAGGTACCCGGGACATGGGAAAATCAGAAATAAGGGACAATCCCGGGCAATCCGGGACACGTGGGCACTCTATATCCTGGTATGGGGGTGTTTGTCTGCAGGAGGGACTGGAGCACTTGCCTAGATAAAAGAAAAATTAATGGGGCAAAATACCATTAAATTCTTGAGGAAAATCTGCTTCCCTTTGCCAGAATGTTGTCGATGGGAAGAAGGTTTACCTTCCAACATGACAATGACCCAAAGCATGGACATGGACAAAACAAGGTTCATAAAGACATGGATGAGCGAGTTTGGGGTGGAGAAACTTGACTGCCCTGCACAGAGTCCTGACCTCAACCTGATAGAACACCTTTGGGATGAATTCGAGCAGAGACTGTGAGCCAGGCCTTCCCGTCCAACATCAGTGCCGGACCTCACAAATGCTCTTCTGGAAGAATGGCCAAACATTCCCATAGACACACTCCTAAACCTTGTGGACAGCCTTCCCAGAAGAGTTTAAAGCTGTTATAGCTGCAAAGGGTGGGCCAACTCAATATCGAACCCTACTGACTAAGACTGGGATGCCATTAAAGTTCATGTGCGTGTAAAGGCAGGTGTCCCAATACTTTTGGTAATAGTGTGTGTGCGTGTGTGTGTGTGTGTGTGTGTGTGTGTGTGTGTGTGTGTGTGTGTGTGTGTATATATATATATATATATATATATATATATATATATATATATATATATATATATATATATATATGAATTATTTTATAATTGCATAGCTGCATTATTATTATTTTTTTTATATATGAAGACCATTGAGTGGTCTTTTGCAGAAGGGCGGCTGGTGCCAGTTGGTGCCTTGTACCTTTACTTGAGTGAGCTACAACAGATGGATCGATGCCTTGGGATGTTTTGAGCACAAACTGAAGTGAAGCCATGAATAGGCACGCAGTGGGCACGGTGGATGTGTATTATTAAAGTAATCTCCAAGATTGCACCTTATCACTTGTAATAATCTACTAGGAGGGGATCCTCTCTCTACCTGCCAGCACTCCACTGTGCAGATTTCACGTATGATTAATGGAAGTAATAAGTGGTACATCTAGAATTTCCAGCCATTACATAACTATAGTGTTTGTGTGCCGGATTTCAGCAGCCGGGGATCAGACTCTTAAACAGCCAAGCCCTTTTATCCGCATCCCCTCATTAACGTTTTTCTCAATAAAGTCCCCAATAACTGTAAATATAGTAATTTACCTGTCAGCCACAGAAGTGTTCCAGAACTACAAGTATCAGCATGTCTTATGATCTTGTGGTAGTTTCACCATTTGTAGTTATGCAGCCCAACTCTTGTGTAAGTTGCTTGCTTGTGTCATTCATATTGTGTTCAGAAATTCTGAAGTACTGAGGGGAGTACATAGAACCATTCACCACAGTCACACACTCCTATTCTTATTATGCAGTTATATAGCTCTGACATATTCCATAGTGTTGTACAGAGGACATTAACCCAATCAACTCAGTCTCTGTACCAGGGGAGTTTGTACTTAAAGCGGAGTTCCACCCAAACATGGAACTTCTACTTTTCCGGTTCCTCCCCCCCTCCGGTGTCACATTTGACACCTTTCAGGGGGGAGGGGGGAGCAGATACCTGTCTAATACAGGTATTTTGCTCCCACTTCTGGGCATAGATACCCGTGCTACCTGCTGCGGGTATCTACGCCGCTTCCGGCGCCTCCCCCCCCCCTGCTGTCTTCTGGGAGACACACAGGTCCCAGAACACAGCAGGGACCAGTGGGACAGCGCAGCGCGAGTCGCGCATGCGCAGTAGGAATCAGGAAGTGAAGCCGCAAGGCTTCACTTCCTGATTCCCATACCGAAGATGGCGGCAGCACCCAACAGCCGAGGGATAGATAGGCTTCGGGTGCCCACATCACGGGCGCCCTGGACAGGTAAGTGTCCTTATTTTAAAAGTCAGCAGCTGCAGTATTTGTAACTGCTGACTTAAAAAAAAAAAAAAAAAAATCGACGGACCTCCGCTTTAATGTCCTTAACACAGCTGCACACTACAATTATACGTTTATATATCTCTAACGTATTCCATAGTGCTGTACACAGAACACTAAGCCCATAACATCAGACTCTATAACAAAGGAGCTTACACTCTAACATCACCATAATAGTCACCTACTAATATTATTCTATATTTATATAGCTCTGTTATATATCATAGGGCTGCACAGAGACCCAGTCCAGAGTCTCTGCACCAGAGAAACTTACACTCTAATGTCCCCACCATAGTCACTCACAATTATTATTCTTCATTTATATAGCTCTGACATATTCCACAGTGCTGTATAGAGAATAGCGAACCAATCGTTTTGGTGTCTACATTTGTAGCAAACTACTATTAAACATTTACTGTATATATCATTAACATATTCCACAGTGCTGTATAGAGAACACTGAACCAATTGCATCACTTTCTGCACCAGAGGAACTTACATTATAATTTTCCAATAAATTCTGGAGACAAATCGGGTGGAAGCCATTTGTTTTGCTTTCCAGAGAAAACAAAAAAAATGAATTATCGAAGGGCTCTATGAAGAATGCATACAAGCATCGGGTAGAGTGGGTTTCTGGAGGGAACTATGCTCAGAACTTCAGGCTTGCAAGGTCATGTCCTGCCACATATATGATGACCA
>JBBGZY010001479.1:497500-622500 GCA_037952925.1 Lithobates clamitans
TCAACTACACTGCAGAGTGCATGAACATCATGGGAAATGTAGTTCAAAAACATCTGGAGTGCCAAGGTTCGCCATCACTGACCTAGGGAGTGAAAAAGTGGTTGTTCTAATTTTTTTTTATATCAGATGATATTAGTGCAACAGTTTATGAAATGCAAAATTTTGGTAAAAATATTCTAACGTTAATATTCGCACACACAAATGCCATACATGACCCATTTTATGGTAACATTTTTAAATTGAGGTTGCGCCAAGTAAATGGAAACCAAACATGTCAAGCCTTAAAAGTGTGTGCACCCGTGAAATGGCGACAAACTTGGGTGCCCTAAATGTTCAATAGGCGATGCTTTAAAAGCCCCTACAGGTTATCAGTTTACCGTTAAATAGTTTTATTGATTTCACTCTGTGCACAGCGTTTTGTAACCTGTTTATCACAACTGATGTTTTTGCTCGTAGGCACCTTCGATGCATATGTGCATGTTTGTGGTGGTGGGAATAAAAAAGTGCTCGGGTGACAAATGTCCGATATGTGTTGCATTTTTTGTTGACAAATTATCTTTAATGAGACATCAGGAGTCTAAAGACCTCTGATGCCTCACTCTCCAGTGAAGCTAATGGAGTGCAGATCATGCTACATTAGTTTCTTCCCCAGCCAATTTGGCACCAGGACCCTGAAGTGAGGTTTTCTTTAGCTATTTCTGGGTCAGTAACAGAAAGTGAAGATCAGCGAACAGACGTTGAATTATCTCCCTTCCCTCTATCCAAGCAATCGCCATATTGTTCCCAGGTCTACCGATGGGTGCACGGAGCCCAGAAAACATGATGGGGGGGGGGGGCACCTATGGGGGGTATATCGAAGTCAGCTTGTAAGAGTTACACACACAGTTGGTGAGAGTTTGTGTACCCCCCACCGCCACTCCTGTATAGCATACGATGGTGGCGGTAAAAGGGTTAAAAACTTTGCAAGCACTAAAAAACCCTGGCTGATCTCCTAGAAGTCCATTGGGCTCCCAACTTCCTGCTTGTGCTGACAACTCTGCCACTTGTGCACTGAAATCCCAAGAAGTGTTGTCGTTCCTTCCTGCTGGATTACAGAAGTTTCCCTATTCCACCCTACTCTGTCCCTCCACTCACGCATACATTGATCCCCCCCCCCCCCCCCAATAAAACAATACTAATGCTTTGGCTCCCTAAAGCCTGCCCACATACTGAGTGTAAGGTAAGGACCAGGGGCGGACTGATAACTCATGGGACCCCCGGGCAATAGGAGATTATGGGGCCCCCAGGCAATCAGAGATTATGGGGCCACACCGTATACACACACACAGTATACAATCACACAGTATACACACACACAGTATACAGTCACACAGTATACACATACATGTACACACAGTATACACAGACAGATGTAAAAAACACAGATTTATACATACTGTCCCTGGTTTTACTGAGGCTGGCAACCCTGATGGGGCCCCCTAGTGGCCCAGGGCCCTCGGGCAGTGCCCGAGTGGCTCAATGGTCAGTCCGCCCCTGGTAAGGACTGTTGGGAGATGTACATTCATGGCCAAATGTTTTGAGAATGACACAAAAATTTATTTTCACAAAGTCTGCTGCCTCAGTTTTTATGATGGCAATTTGCATATACTCCAGAATGTTATGAAGAGTGATCAGATGAATTTCAATTAATTGCAAAGTCCCTCTTTGCTATGAAAATGAACTTAATCCCATAAAAAAAAACATTTACACTGCATTTGTGAAGAAGGCTTCAGGGCGTCCAAGAAAGTCCAGCAAGCACCAGGACCGTCTCCTACAGTTGATTCACCTGCGGGATCGGTGGCACCACCAGTGCAGAGCTTGCTCAGGAATGGTGGCAGGCAGGTGTGAGGACATCGGCACACACAGGGAGGAGAAGACATTTGGAGGATGGCCTGGTGTCAAGAAGGGGACACCCGGCCAGGCTCCGGGAAAAATATCAGGGACAGACTGCTTTTCTGCAGAAGCTACAGGGAATGGACTGCTGAGGACTGGGGTAAAGTCACTTTCTCTGATGAATCCCCTTTCCGATTGTTTGGGGCATCTGAAAAAAACCTTGTCCGGAGACGAAAAGATGAGTACTATCATCAATCCTTTGTCATGCCGACAGTAAAGCATCCTGAGACCATTCATGTATGGGATTGCTTCTCAGTCAAGGGAGAGTGGGCTCACTCACAATTTTGCCTAAGAACACAGTCATGATTAAATAATGGTAAAAAAATATCCTCCCAAGAGCAACTTCTCCCAACCATACAAGAACAGTTTGGTGAGGAACAATGCCTTTTTCAGCATGATGGAGCACCTTGCCATAAGGCAAAAGTGATAACTAAGTGTCTTGGGGAGCAAAACATTGAAATTTTGCGTCCATGGCCAGGAAACTCCCCAGAGACCTTAATCCCATTGAGAACTTGTGGTCATTCCTCAAGAAGCGGGTGAACAAAAAAACCCCCACACATTCTGACAAATTCCAAGCATTTATTATGCAAGAATGGGCGGCCATCAGTCAGGATGTGTCCCAGAAGCTGATTGACAGCATGCCAGGGAGAATTGCAGAGGTCTTGAAAAAGAAGGGTCAACACTGCAAATATTGACTTTTTGCATAAAATGTATGTAATTGTTAATAAAAGCCTTTGACACTTATGAAATGCTTGTAATTATACTTCAGTATTCCATAGTAACATATGACAAAAAAAGATCTAAAAACAGTGAAGTAGCAGATTTTGTGCAAATTAATATTTGTGTCTTTCTCAAAACTTTTGGCTGTGGCTGTAGTTCTAGGGGCATGGCTCACGGACGTGCGGTGAGTTCAGTGGCTGCTGAGGCACTGGTTAGTATCAGAGCCAGATACACACAGATTACATACGCCGTGATCATTAGAGCGAGAGCAATAATTCTAGCACTAGACCTCCTCTGTAACTCTACACATGTAACCTGTAAAAAATTTTAAAGCCTCGCCTATAGAGATTTTTAAGTACTTAAGTTTGGCGCCATTTCACAAGTGTGCGCAATTTTAAAGTGTGACACGTTAGGTATCTATTTACTTGGCGTAACATCATTTTTCACATTATCCAAAAGAAACGGGCTAACATTTGTGTTGTTTTTTTTTTATTCATGAAACAGTTTTTTTCAACAAAAAAAAGTGTTTAAAAAAATTGCTGCGCAAATACTGCGTGACATGAAAAGTTGCAACGACCACCATTTTATTCCATAGGGTGTCTGCTAAAACAATATATATAATGTTTGGGGGTTCTCAGTAATTTTCAATCAAAAAATTATTATTTTTACATGTAGGGGAGAAGTGTCAGAATTGGCCTGGGTGGCAAGGGGTTAATTACCATAAGTAATAAAAATTATTATTATATATTGTTTTTAAGGTAAGTTACTATATTTTCTAAATCTGTACTCAAGCAGGTGGCTTAACGGACAAAAAGTTTTGAAGTTATAACTTCCAACCAGTAATTTCACAGTAAATAGATAAATCATAGCTCCCAACTGTCCCTGATTTCGAGGGACTGTCCCTGATTTGGAGCAATGTCCCTCTGTCCCTCTTTCCCCATCATTTGTCCCTCATTTTGGTCTGATCCATATAGTTGTATATGAAACGCACTTTTTATCGTTCGAATAGTGTTTCCCAGTGCTAAACCTTTCATCCAATTTCTAATTTGCTGCATTTGTACATTTCAAAAACCAATATAAAGGAATAGTAGTGGTAAAAAAAAGCACTTGTGGATTTAATTAAAGTGGTGTTCCGGCCGTAATGATACATTTAAATAAAAATACCCCTATAATACACAATCTTAATGTATTCTAGTAAAGTTAGTCTGTAAACTAAGGTCTGTTTTGTTAGTTTATAGCAGTAGTTTGTTATTTTATAAACTTACAGCAGGCCGTGGCCATCTTAAGTGTGGGCGTCGGAAGCCAGACTATATTTCTTCCTGCATCTCATCCTTGCAGATCTCGCACATGCTCAGTGCAGCACAAGCAGTGTAATAGGTTTCAGGTCAGGTTTGCATAGCAACGGCAGTGTCAGAGGAAGTTGCCGCCCCTTCCCAGAAGGCATTGCAAACAGGAAATGATGCGATGGGCCACGGCCAGGGAGGAGGAAGTGAAAAATGAATACAGCAGATATACAGTAAGTGCTGAGAAAATTTTTTTTAAATATCCAATTTGTTTACATTGCACAGTTTAGTGAGGGATGCTGAAGAGTTGTAAAAAGTGGGTGGAACTCCACTTTAACCTTTTTTGAGGTTAATTCTCCTCTAAGGGGTGTGACAGGGGGCGTGTCCTATGCCTACATACAATTGTTAGTAGGTGTCCCTCATTACTATCTCAAAATGTTTGGAGATATGGATAAATAATAAATGATTATGTTATAACATATAGGCATAATAATATATGATTTACAGTAGCTTGAATATAACAGTACCTGTTCAGCGGGCACCAGATTCTCATTCTCCCTCTTAACTGTGTGAGAAAAACATGGGATTATAGGTAAATCTTATACCCATAAACACTTGTTTTTTCCTTGTAGTTAAGAGGGCTGGGCTGGAAGGGAGCATTTGTCTTTTAGACTCATTCCCCCTTCTATGACACTGCAGTGAGAGGCATGCCCCCACTGCAGCATTTTTATTGGACAGCTGGGACCAATGGTACTTTACCATTGGTCCAAGACTCCAAGCTGTCCATTGAGCTCAGTGCTTCTGACAAGAAGTGACAAGAAGTGAGAGGCACTGTGAGCTCATCCTCTCAGTCTGCTGCAAACAGAGTATGCCAGCTTGTATTTAAACTGACTGCTCTGTATTTAGTTTCTGACAGGCCCTGCCGCCCCTGACTGCATGTCCCTGGTCTGGCATGGCTAGGTCAATAGGAACTTACCACCCAGCAGCTACCCCTGCATGAATTTTATAAGCCTGGTTAATATGTCATAGGGAGTAATAAAAATGTTTCTCCCTACAGGAACAAGGTAAAACGGAAAAAAAATAATGCTGGGACATCAAGAGGGAGGAGGGAGATTTGAGGGTTATCTTGGGGCATTTTCCTTTAAGAACACCTTGGTATGTGTGCTAGCATTCCCTTTTAATAAATTTAAAAACCTTACAGTCTCAACCACACAGTTGTTCGCGTTCACAAATATAACTTTGTTAGTGATTTCGTCCAGTTTCTATAGCTGGTAAGAGCTGCTTTGATGCAAACTAGATCATTTCCAAACCTAGACATCCATGAAAGCTCATTTACTTCTTCTGCCAAATGCTGAGATCATTGGTAGTCACTGACATCATAACTAAAGTCGGATCCTGTAGGATGAGCAGAGGTTTTTTTACTGATTCAGGCAATGTTTTTTTTTTTTTTTAATGTTTATTGGGTTTTCTACATTACATTAGTATGTGGTAAATAGACTGTGTAACATTTTTATAACATCATGTTAAAGTTACAGAATAATATAACATTTAGTGCCTTTAGGAGTGGAAGCAACGTTTGGAGAATCAAGATAGCTATCTTATATATTGATCTAGCTAGAGCAGTGGTGGTGGGTGAAGGTGACATGTGAGGGTATTAAAGAATCACGAACGTCAAGGAGCCTCCAAGACTTGTTTTTGTAGTTCAGGGTGGAAAAAACGTAGAGGGATCTTTCAGATTGGATAATTTAAGGTTGCCTAGGGAGTTTGTAAGGTCTTGTTTGAGATACCAATCCGTGTAGCGAAATGGTTGCATGAGTTTTTGTAGTTCTTCTTGGGAGATTGTGTGTTCCATGAATTTACGCCATCTCATGAAAAATCGTGAGGTGGGGCGAAAGTTCGATACAGGCAATGTTTTAATATGATATGGGTGAAGGTGGCCGCACACAGATCATATCCAGGGTTGCCTTTAAAAATCATGGGGTCTTGTACAGCCTACCTGACCCCACCAGAAAATATCAAAATGATATTCTTACTAAAAATACACTAAAATCATTATTAAGCACACAAACACAGAATAACTTTCTGGTAAATCTAAAAGATAAACCTGTATTGAGTTACGAAATAAAGCTCTGGGTGTGAATGAGGTCTTGGGGCTCATTTCTGTGGCCTGTACTGTGTGAATCAGGGGTTTGTGGCTGCAACCGCCTGGAGCTGTGTGTAGGCAGCCTATGTTACTCTATGTGGGCACAGCAGCTGTACGAACACAGCCGCAGGTCCTAATTTGATAGGCGTGTGGTTACGGCTGTATGGCCCCAAATACAAACAGTGTGCATTTGGGGCCACTCAGCCACACCTACACCTGTCAGATTAGGACCTGCATCTGTGTTAGTACAGCCACTGCATCCCCATAGAGTAACAGGAGGCTCCAGCCCATGAACCAAACCAATCACTCACACGGCCAGAAAACCATCTTTTTTTACATTCCAATTTTTCTCATTTTTTACATTTCTTTTATACTGCCCTGTTGGGGAGATGAAAGGAGGGGAGCTTTAGTGAAATATCAGGGGTCTAAACTTACCCCCAATGTCTTACTTTTGAGACAGAGAAATTGAGGACACAGGTTCCTCATCCTCTCTATGCAGCCTTAGTTGCACTGCAAATTAATGAGCAGGAAGCATTGTGTACTAATGCTCCCTATTCATTCACAAACTGAAGATCAGAAAACAGTTTACTATGCTTCAGTAATGAATGAACACAGCAAGCGATCGGTGCAGATCACTCACTGTGTTCAATCGGGAAAGGAACGGGCTGGTAAACATGACATGGGGGATGACATAACAAGGGGATTGGAGCCGTGGGAAAGTGAAGTATATAGATCTTGGACAGGGTGGGTAATTGGTGCAGCATGGGGGGGGGGCAATTACTTGAACTGATTGTCCTGTTGCTCCCCCCTGCAGCAGCTGAAAGCAAAAGGAGAAGCCAGCTGCACTGCAGTGGGAGCTACATGGGTATCAGTTTCAGAGATTTCCTGCCCCCTTTTTGAAAGAATGGGGTCCGGGACCTCTACAAGAGGGTCAGTACTACCCCTTATCGGCTGCCCTGGTCATGCCACATTCCAATTCATTACATACACAAAAACAATTGAACGAAAAGCATTTCAGCCAAATCCCGACCCGGTTTCTTGGCTTCCTCAAAGTTAAGTTGGGGCCACATATGTGTGTAAAGGCAGGAGTCCCAATACTTTTGACAATATAGGGTATACTTTATCACTAAAAACCATCAGTGCTCCCCCAAACCTGACCATCGGGGGTCAAGTTTGTCATTTTATACCAATACAAATCAACATTTTTAAAGAGAGCCTGTGAGCACAGAGATATGGTAGCTGTCAATGATACTTTGAGTTTAAAAATGCAGGTTTCAGGTCTATTTGCAACCGTGTTCCTGAAGTAGGTCAGACAGGTCATGTTTTTCAGTATTTCCTTCACCTTGCACAGGTGCTTTAAATCAATGTCAATGGCTTGGTATTTATTTATTTGCCAACCCAATATTGAACCCTGGGATGCCATTAAAGTTCATGTGCGTGTAAAGGCAGGCGTCTCAATACTTTTGACAATATAGTGTTGCTTTGGGCTCTGTCCATGGTGCTTGTTGTCTTCCTTCTCTCACCCCCATCTTATTATAAATCCAGCGGATTTGTTTGTGTCAAACACAGGAAGCGGAGTATGGCTGCCAATCAAACTGGATCAGCTGATTGGAGCGTTAAATCGTCCCATTTTAATTAACACACAGGGGAGCCCTTACCATCGTTTACCATCTTCCTAGATTGTCTTATTTTCTTGTATAATAAACTTGAAGATTGCTACAGAGATAATGACCTGTTCTACCAATCCTTCTCCTTGTCAAGGACTGACAAACGATTTTACGATGACCACAGGGCGAGGCAGCTCCACATGATGTGTGCCGTTGAGGTTTTATTTTTTTTGTCTTGTCTGTATACATTTTTTCCCTTACTTCGAGCATGAATCCTCTTTCACGGAACAGCTGTCAAGCCAACGGACAAAATACGTCTGCTTACAGTAGGTCTCCAGATAATGCCAAATGCTGTTGCTCATGTATCCTCGGAGACAGGAGCAAGATGAAAGGCGAAACGAATCTCTCGACATATTAGACTCTCTTTTGCTTTGACTTTCCAGAAGTGACGTTTGCCTTTCCTACCTCGGAACTTGGCGGAAGCCCCAAATTGCAGATATTGGCCTACAGGGCGAAATGTGTGGCCTGACACTCATGGTCATTTCATCTAAGGGTACTTGCCACTTCCAAACTGTGAGTTTCAATGGGTATCCCTAAGTAAAGACTTTTGGTAGACTTCAACCCAACCACAAAAATCACATGTAAGCTTTAGCATGTTCATTTTAAATGTTGTGTAAAATATATTTTATAAAAGAATACCTGGCATTTCTGTCATGAACGTCCTCGTTCATCTACTTTCCGTTATGGGGTTACAGCTGTTTCCCAGTTGTTCTACTGCTTTGTCGCCCTATCACCAGCACCCTTGGTGAAGACTACATGGGTTGTGCCAACAAACTTTGCTCAAGCATGGTCCAAAGTTTTCATTTTCTGGAAGCTGCTCTGGAGCAATGATGAGCATGTAAAAAAATTATAAAAAATATATAAAAATAAATGTACAAAAACTGTGCAAAGGCACACTGCCACCACTAGATCACTAGAGGTGAATTCAGAGACGTGAATGAGAAATGGTCTAGATTAATCACAAAAAATCCAGATCAATTGCACTGAGACTGAAAATTACCATATAATCATGAATAATAAATGTATCTGTGTATAAACAAAAAACAACATAAGATCTATTGAGTCACACAGTTCCTTCACATAAGGACACTCTACAGACTTCAAGCTTGTTATTCATATGGTACACTTATAGGGCAAATAGGCTGGTGCCGGTGATGTTTTGAGAGGAGATCTTGGAATCACAAACCTCGCATTCCACCAAAGGAAGAAAAAGAAAACACATAGCATAAAACCTATGATACCGTGAGATCACCTGCGCATAAAAGCGCTACTCACGGAATCGATGTGCAGAGCAGGCATTCAGAATAAGGGCCGGTGTTCGCTGCTGAACGGCGTGCGTGAAATCGCACACCGTTCAGCAGCGAACACCGGCCCTTATTCTGAATGCCTGCTCTGCACATCGATTCCGTGAGTAGCGCTTTTATGCGCAGGTGATCTCACGGTATCATAGGTTTTATGCTATGTGTTTTCTTTTTCTTCCTTTGGTGGAATGCGAGGTTTGTGATTCCAAGATCTCCTCTCAAAACATCACCGGCACCAGCCTATTTGCCATATAAGTGTACCATATGAATAACAAGCTTGAAGTCTGTAGAGTGTCCTTATGTGAAGGAACTGTGTGACTCAATAGATCTTATATTGTTTTTTGTTTATACACAGATACATTTATTATTCATGATTATATGGTAATTTTCAGTCTCAGTGCAATTGATCTGGATTTTTTGTGATTAATCTAGACCATTTCTCATTCACGTCTCTGAATTCACCTCTAGTGATCTAGTGGTGGCAGTGTGCCTTTGCACAGTTTTTGTACATTTATTTTTATATATTTTTTATAATTTTTTTTTCACGCAATATGTTTTGTGCAATAATTATTTATGTTATGTGGTTTTTTAGTTAAATATTTTTTCCAGTTACCCACTTGGTGAGTTGCTAGCGCAGGTCTTCTTCTCTATAATAATATTAAAGTATTAGCACTTTTCACCTAGCAGCTGCAACAAATAGTTTAGAATATATTCACTTGCAAGCGCTGTCTTTTTATTAATTTAATGATGAGCATGTAGACAGGAGGTGTTGCCCTCAAAATTTGAATCTTCTCCTAAGGCATCTGCATTCTAAGGTCGTAGTTTGCAGGTACTCGCTTCTCTGACGTCTTTTCCTCTCACACTCCAGTCAGCCAAGTTCTGGAACACGGCCAACAAACGCAAGCACAGATGTCCCCTCCCAGGATCCTCCTTCTAATGCATTTTGCCCTCTTCTGGGGCTTAATCATAGAGCCAGTGAGCCAAGTTTTGGAACACCGCCACAACCAACGCAAGCACAGATGTCTCCTCCCAGGATCCTCCCTCTAATGCGTTTTGCCCTCTTCTGGGGCTTAATCATAGAGCTTTACAATTAAGGTCCAGTAGGGGGCAAAACCTTTGAGGGGGAGAATACTTATTGGAGTGCCTGTGCTTGTGCTGAACAATAAAGTTGGTTTTACCCTTGGGAAGTGGCGAGTAGGTGCAGAACTTTGCTCAACAGAAAGTGGCTGAAAGATCAGTAGCACTGAAATGGGAAAAGGATGAAAAAAAAGTGGCAACAGGATTTTATTTTTATTTTTTTAAAAAGGGAATTGAGCTGAAGCAAACCCCATAGATTTAACAGTTTAAAAAACAGGTACATTTCTGTCACATGCCGGAAATTTAACTGTCAGTTGGATGTGTTCTCAACCAAACTTTCAAACTATCCAATGGCTGTTGTTATAACTGTTCACTTTTAGCACCATGGCAGTTGAAGATCAAATGGAAGCGACAATGGTGGCTTCCTTGGCTGAAAATAATAGGAAGGTTTACTTCCACTGTAATGTTACATGGTAACTGATTCAAATGTCAAAAAAAAATTATAGTAATCAATCAATGATTTAAATGCTGGATTCCTGGTAGGATCAACATGTATATATTTGCATCTATTGAACAGATGTCAGAAAATACTAATGGTATATTAACCAAGCCAAATGGGAGCATATAAGAGAAGTTCATGGTTATGGCTTACATACCCTTTATGCCAGCCATCTTCAACCTGAGTTCCATGGAAGCCTGAGGTTGCTAGGTGTTCCTTGAGCTGTGGCTGATTGACCTCCCATTTGATGGTGCCTGCATAGTTCTGAAGCCAATACTACTTGGCAGTACCAGCTGCTTTAAACCCAGCGATCTTTTTAGCTGCTGTAAGGGGGGCATTCCTCCCTTTGGCCACCAATGTAAAGGGCATTATTTTCATTGACCACCGATATAAGGAGCATTCTTCCCAATGACTACTAGTGTAAGTGGCATTCCTCCCGCAGATGGCAAATGTAAGGGGCATTCTTCCCACTGACCACCAATGTAAGGAACATTCTTCCCACTGACTACCAATGTAAGGAACATTCTTTCCACTGACCACCAATGTAAGGGGCATTCTTCCCACTGACCACCAATGTAAGGAACATTCTTCCCACTGACCACCAATGTAAGGGGCATTCTTCCCACTGACCACCAATGTAAGGAACATTCTTCCCACTGACCACCAATGTAAGGAACATTCTTCCCACTGACCACCAATGTAAGGTACATTCTTCCCACTGACTACCAATGTAAGGGGCATTCTTCCCACTGATCCCCAATGTAAAGAACATTCTTCCCACTGACTACCAATGTAAGGACCATTCTTCCCACTGACCACCAATGTAAGGGGCATTCTTGCCACTGACCACCAATGTAAGAAACATTCTTCCCACTGACCACCAATGTAAGGACCATTCTTCCCACTGACCACCAATGTAAGGGGCATTCTTCCCACTGACCACCAATGTAAGAAACATTCTTCCCACTGACCACCAATGTAAGGAACATTCTTCCCACTGACCACCAATGTAAGGAACATTCTTCCCACTGACCACCAATGTAAGGTACATTCTTCCCACTGACTACCAATGTAAGGGGCATTCTTCCCACTGATCCCCAATGTAAGGAACATTCTTACCACTGACCACCAATGTAAGGAGCAATCTTCCCACTGACTACCAATGTAAGGACCATTCTTCCCACTGACCACCAATGTAAGGGACATTCTTCCCACTGACCACCAATGTAAGAAACATTCTTCCCACTGATCCCCAATGTAAGGGGCATTCTTCCCACTGACTACCAATGTAAGGGGCATTCTTTCCACTGACCACCAATGTAAGGAGCATTCTTCCCACTGACCACCAATGTAAGGAACATTCTTCCCACTGATCCCCAATGTAAGGAACATTCTTCCCACTGATCACCAATGTAAGGGGCATTCTTCTCACTGACCACCAATGTAAGGAACATTCTTCCCACTGACCACCAATGTAAGGGGCATTCTTCCCACTGACCACCAATGTAAGAAACATTCTTCCCACTGATCCCCAATGTAAGAAACATTCTTCCCACTGATCCCCAATGTAAGGAACATTCTTCCCACTGATCCCCAATGTAAGGAACATTCTTCCCACTGATCCCCAATGTAAGGAACATTGGGCTTTATTCACAAAACCAGATCGCATACAGTATGTGTGTGTCCAGACACATAAATACTGCACGCTATTCTGAAACTGTCAATCTACTATACCGTTCTGCGGTATTTACCTCAAAACACTAAAAAAGGTCAGTAAATACTGCATGACCAGGCATTAAACTCCATTGCGATGAAGGAAATAAATAATTAGATGCATTCGGTAATTAGATATTGAGTGAAGCATGCGCTATTTATGTTGATGGGGACAGGGCGCTCTTCCCCACAACCCTGGCCGGTGGTTTTGGGGGTCTGTGAGCGGAGGGCTTTTGGAATCTGGAAGCCCCCTTTAACAAGGGGGTCCCCAGATCCTGGCCCATCCACCCAAAAGCACCCCCAAAGTTGAGGGCATGTGGCCTGGTATAGTTCAGGAGAGGGGGGTGGGGCGCTCGCTCAACCCACTCCCCCCTTTCCTGACCTGCTGGGCTGCATGCTCAGATAAGGGTCTGGTATGGATTTTGGGGGGACCCCACGCCATTTTTTTTTTTTTTCAAAAAATTTTAGCATTGAGTTTTTCCTCACAATCCATACCAGACCCGATGGGCCTAGAATGAATTGGGGGAGGGGGCACGCCGTTTTATTTCCTTAATTTTTATTGTCTTGTTTTTTTTACATTCAGTTGTCAGCAAGGAATCCCGCTGACAGCTGATGACTCATCGGTTGTTAAGGACTCAGTTGCGGTCCGCTCCTTAACAGCCATGTCAGTTACTGGTTGTTTAAGACACCGGCAGCCGCCCGCTCCTTTAGAACATCTTCTACTGTACATAAATATGTCGGCTACCGCCAGGCGTTAACTTATCGCATGTTTTCACTACTAAAGTACCGCAAGAGTTCATAAAATAACTGTGGCATTTTAGTAGCGTTTTTTTGTGAATACCGAAAAACATTTTGAAAAACGCCGAGTGGTATTTTTACTGCATTTTCTAAGGTCCTCTATACTGCTTCGTGAATGAAGACCATTGTTCCCACCAATGCAATTGGCATTCTTCCCACAGACCACCAATGTAAAAAACAATCTTCACACTGACCACCAATGTAAGGGGCATTTTTTCTTCTGACTCCAATGAATTGGTTGTAGCAGGGCTCCCGATACCTGAAAATTATCTCATGGGCTACTCTGGGGTAGCAAATTTGAAAAAGGTTGCTTTTAGCTATGATTCATGGCTTTGGTCCTCACCGTCTGATTCACTTATCTCCAGTGTGCAGATTATACCTAGCGCAATCAGTGTTTAATTTAACCCCAGGACCTCTTCTGGTGCCACTACTGCCAGGCTTACAGAAAGTATAGCATGTCTTATGTAGTCTCTCACCATCCTCTTTATCTCTCCCTGATTGGTTCTGTGATTTGAGTGGTTTTGTCATCCTTGATATTAATGACGACCTTTCTCTACGAGAGGAAAATTTCCTCGTTACCGTGCTCATCCATCGCTCTGAAGTTATTGATATGGCCCATCGTTTCCCACAGGAAAGGGATTATATATACTTTAAGCTTTGAGTGGCAACAACACTTTGGATTATCAAGCAGGCATACCCAATAAATTGGCTCCTGAGTGTACATTACAATGTAGGGGTTCAGATATTCGGTATGGTTTTAAAATAACACATGAAAGGCCTTAATTCCAGTTTTAAAACGTTCAGAGGTTTCTAGGTGTGCTGATATATATATATATGTGTGTGTGTATATGTATATGTATATATATATATATATATATATATATATATACAGTATCTCACAAAAGTGAGTACACCCCTCACATTTTTGTAAATATTTTATTCTATCTTTTCATGTGACAACACTGAAGAAATGACACTTTGCTACAATGTAAAGTAGTGAGTGTACAGTTTGTATAACAGCCATTAATGTCTAAACCGCTGGCAAGAAAAGTGAGTACACCCTTAAGTGAAAATGTCCAAATTTGGCCCAAAGTGTCAATATTTTGCGTGGCCACCATTATTTTCCAGCACTGCCTTAACCCTCTTGGGCATGGAGTTCACCAGAGCTTCATAGGTTGCCACTGGAGTCCTCTTCCACTCCTCCATGATGACATCACGGAGCTGGTGGATGTTAGAAACCTTGCGCTCCTCCACCTTCTGTTTGAGGATGCCCCACAGATGCTCAATAGGGTTTAGGTCTGGAGACATGCTTGGCCAGTCCATCACCTTTACCCTCAGCTTCTTTAGCAAGGCAGTGGTTGTCTTGGAGGTGTGTTTGAGGTCGTTATCATGTTGGAATACTGACCTGCGGCCCAGTCTCTGAAGGGACGGGATAATGCTCTGCTTCAGTATGTCACAGTACATGTTGGCATTCATGGTTCCCTCAATGAACTGTAGATCCCCAGTGCCAGCAGCACTCATGCAGCCCCAGACTATGACACTCCCATCATCATGCTTGACTGTAGGCAAGACACACTTGTCTTTGTACTCCTCACCTGGTTGCTGCCACACACGCTTGACACCATCTGAACCAAATAAGTTTTTCTTGGTCTCATCAGTCCACAGTACATGGTTCTGAGTGGGGCCTGTCCTGTTAAACCGCTGTATGGTCTTGGCCACCGTGCTGCAGCTCAGTCTCAGGGTCTTGGCAATCTTCTTATAGCCTAGGCCATTTTTATGTAGAGCAACAATTCTTTTTTTCAGATCCTCGGAGAGTTCTTTGCCATGAGGTGCCATGTTGAACTTCCATCAAAATGGATTAACAATGGTAATAACACAATTTAGCATGCAAAGTGATTAACAGTAAGGACTAGGCATAGATGATATTTTGCGTCCAGATCAGCAACAGTAGCAAGGCCACCTCAAGTGCAGCAGTGAACAGTAGTAAAGTTTAATCTACTGAGTGCTGGAACTATACTGCCAGAGGATATTTATGATGCTGATGCTGGGGGAAGGGGGGCAGTGGAACAAAGGGGACTTGAAGAAAAGTTATTAAGGGAGGAGCAGTCCTTTGAGATGATTTTCTGATGGCTATTGTCGGGGCCCTTTAAGAGCGTTGGTGCACTTAACAAAAGTCCCAGTTAACTTGCATGTAGTATACATACAGTATAGTAGCAGCATAGTCTCGGCACAGTATAATGCAGTATAGGGTTGGTATAGGTGCAGTCTAGGTTTGGAATAAGAGTGGTACAGAGTGCAGTATAGATACAGTATGGATTGGGTACACTTGGTATCCTGCTCTCAGTGGCTCAGTCTCTGCTAGCAGTATCAGCAATGGGCGAATAGCCCTCTAAGTAGTCCCCGTACTGCCATGCTAATCTTTCTCTGTTGAAGGGGGCCTCCTCGGTCTCTCCCCGAAGGCCTCCGGTGAACAGCAGGGGGAAGCAGAGTATGAGTAGATGGTCCACTCTCTCTGCGGCAGCAGTGCAGGTGCTGTAATATGAGCGGTGCTGTGCTATCCCCATGTGTCCTCACTCCCAGTCTCAGGAGCAAAATTCCGCTGGTATGGTCTCCCGCTGGCAAGCGAATATCCAGACAGCGATGCTGTCTCTCTCTCTAACTCCCTTAATGCCAAGAGGAAGAGCTTTCCCGGACAGTTTAATAAAAATCATCTCTCATTCCTACTGCTCAATGCATATTGAAATCTGTAGTGTAAGGAGTCTATGCGTCCCATTATTTACCTTCCTTCTCAAACTACAACTCCCAGGAATCTCAGTGCTCTGTATAGAAGCTTGCTCGGTTTTAGCTCTCTCCTGCTGTCCGAAGGAGAATAGTGCATGCAGCATAACATCAGTATCTCAGTAGAAGGACAGAAGAATAAAAGGCAATATCTCCTTCTCCAGATTGCTGTAGCCCAGCACCTGGCTTACACATATAAATATATATATATCTCAGCCGTTCTCTGTCAGCAGCTGTAGAAATGCATAAGGGATTGTAGAATCTCCTAAATGATAGGTCTGCTGCGGAGAGCTCCTGAATCACACTATGATCTCGTTCCTTCACTGATAGAATAATGGAAGCAAATTCTCAAAGACCCACGTTAGCACTGCCAGGTCATGAAATCACTCTGCCCAAGCCTCTGCAACATTTATGGTCCACATGAGCCCCAGGCCCTGGAAAGCAATAAAAATTGCAGCTTTCTGAGCTTCTCCGGCTGATGTGCATCTGAAAACAGATGCATCTCCTTCATCCTGCAGCCATGACTTTAATGTACAACACTAAGGGAAAGGAGAACGGAAGAATTGTCACCAATAAGGCACCAACAGTCACCTTTCCAGTGCAGGATAGAGCAAGCAAGAAGGAATCTGTTTAGCCACTACAGGCATCGCTGGTGGAGAGTTGACAATGAGTGTTATAACTAGCAATGACATAATTGGTGATGTCATCATGTGCTTGTAGAGGAAGGAATTAGTATGGATCTAGCATGGACTTAAATCTTTGGAAAGGCACCAGTGTAGAGCGTCAGGCTAAATACTTATTGACCAAACACTGGATACCTGACTATCCTGCCTACTATAGTACTCCAACGATTGAGTTCAGGTGTCTTCAGTGAAGGGTACTGATAATATTACATCATACAAAGACATTGTAGACAATTGTGCTCTTCCAACCTTGTGGTAACAGTTTGGTGAAGACCCTTCCCTGTTCTACCAAGACTGTGCCCCTGTGTTCAAAGCCAGCTTCATAAAGACATGGTGTGACCAGTTTGGTGTGGAGGAACTTGAGTGTCCTGCTCTGACCTCAGTCCTACTAACACCTTTAGGATGAATTGAAATGCCAGATGTGAGCCAGGTCCTCTCATCCAACATCAGTGTCTGACCTCACAGATGGGCACAAATTCCCACAGACCCTCAGAAATCTTGTGGAAAGTCTTCCAATAGGGTAGAATGGGAAAGGTTGCCAAGGAGAGGTTGGCACACAACTCCATATTAGTGGCCACAGTTTTGAAATTAATGAGATGGACCCATGATATCCCCATAAAGAGGACCTGTCATTTACCCAATACTAGCCACCTTGTGATAACAATGAATTAAATTAAAATCAAAGTAATGCAAGTTTTGGGAAGGCCCACCAGTTTAGTGGTTGGGCCTGAAGCAGACTGACGATAGGGTGAGCTCTGACCCATGGAACAGGGCTAAAATGTTGTGTTTATGATACACCGAGCTAACACAATTTTGTTCATTTAGGGTTTATGTCTACTTTAGAATCAGATTTTATTCTTATAACTCATTTAATGCATGATACTGAGCTGCGCTAACTACAGAGGGCAGGGCTTGAAGCCTGAGGACAGCTTTAGCTTGCATTTCCTCTGGCATGAATTCACAATAAATAAGCACTTTGGGTGCAGAAACCGGATGCTAAGGTCACAATAAGCTTAACCTGAGTATAAATGTAATGGCTTAATGCGTGACCATTAGAGCATTCCATTAAATTGACATCAGAACCCCGATGGTAACCTGTGACCGAATAACCAGTGATGGACCCGGAGCGCGCTCTGACGCTTTGCACTTAACATGGCCACAGCTGTTGGCATCGGAGAGCGGAGAATCAGCGATGTTTACAATAATGACGAGTAATCTGCTCTAACGACTGCGTCTACTTAAGTCCCATAACATGCTATTTCAGAAATGACCAACGTAAAAGCGATGTTTATATCCGCCCCATCGCCGCACAGACACCTTTTACAAAGCCAAAAGCAATTTCTCCCACTTACCAGCTAAACGCAGATCTGATTTAAGATGTGGTGAGTGAGGGGGGTAGCTTTGTTTTTTTTTTTCCCCCTCCGTATGCCGCCAGTGCGGAGAGCATTTCCATTGTAGGGAAATTACATTTATATGTAGGATAGTAAAACGGAGTTTGATGAAGTGACTATTGTAAGATAATTTTTTGAAGCATTAAAATGCCCTGCGCCGCGCCGTCAGCTCCCATAAACTCATGGCTGATAAAATCCTCCTCTCCAAGTTTATCCGCAGATTTAAGCCAATCAAAACCTAATCGCTTGCCGTCATAAAAGCCAAGCGGGTAAACAAATTGAAACATCGCGCCGCACTTGTCTGTAGTGCTGTTGGGAAGAGGTTTATTGAAACACAAGTCTGTTTACATCCGCCTGTCCATAGGAACTCATGAGCTGAAATGAATGAAAAACTGACAAGTGGACCTTATCGGATCGCCTGTGTGAAAGGGGCCTTAACCTCTTAGCGCCATCGCCTTCCGGCTCTTTTAGGAGGTTTATGATTCCTGGGGGGTTGGGGCTTAAGACCAAGTGACCGCCATGATTGGCTGTCACAGCGGACACATGACCCGAAAACCTTCTGTTCGCAAGGACCAATCGGGAGCTGATGGTCAGGTGATGGTAATTGTGTCGGGAGCGTGCAGCACGTGTACCCTCAGCACAGGTGTATTGGCAGCAATTCAAGCAAATATGCAGCCCCTCTGCACTAAGGACCAGGCGCCGAGAGGCTGCATATTTGCGTATGGCTGGCGCCAAGGAGTTAAAGGGATTATAAAGTCTCAAGGTTTTTCTATGAATATGCATTAAAGTGACACTAAAGGTTCAGTTTTTTTTTTGTTTTTTTTTAAAATAACAAACATGTCATACTTACCTCCACTGTGCAGCTCGTTTTGCACAGCGTGGCCCCGAACCTGCTCTTCTGGGGTCCCTCGGCGGCTTTCGCGGCTCCGCCTCACATCAAATAACTTCCTAGGAGAAGCGCTCTCCCGGGGGGTTACCTTGTGGGCACGCTCCCGAGTCCAGCATTCGGCGTCCATAGAGGCCGAATGCCAGGGGCGGACTGACCATTCGGGCACTCGGGCACTGCCCGAGGGCTCCATGCCACTAAGGGGCCCCATCAGGGTTGCCAGCCTCAATAAAACCAGGGACAGTATGTAAAAATCTGTGTTTTTTATAAATCCCAAGATTATAGCTGCCCTGCCTCTCCTGTACCTTTTCAGTGTGTGTATGTGTATTCTGTGTGTGTATACTGTGTGTGTATATTGTGTGTCTGTGTGTGTATACTATATGTGTGTGTGTGTGTGTGTGTATACTGTGTGGCCCCATAATCTATTGCCTGGGGGCCCCATAATCTCCTATTGCCCAGGGGCCCCATAATCTTCTCCTATTGCCCGGGGGCCCCATAATCTTCTCCTATTGCCCGGGGGCCCCATAATCTTCTCCTATTGCCCGGGGGCCCCATAATCTTCTCCTATTGCCCGGGGGCCCCATAACCTTCTCCTATGGCCCGGGGGCCCCATGAGTTGTCAGTTCGCCCCTGCCGAATGCAGGACTCGGCCCCGCTCCCGACACCTGTGTCAATGGATTTGATTGACAGCAGCGGGAGCCAATGGCCAATAGGACAAGTTCGAGGGTTCAAGTAAGTAAAACGGGGGGGGGCTAGGAGGCCTTTCACTGGCAGGTGTTTTTTCACCTTAATGCGTAGGATCGTGAAAAAACACAAACCTTTACAACCCCTTTAAGGTGAGAAACCTTCTTTTCTGCAGCTGTCCCCAGAGCCCCTCTTTTTTCATACCTGAGCCCATTCATCCAGCGATGTGCACGAGCCCAGCGGCTCCAGCTGCTGTCTCTGTACTCATTGGATACATTGAATTGATTGGAATCATTGGCTCTTGCTGCTGTCAATCAAATCCAGTGACATGGGGGGGCCGGGCCCAGTCCCGCTGTCTGTGTCAATGGACGCAGCAGCGAGACTCAGGAGAGTGCCCGTGCAGGTGCCCCCATATAAAGCATCTCTCTCCGTGGGGGCTCCGTGGAGGGGAGGAGCCAGGAGCGCCGGCGGGGCACCCCAGAAGAGGAAGGGATCGGGGCTGCTCTGTGCAAAACGCTTGCACAGAGCAGGTAAGTATGACATGTTTGTTGTTTTTATGAATAAAAAATGAAACCTTTACAACCCCTGTAGACAGGTCCACTTTAATAAAAAAAAACTCTCCGCAGGTTCACGTTAAATTGGCAGACTGATGCCGCTGTTTGTCTTCTTTCCAAGGTGCAAGTAGCAAGCGATTTGTTTGTTTGCGGAGAGGCAGGCAGGTGCACATCCTTCGCTTTCTTCCCGTCTGCCTTTGGTCCAAAACAACGATCCCCCTGGACATTGTGACACAGCAGAGCGGCGACAGATGTAAGGGGGGGAGCTATTCTTAGATGCTTTGCCTCTCCTCACCTTTTCATGGAACTGCTCTGGAAACGAGGATTGTGAGCAGCTGCGGATCCGCACACGGCTCCCGCCATTTACATATCCATCGTGATGTTTGCTTTCTGCTCACAGACAATAAAGAGAGCGGTGCGAGCGGAGGATTTCCTCCTCTGATTATCATTTTTTTTTAATTAGTTTCCATCTACTGGTCCAGCGCAAGTGTTTAAGGAATTATCAAAATTTAGTTCAGAAAAGAATAAATTACCTGGCAAGTTAAATGTATTTGTTTTGGCTGAACCATGCAAGCAGCTTAACCCTAAATTATTTTTTTTCTGTCCATAGCATGACTTCCATGTCTGTATGCAGGGAATCAAGAGGGGAGAAGAGAGGGGTTACAATTTGGGATGAGCCAGGGTTCGGTAACTTCAAAGGAGTTCAGATGCTGAACCTGAACCCCAGTGAAAGTTGAATACCCTTGGAACCCATCCCATTGAAACCCCATTGGGAGCTAAATGCCCTTGAAACCCCCATTGGGAACTGAATCTGTCAAATACAAAATGTTCATTTTCTGGGCTCATAAGGGGTGTCCACAAATAGCATGGGAGGTGGACGATGCCTTAGGGAGCATTTTCCAATGCAAACATTTTTTATTTTATTTACTTTCTCTGGGAGCAGTCATTTTTTTAAATATTGAGCGGGCAGCCTCCCTTTTCTCTCCTAGTCCATAGCAGGCCACATACCCTCAACATGGGCTGGCACCTGATCCTCATGTTAATGAGAACAAAGGCCTCTTTCCCAAAACTCTGGTCCGGTGGTTGTGGGAGGGTCTGCGGCGGGCAGTGGTACTGTCAGAATGTAGAAGTCCTCATTAAAACTAAGGAAGTCACACAAATACTGACCTCCCTTGCCCTACAGGAATTAGTAATGGCTATCTATTAAAGAAAAAAACAACAACATAGGAATAAAGACACCCAAACATTTGACAAGTCTTTTATTTCAAAATAAGAATCCCCCCAAAAATTCCCTCGTAAATTCATGGTCAATCATGATGCCTGCCAAGACAACGAAACAGACTCAGCACACACACAACCAATCCTGATGCTACCGCTCACTGAAGGACGACTACCCAAGCTGTCATCAGATATATAAGGGAGGGAGTGGGGATAGTAGTGACATCATTGATTTTCACCCCTCGTACCCCTCTAGTTATGGAAGCTCATTTCCAGTTACACAGATTATGTGCTGAAAACCTCAACCCCTAAAGCAGTGGTCTTCAAACTGCATCCCAGGGGGCCGGATGCGACCTTTCGCTTACTTTTATCTGGCCTTTGGGGCATTATTCCTCCCATTGTCCGCAACAGTGGGGCATAGTTTCTGCCACGGACCCCAACGATGTGACACTGACACCAATGATGGGGCATTGTTCTTTCCACTGATACCAGTGATAGGGCACTATTCCTCCCATTGATGCCAATGATGGGGCGCTATTTCTCCCACTAACACCAACAATGTGGCAATGTTCCTCCCATTGACATCAATAATGGCATTATTTCTCCCACTGACACCAAAACAATTGGACAGTACTCCCACTGACAACAGTGATGGGGCACTATTCCTCCCATTGACACCAGTGGCGGGGCACTATTCCTACCAATGACCCCAGTGATGGTACACTATTCCTCCCATTGATACCAAGAATGGGGCACTGACTCTAAAACATTTTCTACTCCCACTGGCCTTAGCAGGGCCCCCCTAAAGTTTGAAGGACAGTAAGCTGGCCCTTTGTTTACAAAGTTCGGAGACCCCTGCTCTAAAAGAACACCACAGATCCTATTTGTTGTGTGCTTGGTTATTCTCAGAAAAAGTTGTAAGGTGCAGATTATTCTCACAAAGGATGCAATGGATAATCAAAAATTGAGATTTTTTTGGACTACAGATGTTGGATGGTTGTAAAATTTAAAAAAAAGTTAAAGTAACCAACAACCCTGCTAAGTATTGTGGTACTAGCTAGAGGAACACAATAGGGTTGATTTACTAAAACTTCTAACTTCAGCTTCAATAATGCTTTCAGAAAAAAAAAACCTGGAAGCTGATTGGTTTCTATGCAAAGCTGCACCAGTTTTAGTAAATCAACCCCAATATGAAGTGCGGTGGAAGTAACTCCATTGTAAAGTGCTTTCTGGTGTCCTAAAGTGGCTGTTAGCAGAGGGCTTGAAGCACCAATGAGGCAGATTCCAAACCACGTCGGAATATCTTTTAAATGTGCTTGATTTTTTTTTTACTATTTATTAAATCCAGCTGCCTCCTTTCAAAACTTGACCCTTACCAACTCAATCCAAAACGAAAAAAAGAAAAGTTTTGCTTGGGTACATTTACACTCATAAGTGTAGTTTTTGGCATGTTGAGCAGACCCATTCATTTTTTATCCTTGGACCAAAAACTTTAGCCTGACCTTTTTTTTTTTCCCGGTGTGCCGTAAGGCAATGTGTACATTTATGTGTACTTGTTCTGAGTGTGTCTGCATGTTGGGGTGCCATTAAGAATGAATGGGTATGCACTCTATAGCACATATGCCGCGTACTGTTGTACTGAGTGTAGGTACATGTAGAAAGGTAGCAATTCATTAAACATTGCCACATCCTCCAGTTCAGGAAATGGTCTATATAACCTAATATTACAGAACTGTAAAAGGAGAATGCACTTACTACTGGGAGTGAAAATCGTACAAGATAATAAAAAAAAAAAACACTCTCGGAATCCAAGTATGAAGTATATTTGTCTATATCATCCTTACTCAACCTTTTTAACACAGAAGTACCCTTGAAATAACTTTCCAATCTCAGGGAACCCCTGCTAAAAATTACTATATCTACAACTCATGACACATTTGTGTAATGGTCAGTGGGGAGATAGTTCCTTACACTTGTGGTCATTGGGTAGATAAACCCGTTACAGATAGCCAAAAAGATCAATGGCGTCAGTGGGAACTTATCTAAGAGGCAGAATTTGCTTGTCGCTCAAGGAAGCCCCAGCAACCTCTGGAGGAACCCTAGCTGAGAAACTGTGGTCTACATGATTATAATGAGAATGACGACAACCATTCCAGTAAAGAAGACCCAGGACTCTGTGCCCTAACACGTCTAGTGTCTTGTAAGATCCTCTGTCAAGTTTTGGTGTTTCATGAACTACCAAAATACAAATAGTTAAATTCTTCCCACGATGTTCATCCCTTTGCTGGCAGTCTCAACCACATGAGGGTTCCCATTTTTTTTTTGGTAGAAACTCATAAATTAATTTGTGCATGTTTGTTTCTTGTATCGCATCTCATGGCACATACTTAAGCTACTTGATCCCAACGGAAGCCCACAATGCCCACACTCTTCCAAGTTCAGTTGCCCTCTCAGGGGCACCTTTATTGGTGTCCTCCTTATGAATCTTCTTGAGAGTGGCGCCCCTTCAATCCCTTACCCTTTTAATACCCTACCACCAACCTATCTCCATTATAACTGCTCTTCCTTACCATTTTCCTCTCTGTCCTTTTTTTCCCCTTACCTCTTCGCATGTCTTCTTACAGTATTGGCTCTTTTAAGTTCACTTCTCTTCCAGGGAGAATTTTGTAGTTACATGACCTCTGTACACCACTGTGCATGAGCCTTTTTTTTTTTTTTTTTTTTGCCTCTTATTACCTAACATTTTAACTGAGCCCTCCTGAGCATTACATACTTATTTATTTTCCTCCCCCAGCACTCTGTTTAGCCATCAGAAGCAAATGAAAAGCCCTCTTTAAGATTACGTTCATAATCTTGCATAGAAGGGTAGTCTTAAGGTGATTGTAAACCTTTGTTTTTTTAAAATAACAAACATATCATACTTTCCTCCACTGTGCAGTTCCTTTTGCACAGAGTGGCCCCGAACCTCATCTTCTGGGGTCTCCCGGCGGTGCTCGCGGGTCCTCCTCGCATCGGTAAACCCTCTGGGAGAAACTCTTTCACTGGGGGTTACCTTGCGGGTGCGCTTCCGAGTCCAGAATTCTCATCCATAGACACAGAATGCCGGACTCCGTCCCGCCCCCCGGCACCCGCGTCACTGGATTTGATTGACAGCAGCGGGAGCCAATGGCTGCGCTGCTATCAATCTATCCAATCAAGATCCAAGAACCCAGGGCAGAGAAGGTGAGTGCGTCTGCACTGAGGGAACGAACAGGCTCAGGTAAGTAAAACAGGGGGGCTGGGGGGGCGATCAGTGTCAGAAGTTTTTTCACCTTAATGCATAGGATGCATTAAGGTGAAAAAACATGAGCGTTTACAACCCCTTTAATACTACATCATATAAACACTTTGTAGACAACTGTGCTCTTCCAGCCTTGTGGTAACGGTTGGTGGAAGACCCTTTTCTGTTTCAGCATGACTGTGCCCCTGTGTACAAAGCCAGCTCCATAAAGACATGGTGTGACCAGTTTGGTGGTGGAGGAACTCAAGTGCCCTGCACAGAGCCCTGACCTCAACCCTACCGAACACCTTTGGGATGGATTGGAACGACGATTGTGTTCTTCTCATCCAACATCAGTATTTGACCTTATAAATGGTACCAATTCTTACAGGCACCCAAAAGCATTCCTAGAAGTGTGGAGGATGTTATAGCTGCAAAGGGAGGGGAATCCATATTAATGGCCATGGCAAGAAGGGCAACTCTATAATAATGGCCATGGCGGGAGGAGCAACTCTATATTAATGGCCATGGTGTGGGGGGCAACTAAATATTAATGGCCATGGTGTGAGGGGCAACTAAATATTAATGGCCATGGTGTGAGGGGCAACTAAATATTAATGGCCATGGTGTGAGGGGCAACTTAATATTAATGGCCATGGTGTGGGGGCAACTAAATATTAATGGCCATGGTGTGAGGAGCAACTCTATATTAATGGCCATGGTGTGAGGGGCAACTCTATATTAATGGCCATGGTGTGAGGGGCAACTAAATATTAATGGCCATGGTGTGAGGGGCAACTCTATATTAATGGCCATGGTGTGAGGGGCAACTATATATTAATGGCCATGGTGTGAGGGGCAACTAAATATTAATGGCCATGGTGTGAGGAGCAACTCTATATTAATGTCCATGGTGTAAAGGGCAACTAAATATTAATGGTCATGGTGTGAGGGGCAACTAAATATTAATGGCCATGGTGTGAGGAGCAACTCTATATTAATGGCCATGGCGGGAGGGGCAACTCTATATTAATGTCCATGGTGTAAAGGGCAACTAAATATTAATGGCCATGGTGTGAGGGGCAACTAAATATTAATGGCCATGGTGTGAGGGGCAACTAAATATTAATGGCCATGGTATGAGGGGCAACTAAATATTAATGGCCATGGTGTGAGGGGCAACTAAATATTAATGGCCATGGCGTGAGGGGCAACTATATATTAATGGCCATGGTGTGAGGGGCAACTCTATATTAATGGCCATGGTGTGGGGGCAACTAAATATTAATGGTCATGCCAGGAGGGACATCTCCATATTATTGGCCATGGTTCTGGACTAGAATGGCCAACAAGCTCATAGAGGTATGATGGGCAGGTGTCCACAAATGTTTGGTTATAGTGTAAGTATATAGAATGGAAGGGGAGGGGGGGGGAGTAAAACGAACCTGTTGCTTTATTCTAAGTTTTCATTTCTATATCCCTCATCGTCAAGTTGCAGGCTCACAAGAGACATCCAGAAGTGAAGGCAAAGCTTTTGTACGAGAACAGAATGAATGTGCATTGCTGCTATGGAGACGCTCTTCTCTGACCCTGAAATGTATGAACTTTACATACATCTCGCGGTAGACAAGACATTTTGTTTCAAAAATCCTTTTTTTTTATCTGCTTTTTTCTCTCCCCTTCAGTTTCGCTCATTGTTCTTCTTTCATCGGAGAGATAAGTTGATATAATCCGTCGCAGAGTAGCCGGTTTGGAAAACAAACACATTTTGGACGGTTTCATGCTGCCAGACAAAGGACATTTAGAAGTAATGTATTATTTGTGAGCTCACGCAGCACAGAAGGCTGTCTGACATTGTGCATGATGCATCGCAGCCGGGAGCGTGGCGTAGGACGAGGGAGGGCATCGGGAAGGCTCGGCGCCTCTGATCACCGGCTAGGAAGGTGCCGCTTAAGAGTTGCCGCCATAACAGTGACAGATGGCAAAGCGTGAAGTTATTGTATGAGTCAATGTTGAGATTGAAATTGCGTGCGTGCCTAAACGGGCTATCAATTACATCAGAAGGAAGATGATTCACCAACATTTGAGGGACCCGCAAAACACTGCTGAAAAGCGGTTAAAATGTTTTCTTTTTGGAGGAGAATGAAATGTTTTAGAATTCTCTGACTCCAGTCAGGGAGCCGGAAAGTAATATTTAGGAGAAAACTGAGAGCTGCCTTGTCATTCCCATCCTAGATTACCAAGTTGCTAACCTGGAACAGGTATGTAGGTGGTGAGGTAGGGACTTTGTAACAGTTCACAATGCGCTCTCGCCTCCACAGGTAGCTACTCTAGTTTATTTGTCATAGCAGGTTATATACACTATATTACCAAAAGTATTGGGGCGCCTGCCTTTTCCCACATATGAACTTTAATGGCATCCCAGTCTTAGTCCGTAGGGTTCAATATTGAGTTGGACCACCCTTTGCAGCTATAACAGCTTCAACTATTCTGGGAAGGCTGACCACAAAGTTTAGGAGGGTGTCTATGGGAATGTTTGACCCTTCTTCTAGAAGCGCATTTGTGAGGTCAGGCACTGATGGTGGACGAGAAGGCCTGGCTTGCAGTCTCTGCTCTAATTCATCCCAAAGGTGTTCTATCAGATTGAGGTCAGAACTCCGTGCAGGCCAGTCAAGTTCCTCCACATTGTGGACTCCACATTGTGCCGTTTCTAATAGGGGTCGTGACATCATGCGACTCCCACCAGTCACAGAGCCGGAGTTCGCAGCCCCGGAAGGAAGAGGGGCGAAGATGGACGCTCCCTGCCAGTGGGGACAACGGAGACATTGTGGGCTTCGGTTTCAGGTAAGTGACACATAATGGGCTACTTTGCGATGCATAGTAGCCCATTATGCTTTACCTTTGCAGGGAAATAAAGAGGAAGTAAAACCCACCAGGGTTTACTTCCTCTTTAAGAGTTACATAGTTACATAGTAGGTGAGGTTGAAAAAAGACACAAGTCCAACCTATGTGTGATTATGTGTCAGTATTACATGAAGTTCCCTTCACTGGAACTAAGGGACCAAGCCCAACCCCTGAAAAACAACTCCACACCATAATCCCCCCTCCACCAAATGATTTGTACCAATGCACAACTCAATATTGAACCCTACGGACGAATACTGGGATGCCATTAAAGTTCATGGACGTGTAAAGGCAGGCGTCCCATTACTTTTACTAATATAGTGTATTTTGTTGTGTGTAGGCCCAACTATACATCATCCCTATCGTTGGCGTATTAAAGCCAGAAAGTCTCCAGCTGAAGCGTTGGTGGTGGGTTCTCGAGTAGCTTGTGGCTAACTAGTTTTAGTGGTCTCAACTCGTGAGATGATGTAAAAATAGTTTCACAAGTCACAGTTCACTGTTAAACCTTACCATCCAGTGTAGTTCAGATTCTCTAGTTAACGACATCCAGACCCCCTTGTGTGTCGTATGGATCTTGCTCTGCTCATGTCAAAATAGTCTGCTGTCTTTCGTTTCTCTTCTTGGCTTCTTCATACTCCCCCACCATGCTGGCTGCTCTGGTGCTCCTCCAGTAACAGCCAAATGGGAGCAAATTGCAGCAGAATCATAAAGTGTAGACCCGGGAGTACCACAATTCTTCCAATTCATTACATACACATCAACAATTGAACTAAAAGCATTTCAGCCAAATCCCGACCCGGTTTCTTGGCTTCCTCAAAATTAAGTAGGGACCACCGGCCTGCATAGTTTTTGCAGGCCAGTGAATCGTTAAATGGTGATGGGTAGATTTCCCTGACAGCCCTGGAAAAGAAGAAGTCATCAATGGCAACTCCCTTTCCATCCTATAAAGTTAACCTGTCCTTTACATGGTACATCCTTATTCTTTACTCCTCTGCTGCTTCGTTCAGCTGTTAAGAGGTTTGCAGCATAACGTTTATCCAGAGCTGAGGACTCTCTCTTCGCCCCCCTGTGACAGCAATGAATGTCTGAATGGCCAATGACTAAGGACAATTCCTATTACATGGGGCAAAGGGAGCAAAAAAAAAAAAATACCCAGTACTTCTGGATATGTAATAGGAATGGTGCTTGGAAATTGGCCATTCAGGCATTCAGTGCTGTCACATGGGGTGGAGAGAGGGTCCTCAACCCCGGGTAAGCTGTAAACTTGGAACCTTCCCAGCAGCTGAACACATCGGTGGATGATTGAAGGAAAGTAAAGTATGTGCTCCTGGGGATGGGGGTTGGTATTTTAAAATGGAACTATGAGCCAATAGTTAAAGCCTACCCAAAGTCTGTTGTAAAGCTAACCTATTGTAATGGAAATTTCCTCCCGTACACTCCACTGGTTCTGCTGAATGTGGTTTCACGTTTACCTGCGCCCTGAGTGAGTGCTCCATGATGAACACAATGTTGATGCACCACTTTGCACCAGTATAATTGCTTTCCCCACTTTTAATCCTTTTCATCTGTGATTGATTTCCCCACTTTTACCCTTTTGCCCGTTAAATTCCTCATTTGCAGTTAAGAAGCCTGTCTTCCATTTTTCAAATCTTGTGGCAGGTCATTTATATCCTGGGGGGGTGGGGGGTTCTCCGCTCCAAAGACATCCTCAGACAGAGTAAGAAAAGACAAACAAGGGGGCACCTATCGTTTTTTGCACATGTCTAATTTAAGACAGAATTATATGATTCTTGCATAATTCCAAGACCGGGTCTCTTACAGCTGAAGTTTAGCCCTACAGCTTTGGTCACTCTACTTAACACTGAAGAAGGATGTCCAACGTTGTACTGGCAGCTGGATCCTGAAGAAATCTTCACTGCAGGGATGCCCCGTCCTCTTCCTTTGGCTGAATTTGGGGCGCACAGAGTTTTAACAGAGTCATGCTATAGACCAGTGGTCTCCAAACTGCGGCCCAGGGGCCGGATTTGGCCCTTTTCTTGCTTTTATCTGCCCCTTGGGGCACTACTTCATCCACTGACACCAATGAAGGGGCACACTTCCTCCCAATGACTGCAATGATGGGGCGAAATTTCTGCCAATGACACCGATAATGGGGCACAGTTCCTCCCAAACGACACCAACAATGGGGCCCAATGACACAATTGATGGGGCACAGTTGCTCCCAATGATGGGCCACCATTCCTCCCCAATGACATCAAGGATGGGGCACAAATCTTCTCACTGACACCAAAGATGGGGCGTTGCTTACTTCCACTGATGCTAAGACATTTTTTACTCCCGATAGTCCCAGTCCGGCCCCCCTAAAGTCTGAAGGACAGTAAACTGGCCCTTTGTTTAGAAAGTTTTGGGACCCCTGCTATAGACTTTGTAGCAAGTCACAAGGTAAACAAGCACTGCACAGGAACCAGGATTTACACGATTCAGCCTAGGTTCACACCGACAGAGGTAATGAAATCGTGCAAGTTCAGCTGAACTCGCACAATTTCATTCCCGTGTGTCATTCCCGACTTCGGGTGTGATTTCAGAGACATCTGTGCGGGTTTCTGCACCGATGCCTATTGAAATCGCACCCCGAAGTCGCCAAAAGTAGTACAGAAACTACTTTTGGGAATCAGTGCCGATTCAGACGGTATAAGCCACCGATTTGACATGTCAAATCGCATGCCAAATCGCTGCAATGTGAACCAGGGCTAAATGATTGCGTCATTTTTGAGCTAGCATCTCAGTCTGGGAAGTAGATGGTGGCCCAGAATGATGCCTAAACAAAGAGGGCGCCCTCATTCTGGAGAGATAAGCAAGTGAAGGGATTGCCTGGGGGAAATCTTTGACTTTCGTGAAGGGTAATAAATACCTGGAAGTGTTAAGGCACGTACACACAGGCTGAAAAAAAAACAAAAAACGTCCACAACATCCACCCATGCGTATGGCAGTCTGTCCGGGAAAAACAGCAGCCAACTGATTCCCGATCAGTGTTCTGTCCCCCCCACGAAAAAAATAAGTCAGCAGCTACATATACTGTAGCTGCTGACTTTTAATATTAGGACACTTACCAGTCTAGGGATCCCGCGATGTGTGACGCCACTGCAGCTGATTTTTGGATCGGCTCTTGGGTGCTGCCGCCGCCATTCGTGGTAAAGGCAACCGACAGTGAAGCCTTTTGGCTTCACAGCCCAACCCCTACTGCGCATGCGCGACGCGCGCTGTGCTTTATAACTGGCCCGGTGACGGAGGAAGGAGCAGGGGGGCCAAACTTCAGAGGGACGTTGCCATGGTGCAGTCTCCCAGAAGTGGGGATGGGTACCTGGTTTAAACAGGTACACGTTCCCCCCCCCGAAAGATGCCAAATGTGGCACCGAAGGGGTGGAGAAAGCAGATAAGCGGAGCTTCCACTTTTGGGTGGAATTCCGCTTTAAACAGAAAATGATGAGTATACGATAGGGAGGGATGATATAGCCCAGTGCAGTGTTTAGTAACGATCTCTGAACAACACTTAAGGGTTATTTTAAGGCCAAATCAGGAATTCTAGTTAAACCTTGAGACTCAAGCGCAGTGAACAGTGTATGGACATTAAAATGTTCTCTCTAACTATATATATTCCAGGCTGTTTGCTCGAGTGCAAGATCTGTCGAAGGGACGTTTAATTGCCGCACATTTGCATTATTCATCCATTCACAGGCACGCTTTTGAATCTAATTTTCCCCTAAAGAGCGTTATTTATGGGAGGCGATAAAACGTAACTTCGCCAACAATATTCTCTTCTTTTTTTTCTTTTTTTTTCTCCTCTTTTTTTTTCACCCTTCATTTTTATTCTGTATTAAAGTCCCCAAGACTGTTGCTGCTGTAAAGCGGTGGAATTACATATTTACTAAGCACTGATTACAAAGTGATGCTTTGAAATAATTAATTACAGCTGTTTCTGGAGATGTGCCTAAATACATAACAGATTATCAGTCTCCGGGCTGAATCGCTGCGCAAGTGATTGAGCTAATGGCTGTTGAACTTTAATCTGAGCTGATGTAGTGGTTTAAAGAGAACCTGTTACTTTGCCCTGCCTAATCAAACATGGCCCCTGCGCCAGCAGCCCAAACTTACCATCCTTTTGTCACCCCACCACCTGGGGGGGGGGGGGAGCTTGCCCTGTGTAAGTTCCAGGGACTCTTTATCTACCCTGCCCCTGCTAGGTAATTACCCAATTCGATTTAAAAATAAACTGAACACCTCAATTCTTTTAAGCTGAATCTGAGGATATGCGCAGGGCCACCATTAGAAATCATGGGGCGCCCGAACGGCCTGAGCCCGACCAACCCTCCCCCCCAGCCCCTCGGCAGTGTGTGTTGTGGAGAAACTTGGACAGAGCTCAGGGGTCAAGTATGTAACCCTTTGAGTGCAGGTATTAGGTGTATATAATATACAAAATGAAGATGTCAGGAGTGCAGGGGTCAGGAGTGGGTAGCGTGCAGCTATCTTCTGGCATTTGTGGAAGAGCCGCAGTCTGCAAAAATTAGAAAAAAGAAAGTTCCCTGGCTCTATTTGTTTAGCGGGGGTTGGGGGAGAAAAGGGGGGCTAGTTCATGACTTTTGGGTGCAGGCAGGGTAATCTGCAGTGCCACCTATCCCGACAGTTAAAGTCTGCGTCTGCCCTGGTGGAATTCTATAGAAGAGGTCAAGACTTAAATTATAGGGAACCGCGCTGCAGAAGATTACTCCACCTGCACCCAAAAGTCATTAAACAGTCCCCTTTCTGGCCTTGACTCCTGCTGAATAAATGAGGCCTGGGGAAGTGCTTTTTATAAAATTACTACAGAGCACGGTGCCTAGAACTTTGGAGTCCCCTCTCTGCCTCTGCCCCCCCCCCCTGAAGAATTGGTGGTAGGGGGTCTGGTCCTGGTGTGACACTTTTTGGCAGCCCTGGGTCCCAAGTCTTCTTTCCTCTGGACTGGAACTTTGGAAGGTCCTTCTTTGAGGGCCCATGTTATTCCATGTTGACATTAGCTTCCCATTGGATGTAAGAAGAATACATTGTCAGCATTCTTCCAGGGTCCTGAAGACTGAAAGTGGTGGCATCATGATGACTTGAGGGGCTGCAACAAGATTGGTTAACCAGCCTGGACTGCAGCAGCGAATCATTGGTATTCAATATCGAAAGAGGCAACACTGAGGGTTACATGACAGCAGACTTTGGAGGTACTCGCCGAATCCCTGCCTGGTCTTCCAGAATTCCCTACAGCAGTGGTCATCAACCCTGTCCTCAGGGCCCACTAACAGGCCAGGTTTTATGTATTACCTTGGGGAGATGCAGACTAGAATACTGCAATCACTGAGCAGCAAATGATATCACCTGTGATGCATTTCAGTTATCTTGCAAACCTGGCCTGTTAGTGGGCCCTGAGGACAAGGTTGATGATCACTGCTCTACAGGATCCTTGCCAGGTCTTCTGCAATTCCTTGCAGGATCCCTGCCAGATCTTTCAAGATTCTTCGCGGGATCCCTGTCGGGTCTTCCAGGATTCCTCACAGGTCTCTCCTGGGGCTACCAGGACACCATGCAGGACAAGAGCCAGGTCTTCCAGGATTCCTTACAGGATCCCTGCCAGGTCTTCTATGATTCCTTGCAGGATTTCTGCCAGATCTTCCTGGATTCCTCACAGGATCCCCGGTGGGTTTTCTAGGATTCCTACCAGGTCCCTGCCAGGTCTTCCAGGATTCCTTGCAGGACAACAGCCAGGTCTTCCAGTATTCCTTGTAATATCCCCTTTTCCAGGATTCCTAGGACTTTTACTACCTCCAGGGCTTTCAGAGATTGCTGGGTGTATCCTCTGTCCAGAAGGGTATTTTCTCTCTTGCCTGCTACCTGCCTTGACCCCTGCCTGGACCTGACTACTCATTAGCCTGCTATGACTTATGCCTGGACCTGACTACTCTCTTGCCTGCCACTTGCCTAGACCAGACTATTCACTCGCCCGACCCACCTACTCTCTTGTCTACAGCTCTGTGAACAGTGTCCATACTGTAGCCTTTTCATTTAGATACCCTCCTGGTAGGGGCAGTCCTAATGGCAGCAGCCTGGTCCCAGCTGCAACAAAGAAAACCTGGACTGCAAGGGTTTCTGGTCCATCTCCATCATCAGAAGCTCTGGTGACGATCAACTGCCGCTTAGACCCCACGCGCCTCAGGTTGAACCCACATGACCTGCCAGGGGGCAACTAGAGAGGTAAAGACTATTTTAGAAGGGTTTTTTTTAGTAGGTAAAAGCTGAGGTAGGGCAAGTATTAAGGAAGAGGGTGAGTTGATTTTGCCCAGAGATAGGCTTTAAGCAACTCCAGCCAACAGCCAAATACATAATAAAACAACATAAACACATGTAACCTGTTCAAATATATTACATTTTGTTTTACCCCCTGCCAAATTGTACCGCTGCTCTTCTTTTTGATAGTTTTGCAGCTTCCCATGTGGTGCACATCTAAAAACAAACATGATATCCCCTCTAAGCTGCTCTTGCTGGCATCATTCCATTAGTTGCACAGCTCTGTGAAGAAGTAACGGGATTGTAGTTACTCTATATATGTGATTCAGGGCATGTCAAATTGTCTCTCACGAACGGCAGCTGCCTAGCAATGGAAAACCTACCGCCATTCTCAAGGTTACTGAGCTAATACATAATCTCTGTACTTTCTGTGCTTCATTTGTAGAAATGGTTTGTGTCTTAACTAGGGCCCTGGGTTGTTTACGTAGATAGGAGAATAACTGTGTATAACAGCATGCCTCTACTTATCTTAAAAGTTGTTTGTCCTTCTCATGATCCTGGAACGTAAAACTGCTCTATTGGCACCTCCTGCATTTAGAGGTTCTCCACAAAGTTATTGTAGTTTGGAAAGTCATCATGTAAATGAGAGTAACTTCGCTTTATCCTCCCCAACAAAAGAACGCCCATCATCTTTGGTCTAGGCCAGGGGCTTCAAACTCCATTTCATTGCAGGCCACATTAGCATTATGGTTGCACTTAAAGGGCCAGCTGTATCTGTAAGACTATATACATTTATACAGGGCTTTTTTTCTCAGAGAATAGGTGCAGGAACCCAACACACACCCCTCTGAACTGCATCGAACTGTGGGTGTGAATCTTAAAAGAGCCGTAAATACCAAGAGTGCGTTATGTGCAGAGTTTAGGGTTGCCCTATGCACAGAATGCAGAGTTAAGGAGTGCAGTACGCATGGCACATCAGACGTTTACTTTTAATTGTAATCTTTTGTGCATCTTTAATTAAAAAAAAAAGGAGTGCAGTATGTACCGAGTGCAGAGTTCAGGGGTGTGCTACACACAATGTGCAGAGTTCAGGGGTGTGCTACATACAGAGTTCAGGGTTCAGATCTCTTACACAGGCTGTCCATATCTCACTTACACCCCTCCTTGGCTCTGACCTCTGCACCACTCTACCCCATCCCCACCTCTGCACACAAAGCTGTACATACACTTGCTGGAGAGTTTAATTGGTTGACCTCCACTATGATGAGAGCTTTCATCTCTGATAGTGAAGAGCAAAAGAACTCATTGTTAACTGAGCAAAAGGTATTCATGCAGTTTTCAGAAGCTCTTTACATCATCCAGAGGTCAAGGCATCTCGCATACCAATTGGTCCTTGACAACCAGCCTTTACCTAAGAATGGTCTTTTTCCAGATGAAAGGAAGCTTTTTTGAAACTCTCTCATCAAAAGTAGTTCAGGTCTCTAACATACCACACCAATCTTGGAGAGGGTTCAAGAAAGCACCCTATGTTTTACCCTGCTAAGGTAGGAGAGCTTCTTTCAAAGTACAACTTCTAAGGGCCCTAAGTAAGAAGCTATTATCTGTTCTGGCTCTCAAGAGTGTTTTTTTTTTTTTCTTTTTGTCCACATACTTTCAAAAAGACAGTAACATGGAAGGCTTCATGTGGTGGGTAGGTGGTCAATTGCTGACTTGGTGAAACAGAAGCAATATGGTGTTGTTTCTTTCCCCACTTTCCAGTTATAATAGAATTATATGACCATTTTATATAGAAATCACAAACTTCTATAAATGCTAAACATTTTTAAATTTCTCCACAGAACATTAATGACAGGTGCCCTTCATCTGAGAAGTTTAGTTTGGGGAAGTTCAAGTTCTTTGACGGAAGCTTAAGATGTTGAATGTCATTAACTGTTCACCGTGTCTAGCCGGTGGGGGTTTAAACATTATAGTTGCTGCCATGTATTTATTTCCCCCTTTTGATTAGCAGCGGTATACTGAACATTTTTTTACCGTCTGTGGTTTTCTCCTCACTCCTAGGGCATCTTCAGGAACTAATTCCCGGTGATTACGGGACATACGTCTGAGTCATCGCTGGCCTGATTTCTGTCGTGTTCAGCGTTACACAGGCCTCGAGAGTCTCAGATCCCAAATATCTCACCGCTATTGCCTCTGTGTTCTGCAGAATGGGCTCTCTGTCTTTTTTTTCCCATACACAAAGTTGAAATTTTAGGCTTCTTGGTGAGAATTTTTCCTTCCCAGTCCCATAAAGTTCTGTTGCAAGCAACCCTCGTTTTTCATGTGCAGCTTTGCGACACCGAACGACCCTTCAGAGCACCGGGGACACAGTGCTTCGGAAGAGATGTTGTTGACAAAGCACTATTAGGTTGTTTTATAGATGGGGTATTCAAATCCGAGTTTCTTTAAGTTGAAAAAAACTTTATTGGAGGACTGGGGATGTAATGATTCTAGAAATGGTTCTGTTCTCTTGCAGCTCAGATAGCGTCTATGGTCTTGGATGTCTTATTGGATGCAGGATGCTAGTAAACTTTATACATTGATTTGCTGGAAGTTTAGAGACGTATCAGTCTAAATTAGACCAAAGGAACCGACGTGCAGAACAAATGACAAAGTAGATGTACAACCCTCCAGATGATATGCAGGCTGTATTCACCAAAACTGTATTTAAAGTGGAACTCAAATCTAATACATGCTTTAGACCAGCCAAACCTGCATTTTTGCTCCAGATGAACCCCTTCAAAATCATTTTCAGGTCTTTGGGAAGTAATACTCAAACCAAGAATTCTCCTTACATTGGTGGTCAGTGGGAAGAATGTCCCTTACATTCAGTGGTGTAGCGATGGGGGTGCAGACCGCACCCTGGTGACACCCGCCAGAGGGGTAACACCATCAAGTAGGAAGCGATATCCGACCGCAATGGTGTCACCCCCATCCGTAACAGGGCACCAACGTACAAGGCACTGTGGCAGGCTAGATAGGAGAGAGCCCGATGAAGGGGTGGGGGGGTTGGGGTTGACACCATGTTTTACCGCACAATGTGACACCAACCCTAGTAATACCACTGCTTTCATCGATGGTCATTGGAAAGAATGCTCCTTACATTGGCAGCCAATACACTGGTGTCCTTTACACTGGTGGTCAGTGAAAAGAATGCTCCTTACATTGATGATCGGTGAAAAGAATGTTCCTTACATTGATGATGGGTGGGATGGAGCTTTTCTAAAAATTGATAGTTATATAGTTGGTCAGGTTGAAAAAAGACTAGTTCGACCATAAAACTAAATAAATAAATAAAAAATAATATCATACAATCCCATATACACAATCCTTCACCCACAGTTGATCCAGAGGAAGGCGAAAAACTCCAGCAAAGCATGATCTAATTTCCTCCAGCAGGAGAAAAAATTCCTTCCTGATCCCCCGAGAGGCAATCGGATTTTCCCTGGATCAACTTTGTTAGTACAGTATCCAGTTATATATTATGTACATTTAGGACATAATCCAGGCCTTTCCTAAAGCAATCCACTGAGCTGGCCAGAACCACCTCTGGAGGGAGTCTATTCCACATTTTCACAGCTATTACTGTGAAGAAACCTTTCCGTGTTTGGAGATGAAATCTCTTTTCCTCTAGACGTAAAGAGTGCCCCCCTGTCCTCTGTGTTGACCGTAAAGTGAACAACTCAACACCAAGTTCACCATATGGACCCCTTATATATTTGTACATGTTGATCATATCCGCCCTTAATCTCCTCTTATCAAGAAAGAATAAATTCAGTTCCTCTAATCCATGGGTGCTCAACCTGTGGCCCTCCAGCTGCTGCGAAAACTACAAGTCCCATGATGCATTGCAAGGCTGACAGTTACAAGCATGATTCCCAAAGGCAGAGGCATGATGGGACTTGTAGTTTCGCAACGGCTGGAGGGTTGAGCACCCCTGCTCTTATCTATCCTCATGGTTGAGCTCCTCCATGATACAGTTAATGAATATCGTGACTCGTCAGGAATATATTTATGGGAACATTTGTCTGGGACTGCTGTTGTAAGATTGATTTCGCCTTCTGTTTGGGCACTTGAATCAGACGTAAGGGGAATTTCTCTCTTTTTAATGTAAATTTAAAAAAAAGGGTAAAAACTTCCCAGCTGAAGTTTTTTTTTTTTTTTTAAAGTGGCCTGTATCCTTTTCTTACTTCCTGTGTAGTCATCAAGACAGAAAGTGATAGCGATTGGCAATCGGACCACTAAACCTGACAGAGGTCCTAACTAGGGTTGCATACTGGTATCGGTATCGGTGCCAATGGTAAGCATTTGCACGAGTGTCGGCACTTGTACAAATGCTCCGATACCTGAAACTGATACTTTCAGGCTCAGTTCTTTCAGCTGTCAACGGGATTCCCCCACTGACAGCTGAAATGTAAAAAAAAAAAGCCGGCAATTATCGGTTGTTAAGGAGCGGAGCCGCCGCGTCCTTTATCAACCAATGACACATTCAGCTGTCAGTTGGGTTCCCCTGTATTACAAAATACACCAAAAACGCCCTTCGATTGGAAGAGCCAAGAATGGCGTCAGCTACGTCTAGCACTAGTTTTCCAACTAAATTATTAGCGCGCTTCAGACACGTGACGCGGGTTTCAAGGCGACGTCTACCAACATTGACTGCTGCAACCCTTAAACGTCCTGTTTGGCGGTGTGTGTTTTTAGCGCCCGGGGAGCCTGTTTTTCCGGCGCTGCAAAGAGTTTGATCGAAGCTCTAACAAACACGTCTATCCGGCGAACGCAGTTAATTGCTGTTTACGGTTACAGATGTATAATTTTCTGAGCTCACCCTTTGAATTGTTACCTCATTAAAACGAGTTCCTGGTTGAATACATGATGAACTTTTTTTCCTTTTTTTTTTCTTTTTTCTATCGGAAAAACGTTATGAGCCGCTCATTATAATTAATGAGCCCCCCCCCCCCCCCTTTCGACGCCATCGGGGCTCTGTGGAGTGTAACTAATGAGTCGCTTGAATGGAATTCTCCCCCACAAAGGGCTCCCGCGTCCTTTAAATCTTTAAACTTCCTCTATTAAAGCTGACATGTTACTTTTTTCCTGTTACACCTGCCGGAAAATAAATACTAATACGTCTGTTTTATTTATACATAACATTTTACTCCCTGCCGATAAATTTTAATAAATGAGAACAGTTACACTGCATGAGCCTGAAGAGCTCTAAATGAACCTTCATTAAATATTAGAGCTTCGGGCAAATAGAAGTGCCGCCGGATAATGAAGAGATTTATTACTTTATAATTACCTACAGCAAGCATAAGTACCTGAATCTGTCTAGGTATCAGCTTCCCAGCATCTCCAGACTGGGAGAGGGTGGGGAAGCACTAAGAACCAATTAGGTTTTTTTTGCAACATGTACATGTGTTGACAGTGAGCATGCTGATAGGAAGAGGGAGAGAGCTGGTGACTTATCGGGGTGTGGTTGCTCTTTAATTGGCCAATCAGAGGATGAGGGCATGGAGGTGACAACACACTACAGAGAAAGTGGTGTCACAATTCCCCGTGCTCTCTGGCAGAGGGTATGAATTGTAAAAGTGGTTGCAAATCCAGATAAGACAGTATACTTAGTAAGGTTGAATAAAGACACCAGTCCATCCAGTTCAACCTGAGTGAGCACCCACAATTTCTCCATATCCCCGCACATTGCATCCCATCAAGATGCCCATCCACTATATTATTATTTTATATATATATATATATATATATATATATATATATATATATATATATGTATATATATATATTTAAGGTACCCATGTAGCGCCATCAATCTTTGCAGCTCTCCACACACACCCACACCAGTCCCCACCCCCAAGGGGTCTGCAATCCAAGGTCCCCAATTCACACCCATACACCAGGGCCAATTTTTTGACAGAAGCCAATAAACCTAACAGCATGTCTTTGGAAGACAGTTTACTTTTTTTTTTCCAAACGGATAAAACCATTTACATATGTGTAGTCCATTTGTCTAGCGTTTAGTGAATTAATTATTTATAATATATAAAATTATAAACTTTTATTTATTTATTTATTAGTTATTATTATTTAATGATAAAATGTGGAAAATTTTAAGGGGTATGAATACTTTCTTCAAGGCACTGTATATGTCAGTTTTGCTTCAAATAGTCTACATCCGTACTAAACCTTCCCAAAGACGAGCCATGTCAATAATTACGTTTTCAGAAACACATTCATTTTGCGTCTCCCTCACTCCCGCCTGCCCGGCTCTGTGTTTTTCTAGAGCTGATTGTTAAGGAAACCCGTTGGGGGATTTGGAGTCCGGCAACTTTTCAATCACGCACAGCTGAGAAAAATGGGAAGTGGTGAGAGTGGCTTGATTGCAGGCAGCACAAGCTCACGGCGGGATTCAGACGCAGGCCGCACTCGGGAGCAGTGTGGTACGGAGCGCCCTGGAAGGCCCGCGATCACAGTGTTTATAAAATGATATCTTCTATTTTCTCTGCCTCCCCGGAATAACAGCCAGCCCGGCAATATTTTCTCTCCCCGTCCTGCTTTCCCCCAACGAGGGGAATAAATGAAAAGGGTTTTGGAGTTTTTACCGCACAGATTTCCCGGCGTATATGGAAGGCTATCCGCGCACAATAATAAAAAGGTTGCTGGAGGCGATGCTATAAATGACTGAGCCTAATAACAAAACTCTTTATAGGGCCCCGTGGTCCCCCTGCATCTTAAAGTAAAGCTGTAGATGGGCTTGGAGTATTTGTGATACTTTGTATTAAACTCAAACTTTTTCCGTCTTCTTAAAATGTATATCGCCAACAAAAACAGTTTTCCTGGTGTCAACATGGCGGCATATATTTGATAGTACGCTGCCATGGATGGGTGCCAGGAAAGGAAAAACGACGGTAAGTTTTTGACACCGTTTTTTCATTTTCCTGGCGCCAACAAGACAACATACTGCCACGTGTACGCTGCCATAGATTGGCGCTACTAAAGGAAAATTACGGTAAGTATTTGACACCATTTCTTCTTTTCCTGGTGCCAACATGACCGTATACTGCCACGTGTATGTTGCCGTAGATTGGCGCTACTAAAGGAAAATTGTGGTAAGTATTTAAAACTATTTTCTGTTTTCCTGGCGCCAACATGGCAGCATGCTACCACATGTACGCAGCCATAGATTGGCGTTACTAAAGGAAAATTACGGTAAATATTTGACACTATTTCTTCTTTTCCTGGTGCCAATATGACCGTATACTGCCATGTGTAGGTTGCCATAGATTGGCACTACTGAAGGAAAATTATGGTAAGTATTTTAAACTATTTTCTGTTTTCCTGGCGCCAACATGGCAGCAAAATGCAACGTGTACGCTGCCATAGATTGGCGCTACTAAAGGAAAATTACAGTAAGTAATTGACACCATTTCTTCTTTTCCTGGTGCCAACATGACCATATACTGCCACATGTATGTTGCCGTAGATTGGCACTACTAAAGGAAAATTATGGTAAGTATTTAAAACTATTTTCTGTTTTCCTGGCGCCAACATGGCAGCATACTACCACATGTACGCTGCCATAGATTGGCGCTACTAAAGGAAAATTACGGCAAGTATTTGACACCATTTTTCATTTTCCTGGCACCAACATGACAGTATACTGCCACGTGTACGCTGCCATAGATTGGCGCCAGGAAAGGAAAATTACAGTAAATATTTGATACAATTTTCTGGGGTATTTTGTTTTTTCTTTTTCAGTGGAACAGCTGTTTGTTTTCCTATTTGAGAGATTTATTCTGACCTCCTGTCGTCAGGATGGCAAGAGAAGAAAAGTCCTAAATTTTCACCACAATTAGGGGAAGTCTTTCAACGAGGTCCCCCGCTCCAATGAAGGCCATCGAAGGTGGGTTTTTTTATCTGTTTTAGGCTAGGTTTAGACATACCACTACACCGCTGCACCCAGTGTGGTAGCAATTTTTTATGTGTGTCCTCGGATTAAAAAATGTAAGAACCCGGCTAGAGGACACCTCTCTCCTCATTTCCATAACCTAGTGTAGAGGTGTTCTGTAGTTCACAGAGGTGAACTGGGCGGGGCTGATAAGAATGCTTAGGATCGCCGTGCAGCACAGGAAGTTCATCAGCCCACTGGATTTCCATTTGGATCAACAGGTATTATTATTTTTTAAATATCTGTTCGAATAGCTATAGCAAAGCGCTTTTAATCATATATTTAATAGGGAACAGAAAAGAGATGTTCACTTATAGGGTTTAACATACCCTTCAAGCATGATTCATGGCTTTATCCCTCACTGTCTGACTCTCGCTTACCTCCACCAAGAGCGCAAATTACACCTAGTGCAATCAATGGTTAACCTAACCCCTGGGCTGGCCCCCCCGTGTGCCGCTACAGCAAGTAATGAATGCCTCGCGTTGCCTCTAACCATCGTCCGTCTTCTTCTCTACCTGATTGGATCTGTGATTTGAGTGATTTTGTCATCCTTGATATTAATGACGACCTTTCTCTACAAGAGGAAGATTTCCTTGTTACCGTGCTCATCCATCGCTCTGGAGTTACTGCCGTGGCCTAACGATTCCTACAGGGGAAGAATCAAGTTCTCCAGGCCCATCTCTATATGAGAGAGAGCCAATATTTCGTCTGAAGAGAGAGGAAGGCTGCGCATGACTTGTAATGCGTTCTGACACAACGTGACATTCAGAGAATCTTCATCGTATTATATCGAAAACGCGCTCTGACACTGAAAAAGGAAAGCACTCCCTGAACCTCCCCTGTCTTCTCCTGTCTATTGAAGGGTTCTCAGGCCTGGAATTTAATTGCTACTTGGAGGTCAGGAGTGAATTCCCAAGTTGAAGTTCCGTAGTTCTTTATTGCATACACTGGGGCTTTTGTAAACTTTAGCTGAAGCGAAGAAAGGCAAGAGGTCATCGTGGCTTTTAGTGACTTGTATATACTTTATTCCCTACCTATTCTTGTATGTTGAATGTACAACTCCACTTACTGTCTTCCACCTGAGTTCCTCAGGTCTTTATTCAATGCTATGGAGAATCAACTGGGGAAGCTCAACCGTGATAATCTAATGGCCAAAAATGGTCATTCTGGGAGATTCTCTACTGGAACCTCCAAGAGATATGATTTCCTCATATCACCTAGAGTGCTAACTATGTATGATGGGGTCCCACAGCGAAACTATAAAAGGCCCCATTTATCTCTCAAATTTCCATTTTTAGCTAGTAGTATAAAATACACATTACCTCAATGGAAGTTGTTTAGAGGTTCCCAAACATTATATCAAAAATGTATTTACCAATTTCTGTTGCTACCCAACTAAATTACTGTATAGCCAAGTAGTTCTACGCCCCTTAGCAGTCTCATTGTCTTCTATGGCTCTAGTTACACCCTTGCTCTCATTGGTAACCAGTATTTGTTTAGGTGGTGTTCTACTTTAGGCCTTTGGGACAAGGAGGGCGGGAGGGGCAGCTGCCCCTGATGTAGTGCTCTTATGTGGGAGGGGTGTGATAACTTGCCTTCATTGCGCTTGCAGGTTGAGACGAGTGAGGGCAGTGTCACACCTGTCAGGTAAAGCAGGGGTCACAAGGGCTAGACCTGTGATTCTTTTCACATGTTCAGCTTCTGTGTTCACCTACGGGCATTGCCTGCTTTACTGTAGGTTTATATTCCTTTCCCTTATATCACTTTATGGCCCGCCTCCATGTTGGCTTCCCTATATAAGACATGCTCAGTGCAGCCCGTGTTGTCTGATCATCTTTCTAGTCCTCTGAGCTCCTGTTTGCCCAGTGTTTCGTGTATTCAGTGTCTGACTTCCTGTGTACTGACCCCAGTTTCATCTTCTGTTTGTGGTTGCCTGCTGCCTGCCCTGACCCCGGCTTGTTTCCTGGATCTTTTGTCTCCTGCCGTCTGTACTCTGCATACATAAGTGGTCCCCACATCTTAAGCTGGGTGTACCTAGGGTCGTGACCTGGTTCAATTTTGGGTCCTGGTGTCACTTTCTTTAGCCAGTGTGGCTGGGGAAAAAGGTAATGGAGCATGATCTGTTCTCGGTTAGCTTCATCGGAGGGCAGATGAAACATCAGGGATTGTTTAGACCCCTATCAAACACTCATTTAGACTCATTAAAAATAATCTGTCACCAAAAAAATCAACACATAGGGGACATTTTGTCCCCTATGTGATGAAAAAGAATGTTTAGTGGAAAAAAATATAAAAAAAGACATAAAATGAAAGTTACACCTAAGCATCTAACCCTCTAAAAAAAAATATGTTTAAGCCCCTCTCCACCCCCACATACACGCATGTATGAACATAAATACATGCATTGGGGGGTGCCTACACACGCAAGCATTCATTTCAATACGCGCTGGAGTGAGAGCAATTTTTAAGGCCCATTTATTCACAGTTAACTCTAATGTGATGTAGGGGCTTGTGACAGACCGACTGGCACCCAGCCTGGGTGCTTCTGCCAAGATACAGCTTCCTCCACTCTGGAACCAGGAACCAGGTATTATAGCTGAGCGTTGCACCCAATAATTAGACAACACTAGTTTAGATGCAAACTGGAACTGATTCTTTATTGTAACTTTACACAGAATATATAAAATCACATACAAAATCAGATAAGAGCTTGATCACGTTATCCTAAACAATGCAAACTTTAAACAGTAATATCAGTACATCTATTGAACAGCTAACATAAAAACATAAACATCCCACAAAGGTTTAGTAATGAGGTGAAGTGGACACAATGCTAGCAGACAAACAGAAACAATAGGTGATGCAATTAACAATGGGGGATTCACGCCTAGGAGGCACACAATGGGGAATTATACAATGAGAGTAAGACACCTTAATAAACAGATTACACATAGCAGCAGGAGACTTCAGCATCAGTTTGTTTTAAGCTGATTATAATCTTCTGCTTAGAGTCTCTGGCTTGGGCACAGAGGCCCCAAATCTGTATCCAGGTCCTAGGTTCCCAGAGTGTGTGGGTTTTCAGGGAGACCTTGACCCAAACCCGAAGCAAAACCACTCCAAAGGTCCCCCTGCCCCCCCCCCCCAAAGAATAGAGCCCCATCAAAACCCAGGGCCCATAGTCAGTAGGCAAGAGGCTTCCCTGCAGTCCCCTCCAAAAGCCTCTGTCCAAGTTGGGTCTGTAACAGGCTGTTAAAGTGTTGCCTATTTTCTCCTTACTTGGCACGCCCACATCTTTTACAGTATATTTCACTAAAAGATTGAATAATATATTGCATATGTGTATCCTAAAATTAAATTTAGTGCATTTTTTACTGAAATTTTGTTTTTCATAGTATCGTGTGACATAAAAAATTGGAATTACCACCATTTTACTCTCTAGGATGTCTGCTTTCAGAAATTCTATAATGTTTGGGGGTTTTAACTAATCTTTAGGCCTAAAATTATTTTTTTAATTGTGTGCAAACCCCCAACCCCCCCCCCCCCCCCAAAGAAACAGCTCTGGCAGTGAAAGGGTTAAACAGAACACGAGTGTTAATATTTAATACTATTGTCTTCTTCCAGATCCTCTTGTCTGTGGCATCTTTGCAAGTTAGCTTCTTCGTCCGATATCAGATCTTGTGCTCTGCTGATAAAATAAGGTGTACCAATCAGCCTGCCAGTTTGACGTCAATGTGGGAGATTCGCCCTATTGCAACAGATCTTTTGTTTATCTGATGTGTTGCCGGATGCTCATTTTCTAGGAACAGAAACAATGTGGTAAATGTCAGCGATGTGACATATGGGGCTCATATTTATGTATAGGAAACAGAGAGGCCAGGAAGGACATAATCCCGACACGATACACATCAATAGCCATGGCATATTCTGACGTGGAGCTCCTGCGTCTTGTTCTGTCAGCGTGGTCGGGAGAAGACATCTTTGGCCGATGGTGACGAGGCCGTTTAGCTAGTTAGCATTAACAAATACGCTTTATATACATTGCATTGAAAAAGTATTCATACTCCTTGAAATTCTCCACATTTTGTCATGTTACAACCAAAAACGTAAATGTATTTTATTAAGATTTTATGTGATAGACCAACACAAAGTGGCACATAATTGTGAAGTGAAAGGAAAATGATAAATGGTTTTCAAAATTTTTTTACAAATATGTGAAAAGCGTGGGGTACGTTTGTATTCAGCCCGCCGGAGTCAATACTTTGTAGAACCACCTTTCGCTGCAATTACAGCTGCAAGTCTTTTTGGGGATGTCTCTACCAGCTTTGCACATCTAGAGAGGGATATTTTTGCCCATTCTTCTTTGCAAAATAGTTCAAGCTCTGTCAGATTGGAAGGAGAACTGTGAAACGCAATTTCCAAGTCTTGTCACAGATTCTCAATTGTATTTAGGTCTGGACTTTGACTGGGCCATTCTAACATATGAATATGCTTTGATCTAAACCATTCCATTGTAGCTCTGGCTGTATGTTTAGGGTCGTTGTCCTGCAGGAAGGTGAACCTCCACCCCAGTCTCAATTCTTTTGCAGATTCTAATGGGTTTTCTTCTAAGATTGCCCTGTATTTGGCTCCATCCATCTTCCCATCAACTCTGATCAGCTTCCCTGTCCCTGCTGAAGAAAATCATCCCCACAACATAATGCTGCCACCACCATGTTTCACGGTGGGGATGGTGTGTTCAGGGTAATGTGCAGTGTTTTCCGCCACATATAGTGTTTTGCTTTTAGGCAAAAAAGTTACATTTTGGTCTCATCTGACCAGAGCACCTTCTTCCACATGTTTGCTGTGTCCCCCACATGGCTTCTCGCAAATTGCAAACAGGACTTCTTATGGTTTTCTTTCAACAATGTCTTTCTTCTTGCCACTCTTCCATAAAGGTCAGATTTGTGGAGAACACGACTAATAGTTGTCCTGTGGACAGATTCTCCCACCTGAGCTGTGGATCTCTGCAGCTCCTCCAGAGTTACCATGGACCTCTTGGCTCTTCTCTGATGAATGCTCTCCTTGCCAGGCTGTCAGTTTAGGTGGACGGCCATGTCTTGGTAGGTTTGCAGTTGTGCCATACTCTTTCCATTTTCGGATGATGTATTGAACAGAGCTCCGTGAGATGTTCAAAGCTTGGGATCGTTTTTTATACTCTAACCCTGCTTTAAACTTCTCCACAACTTTATCCCTGACCTGTCTGGTGTGTTCCTCGGCCGTCATGATGCTGTTTGTTCATTAAGGTTCTCTAACAAACATCTGAAGGCTTCACAGAACAGCTGTATTTATACTGACATTAAATTACACACAGGTGGATTCTGTTTACTAATTAGGTGACTTCTGAAGTCAATTGGTTCCACTAGATTTTAGTTAGGGGTATCAGAGTAAAGGGGGCTGAATACAAATACACGCCACACTTTTCAGATATTTATTTGGAAAAAATGTTGAAAACCATTTATCATTTTCCTTCCACTTCTCAATTATGTGCCACTTTGTGTTGGTCTATCACATAAAATCCTAATAAGATACATTTACGTTTTTAGTTGTAATATGATAAAATGTGGAAAACTTCACGGGGTAGGAATACTCTTTCAAGGCACTGTAAAACGCATTGACCTTATAGGTTTACAGGGTGCTTTTTGTAAGGCTGCAGGCCAGATGGACGCATGTACGCTGTTCTGTTCAATGGCAGATGTTGGAAACTGGATGGTGCTAAGATGTAATGATAATGTTTAGGGCTTATTCACATCACCTGCGTTGGACTGTGTTGCTCAACGCAGCACCAAGATAAGGTCGCAGCACAAAGCAATCCATATGGGATCCAACAGTTTGTGCCAAGCAGAGCCGGGACGAGGTCCTATAGCACCCAAGATGAAAAGGCCAAAGAGCGCCCATTAGCTGAGAAATACACTCCCCGGCCACTTTATTAGGTACACCTCACTAGTCCCGGGTTGAACCCCCTTTTGCCTTCATTCTTCATGGCGTAGATTCAACAAGGTGTTGGAAACAAAGTGGTGACAAATCTGATCTTTAAAACAAATCTCTTCAATGATAAACTTTCGGTGGAACGATATGCAAGGGGGGGGGGGGGTGTCTGACGAAGTCTGTAAATTGTGTCTATTCGGAAAATCATCGCTCCACGTGTCAACCGTCCTGATAAATACGGCGAGGCCGAACCGCCGAGCATCAGGATGAAAAATTTTGCCTAATAGCTGATTAAACACCGACTCGGTAACCTTGGCCAAGCAGACGGATGATGCGCTGATGGTGCAAGTAGACCCCTTTAGCTGATTTAATATCGACTCTCGTTTTCCCACCTGGACGGGGACGAGGGGGGTGATCACTCACCGTAAATGTTTATTTTCGTCTCGGCTCTCGTTGAATATGTATATGATCTTATTTAAACAAGAAAGCCAACCCAGATCGCATCAGTATGTGTGTCAGCTCAGCAGGCCGCGTCCTGTTTAGTGGCCACTGGATGTGCGCTTAATGTGCGAATAGATTTACATAGATTAAAGGAGAGGTGAGGAACTTGTACGTAGGAGGATTATATTAGTACACTTCTCTTTTTTTATGCTTTTATTTAAAGAAAAGAAGCTTTTTAATTTATTGTAAATTTGTGTGTTTTTTTTTTCTGTCATAGTACTTGGATCTGCTGAGTTTTAATTATCCCACAGCTGGTTGAAGTTCCTCTTTAAAGACAGCTGTTTAATTATAAAAGGTGGAGCCCACCCTAAAGTGGTTGTAAACCCTTTCATATACTCAGTGAAGTAGCCTCAGGTGATACCCAGAGATGAAACAAATCCTCCTACATAAGTTGCTCCTGTTTATTTGCAGCCTCTCTCTACAGCCATTCAGGAGAGATGGGACTTTTGTAGTATTTCCGTTGAGTGATCCGGGTGAATTGATTACGCAGCTGTGCACTGAATTCAAATACTGTGATTACGCTTTTCTGCAGGAACAAGCACCCTTCAATTCAATGTAAGGAGCGAGGTGTGGTTGGGGATGCCGCATTAGACCATTCTTTATGTAACATGAAGAAACATGGTCATAAAGATGGACTTGGCTTTCAAGTATTCGCTTTTATGGGCTAATTTAGCATTTGTATTGGGGTAAGTTCAAGGTCAAGGTTAGCACGGGAGTCCTGGTTTAGGATTTGGGGCCTAGATTCTCTTTTAGTGTATCCAAGTATGGATATTTTTACATTGATCCAGCTTGGACGAATGTACCTATGTACAGTATATACCATACCTGTGGGATCCCTTTAGAAGCTGGAAATCATTAGCTGGCACCGTTGGCTCCAGATCCCTCGCCAAGCCGCGGCAAGGTCAGCCCCCACAGCTTCTTCTACCTTCTTCTTCAGCGGTCGCTGGTCCTTTGACATCATCAGGTCCAATGCAGAGCCCGTAGCCTTGCATTGGATGTGAAGATGCCGAGTGATAGTCCACTGCCGGAGCAGAGGAGAGTGCTGGCTGACGGGAGAGCAGAGAATCTGGTAACCAAAATTGCTCTTCCCGGTCCCTTAGACCTACATGAGCATGTGACATGTGCCATACGGTAACAGCCCACAACCACTGGGGATTTTTTGTTTCTCCAGAGTCAGGCTTTAACTGATAGAAAAACAACAACCCCAATGATATCTGGGAGTGGTATATATAGATGTATATAAATTGTTGGTCAAACAACCTTATATTATAAGGGGAGGTGTCTCCAATATACGTAAATTTACAAAAAGACCCACCATGGCACCTACAAGAGGCTTAACCACCTAATCTTTATTTGAAAAATATCAAATGAACATAAAAACTCAAAAAGCCAAATGGTAAGTAAACCCAGAGACCACCCCTCAAGTACCCTGTCCTCCCCACACTCCCCTATTCCCCCTGTCCCCCCAGAACTCACCCACCCACCATCCTAACTAAAACCGCCCCCCCCACCAAAATATATGCCATGGGGTCCCGATGGGCCAGCTAATGATGCTGTGGGTACTTGGGGGGGGGGGGGTCTCTGGGTGGGGGTCTCTGTATATTTTTCAAATAAATAATATGTGGTTAAGCCTCTATAGGTGTCATATCCTTGGTGGGTCTTTAACTGATAGAATAGAGAAAAAGTTGGCGCTTACATCAGCCTCAGTGAAGATCCACCAGACTATTACATACCTAAAAATGAAAGGGGCTTTTGAGAAAAACCAATTACAAGTAAGTGACTGTAAAAAGTCCATAATAGTCCATAATATGGCACTTGAAGGCAGCCCAGTGGAGTAGAGAAGCAAAATCTTGAGAAGGCTGGAGGAAAGAAACACAGAGGCGCAACTCTAAGTGCGATAAGTTAATCAATTTTAATGATCAAATGTTGCCTATGTACTCACAGGAATAGATTAAAAACAGGCATGACAGTTGTAGGAGAACAACCTTCCTTCTTCGGGCTCGAAGAAGGAGCGCGCGCTCCGCAAACACGTTGCCTATTGGTCCACCGTCCCAACCAGAAGTGACGTCATCCCCCGGCTCCCTGTGTGCTCTCGAGGTCCAGGAAACACCGCAACCCGTTCCACTACACCAGTGTTCAGCCACGGATGGACTCCCTCCCGGACGGTTGTTCTCCTACAACTGACATGCCTGTTTTTAATCTACTCTTGTGAGTACATATGCAACATTTGCTCATTAAAATTGATTTACTTACCGCACTTAGAGTGGCGCCTCTGTGCTTCTTTCCCCCAGCCTTCTCAAGATTTTGCTTCTCATCTCCACTGGGCTGCCTTCAAGTGCCATATTATGGACTATTATGGACTTTTTACAGTCACTTAGGCTTCATGCACATGAGACGCCAGTGCAAACTCTGCCGAACACATCGTTTTTAAAAGCTGAAACCGGCGCTTAGAAACGCCCAGGTTGCCGCATTTGCATGCCACATTTAGCCGCGTTTGTAGTAGCGTTTGTAGTCGCAAAATGCAAGCACTTCTGCAGCAAAGAATGACATTTTCCGACCTGACTTTGGTGTACCTAGCACCAAGTGGCCAACAAAGAATGACATTTTCCGACCTAACTTTGGTGTACCTAGCACCAAGTGGCCCCGAGATACGGGGCCCCAAAGTTGGGTCGCAAAATGTCATTCTCTGCTCTGCAGACGCTTCTAGACGCAAACGCGGTAAAACGCGGCATGCAAATGCGGCAACACGGGCGTTTCTAAACGCCGGTTTCAGCTTTTAAAAGTATGTGTTCAGCAGAGTTTGCTCCGGCGTCTCGTGTGCATGAGGCCTAATAGTCTGGTGGATCTTCACTGAGGCCGATGTAAGCGCTTCTTTCCCCCAACTGATAGAATAACAAGGAGTTTCAGAACATTGATCCACACACATTTATTTTAACTTTCTGCAATGCAAGGCTGGTGACAGGAACTAACACCGCCGGACTGCTGGGCCCAAAACCCAACGTGCCATGAAAAGTGATCGCACATTGTATACGTAATGAGGGAGCAGTGGAAATGTTTTTTTGCTGTGTGTTTTTTTGTACTCCCGCCAGCAGTTTCTGGATGAGATTTCTCCGAATGCGGAATTCTGCCATAGAATGTGGGCGCTGTACGGATCAGCAGATGGGCTGGCACCGGCGTGTTTGTGTCCAGCTCTCCACAGCTTCTGCGTGCCGGTCTGTAGGAAACCTTCCATGGTCGTTCAGGGCCTTTATTCTCAAACATTCCTGCAAGCTGAGCGCCGTGCACTTCGCGTTTTTTTAATTTGGATTCAGTCCAGATGAGATGTTCAGAGTCTCAAAAATCTGACAACCAAAACCCCCGAGAGGTACAGGGGTGTCACCAAAAAAGTGAACCAGCAATCCTTCAACCACGACGGGGTGTAGACAAGAACTGGAACATTTAGTTGTTAAGTAGAATGTACTTAGGGGTTCCATTCACCAACACCGTTGTGTTCTCTAGTGAAGTAGGGATCAATAGGAGGAATGTCAAACAAAACCAAAGAAAAATTCCCAGCTCAACTTACCGACCAGCCTGCAACCAACCAAAATATCCTGTCTAACAGTATGCATTAAAAACAGGGGTTTAGTTTGCACACATTTGCAAATACATGCGCAAGCTGCAGGGCCACTTCACGGCACACCGGTATTATCTGCAGTCCTAACTGTTTACATTTTTAAGAGCCTCCATAGTGGAAGACCATTCATTATAATGGATAGATAGAGGGAAGGTGAGCCTGGAGAGAGCCCCCCCCCCCTCCTTAAAGAGGAACTGCAGTCTGCTCACATAATTTGTAATTAAAACATCTTTGTCATTCTGAAGCTTCCCTCCAACCCCTTTACATATTATTTTATATATACTGTGATTCTGTACTTGCCAAATATGCTGCAGAAATCTCCCTCCACTGAGTCTGGCTGCAGCCATTTTAACTGTGGGCAGCTGAAGATGCTGCCTGTGTTTCGTCACATATGGTGACCCATCACATTTGGTTACCCGCATGGAGTGCGCACGCGCGACGCCGCCATATGCGTTCCAACACTGTTGTCTCATCAGATTAGGCGACCCGTCAGAATGTGTAACGGAAGTGACGTTCCGTTGCCGCCATCTTGCTACACCCCGCACTCCTCAGTAAGGATACACTGAGAAGGGGGAAAGCGGACATCTTGTTACACCCACCGGAGTTTCACATTTTATACATATTTGTAACAGTAAACTGAGTTTATATAGTGAATTACGGTACTTAGAACTACGTCTGACTGGTTAGATGTTGAATTTTGTCAGATTAACAAACCTGTGACATAAGCAGGCTTGACGCTGCTTTTAAAATTCAACATCTATCGAGTCAGACGGAATTGTAAGTACTGTATTTCACCAGATAAAAATATGTGTAAAACACAAGACACAAGACTGGGTGTAAGAAGATGTCCGCTTTCCCCCCTCAGTGTATATTTACTATGGAGAAGTGCAGGGTGTAGCAAGATGACGGCTGACGGACCGTCACTTCCGTGACGGTTTTAGTGTGCTCTTTTGTCCTAAAACTGTTGGGACGCGCATGCGCATTCCAGCGGGTAGCCAAATGTGATGGGTCATCATATGTGACGAAACACCTGTTCACTTCCTGGATTTACAGAGGCACACCTCCAGTTCTGCAGCTCTCATTGTCCCTCTTATGACTCATCCCCCCCCCCCCCCCCCTCCTGGAAAACTCTCACCAGAGTGATAGAGAGAGAGCTGTGTATGATGTCATAAGCCTAGGCTAATGACCAGACAAGAAAAAGGAAATGGGCTGTATAAGGGATTTACTTGCAGAAAAAAAATGTTTTACTATCCAAAGTTAAAACAACAACAACAAGGGCAGAAGATTTAATTGATAGAAAGATGAAAAAAATGAATGAAGGTTCCGCTTTAAAGGCACAGGGGCGCACTGGACGCCCAGCATAGAGCACCATGGCAGCGAAGGTGCCCAGTGTGTCCCCTCACCAGTATTCCAACATTACAAACTCAAATCAATAGAAACCAGCAGAGCACAGCGGAGGGGGGGAGGGGAGGGGCGAGGTTTCCAACCCCTCCCGGAATGTTGATTTCTGAGAATGTGAAGACAGCTCCTTCTTCTTAGTACAGCACAGATCAGGACCATGGACAGCAGGAAAGATATTCACGTGTCTTTGCAGGGAAACATTGTTCACACTGCCAGGACTTGAAAGTCATGCCTTTGCCCGGCGACTTCCTGGCGACTTGAGTACTACTTGATGAGACTTTGAAGCAACTATCGGGGAATGCCTGGGTAACCTTCCTGTAGTGTCGGATCCATATCACATCAATATAGATGGGGATCCGACTTGGAGGCGACTTCTATTAAAGTCTATGGGCACAAGTCGGATAGAAGTCTCCTTGAAGCAGTACAGGAACCTTTTCTAAAGATAGAGCGACTTCAGTAGTGCTAATTAACTACTTGTCGACCAGCCGGCGTCGTTATACGGCAACAGGTTGGCTCCCCTGCGCGAATCGCCGTAGCTGTACAGCGGCCGCTTAAAGGACTCTAGGGGTCAGGCGCACCGTGACGCTGGAGCTGATGCACGTGGCCCGCGACCGCCATGTCCGCCCGCGATTCGCAATCCAGAACGGGGATCTGTCAATGTAAACAGACCCCCTTAAATTTGTCACTCTTTGTAATATTGCAGCCATTTGCTAAAATCATTTCAGTTCATTTTTTTCCTCATTAATGTACACACAGCACCCCATATTGACAGAAAAACACAGAATTGTTGACATTTTTGCAGATTTATTAAAAAGAAAAACTGAAATATCACATGGTCCTAAGTATTCAGACCCTTTGCTCAGTATTTAGTAGAAGCACCTTTTGATCTAATACAGACATGAGTCTTTTTGGGAAAGATGCAACAAGTTTTTCACACCTGGATTTGGGGATCCTCTGCCATTCCTCCTTGCAGATCCTCTCCAGTTCTGTCAGGTTGGATGGTAAACGTTGGTGGACGGCCATTTTTAGGTCTCTCCAGAGATGCTCAATTGGGTTTAAGTCAGGGCTCTGGCTGGGCCATTCAAGAACAGTCACGGAGTTGTTGTGAAGCCACTCCTTCATTATTTCAGCTGTGTGCTTAGGGTCATTGTCTTGTTGGAAGGTAAACCTTCGGCCTGAGTCTGAGGTCCTGAGCACTCTGGAGAAGTTTTTCATACAGGATATCCCTGTACTTGACCGCATTCATCTTTCCCTCGATGGCAATCGTCCTGTCCCTGCAGCTGAAAAACACCCCCACATCATGATGCTGCCACCACCATGCTTCACTGTTGGGACTGTATTGGAGAGGTGATGAGCAGTGCCTGGTTTTCTCCACAAATACCGCTTAGAATTAAGGCCAAAAAGTTCTATCTTGATCTCATCAGACCAGAAAATCTTATTTCTCACCTTCTTGGAGTCCTTCAGGTGTTTTTCTAGAAAACTCCATGCAGGCTTTCATGTGTTTTGCACTGAGGAGAGGCTTCCGTCGGGCCACTCTGCCATAAAGCCCCGACTGGTGGAGGGCTTCAGTGATGGTTGACTTTCTACAACTTTCTCCCATCTCCCGACTGCATCTCTGGAGCTCAGCCACAGTGATCTTTGGGTTCTTCTTTACCTCTCTCACCAAAGCTCTTCTCCCCCGATAGCTCAGTTTGGCCGGACAGCCAGCTCTAGGAAGGGTTCTGGTCGTCTCAAACGTCTTCCATTTAATAATTATGGAGGCCACTGTGCTCTTAGGAACCTTAAGTGCAGCAGAAATTTTTTGTAACCTTGGCCAGATCTGTGCCTTACCACAATTCTGTCTCTGAGCTCTTCAGGCAGTTCCTTTGACCTCATGATTCTCATTTGCTCTGACATGCACTGTGAGCTGTAAGGTCTTATATAGACAGGTGTGTGGCTTTCCTAATCAAGTCCAATCAGTATAATCAAACACAGCTGGGCTCAAATGAAGGTGTAGAACCATCTCAAGGATGATCAGAAGAAATGGACGGCACCTGAGTTAAATATGTGAGTGTCACTGCAAAGGGTCTGAATACTTAGGACCAGGTGATATTTCAGTTTTTCTTTTTTAATAAATCTGCAAAAATGTCAACAATTCTGTGATTTTCTGTCAATATGGGGAGCTGTGTGTACATTAATGAGGAAAAAATGAACTTAAATGATTTTAGCAAATGGTTGCAATATAACAAAGAGTACAAAATTTAAGGGGGTCTGAATACTTTCCGTCCCCACTGTAGCTGTCTTTCTAGCAAAAAATAATGATTTTAACTTGAAACCAACATGTGTCAGAAAAAGGCTTTGTCTTTGACATTGTTGTAAACCCACATGAAAAAAAAAAAAGACCTGCAAGACAAAGGCATAATGAGCTGGTATGCATAGCATACTTGCAGTGCCATGCCATTGGCAAATGCACGTCGTGCATGCATTTACATAATCGTGCAGCTCTTATCGAATGCACAACATGCATTTGATTAGAGCTGCACGATTAATCGTTAAGAATCAAGATTGCCACTCTCTCCCCCTCGTGATCTTAAACATTTTTTCCCCCGATTCTATGCAGAGTTCTCTGCTCAAGCTGACAGCTGTCAAAAAAAAAAAAAAGACAGGCAGTCTGCCAAACTTTACAACATTCCTCAGCCCTGAGCTAACTGTAAACATTGTAACGTTTTGTTCTTCGTAAACAAAGGGCCAGTTTACTGTCCTTCAGACTTTAGAGGGGGCTGGACTGCGACTGTGTGGCAAGGTGACAACACAGGGTGGCAATTGGGATATTGGAATAGAGCGTTGTCACCCTGTAACAGGCAGTGCCTGAACAAGGACCTTCATGGCAGGATCACTGGGGATTACGTTACTGAAAACTGCGGATTTTATATGATTGTTTGATTTATGGGATTCTTTATGAGATTTCAGAGATTGGATTTACATCTGCTGTAACGATGTAACTATTCCTGTTTTTTTACACAGCCGCACAGCAGCGGGTCCTTATTACAAGATCTGATAGAGAGTGAAATCTCTATTACGACGAGCGTGGCAACATTTGTATTATCTGCACAAACCGGCGTAGATATTGATGAAGGCGCTCTTCACAGACAGATAAGATGTCTATCCTTTGGTCGCATTGTACCCGGGGCTGTAACACAGCTCAGCGCCGTAATCTCGCACTCCTTCCAACCGGTTTGATTTTCCTGCTGCAGGTGATAGGTTCATCCGACAGATCCTTGTTTGCTCGGAGGGGAAGGATAGGGGGGTGGGGGGTGGTGGATGGGCGACGCGGTGACCTTTTCCAGAGCATGGTCCCCTCGGAGCGCCATTCAGGGAAATGTCCTCTTCAAGACATTTTTTAATAAAGTCGTTTGGCAGACAATAGGCAGTGAGAGGGATGTGTGCGAGATTAATCGCCCCGCTAAACTTCAAACACACTTTGTGTTCAATCACTGTCACCTCCCTTGTGGCTGCGAGCTGCGACGGCGCGGTATAAACGGTCCTGTGACAGATGTGTTAGTAACTCTGATATCATACTTAACAGCGTGATCACCTGGGTGTCACCGGAGACGGGAGGAAAAAGATGATTACTGCTCGCTCCCTGTTATCGGTGCTAAACGCGCAACAAGGACACCTTCATGGACAACTCTGTTCTAGGGGTGCAGGGGAGGATTCTGGGTAATGGGGGTCGCCTCAGTAAAGGCTGCAGTGTAAAAACAATTCCATTGCAGAGAAATATACATTTTTCACGTCAGGATCACACTTGTGTGCAGTGGTGGCTGGTGCTCAATCGCCCGCTCACTCACCTACCTGTCTGCCCGCCCGCCAGCCCGGCACTTGCCCCATCCAGGTTGCAGCTTCAGCAGCTCCCCCCCTGCATCTCCTTCTGAGTCCTGGTGGTCGCTTCTCCTCCTGGCCAATCGGGTCTTAGGACTCTCGGCCAATCCTGGTCTTAGGACTCCCGGCCAATTGAGGCTTAGGACTCCTGGCCAGTCGGGTCTTAGGACTCCTGGCCAGTCGGGTCTTAGGACTCCCGGCCAATCGGGACTTGGGACTCCTGGCCAATCGGGACTTGGGACTCCTGGCCAATCGGGTCGGGTCTTGGGACTCCCGGCCAATCGGGTCTTGGGACTCACGGCCAATCGGGTCTTGGGACTCCCGGCCAATCGGGTCTTAGGACTCCCGGCCAGTCGGGTCTTGGGACTCCTGGCCAATCGGGTCTTAGGACTCTCGGCCAATCGGGTCTTAGGACTCTTGGCCAATCGGGTCTTAGGACTCTCGGCCAATCGGGTCTTAGGACTCCCGGCCAATCGGGTCTTAGGACCCCCGGCCAATCCTGGTCTTAGAACTCCTGGACAATCAGGTCTTAGGACTCCTGGCCAATCAGGTCTTAGGACTCCCGGCCAATCGGGTCTTAGGACTCCCAGCCAATCAGGTCTTAGGACTCCCAACCAATCGGGTCTCAGGACCCGCTTCCTGATTGGTCGGGAGGAGAAGCAGAAAGACATTAGCGTATATATATTCGCTAATGTCACACAAGTGGTGGGCTTGGGGTGCAGTGCTCTGCACCCCGAGCCCACCCTCTAATCATGTGCTTAAAAAAAAAACCCATTGAAATCCATGCGTTCTGCACCCTGTATGGAGATTAGGGGCTGGGCGCATGGATTGGGGGGGTGGAGCCCCTGCGCCTCTTATGAGCGGCCACCACTGCTTGTGTGTCTGCATTTTTATGCATTTTTTATGCATTTTTTTGCGCTCCCATTGAGGCTTACTTACTAAAGGCAAATAGACTGGTGCAGGCTGTGCTCTCTCTCCTCCTCCTCCTTCCTGCCAGTGCAGCGCTCCTGTATTCAGAAGCCAGCAGCAGTAATCACAGACATAAAGAAACATTGCACTGGCAGGAGGGAAGAGAGAACACAGTCCACAGCCGAGCGCAGAAGTGTCCAGGAGAGAGACGAAAGTGGAGGAGAGAGAGCCGGAAGGAGCCAGGGCTGTGTTCTTTCCCTCTCTCCTGTCAGTGTAGTGCTCCTGTAGCCTGTAAACACACCTGCTGGCTTCTGCCTTCATGTGCCCTGACAACTCAGGACTGTTTCTTCTGTTATCTTACACCCCCCCGGCCACCTCCCCCCCCATACCGAGGGCACAGTTTGGCATATTTGTCCTGGGCACTGGATGACCTTGTCCTGGGGAAGAAGTGAAGGGGAATACTATAGATCCCTGGGGCCGAACATGCAACCCACTGGCCCTCTGCATGTAGCTCTCAAGCTACTGGCCACTGACACCAAGGTTAGGTGTTATTGTTGAACTCACCAGCACCAATGTTTAGGGCTATTATTTTGTCCACCAACAGCAATGATAATATTGCGTTTACGGACACCAGTGTTGAGGGTTGTTATTTAATCCACTGACACCAATGTTGGGGGTTATTGGGTCCACAGACACCAATATTGGGGGTTATTGGGTCCACAGACACCAATATTGGGGGTTATTGGGTCCACTGACACCAATGTTGGGGGTTATTGGGTCCACAGACACCAATGTTGGGGGTTATTATTGCACCCACTGACCTCAATGCTGGGGGTTATTATTACTTCCACGGACACTGATGTTGGGGATGTTATTATTGGGTCCACAGACTCCAATGATGGGTGTTATTTTTGCACTCGCTGACACCAAAGTTATAAGCTATTATTGCACTCACTTACAGCAATACTGGGGGTTAATATTACTCTCACTGACACCAATGCTGGGAATTATTATTGCACCCACTGACACCAGTGCTGGAGGTTATTGCACTCATTGATATTAATGCTGGGGGCCATTATTGTGTCCACTGACACCAATGTTGGGGGTTAATATTGCATTCACTGACACCAGTGTTGGGGGTTGTCATCGCATCCACTGACACCAGTGTTGGGGGTTACTATTGGGTCCACTGACACCAATGCTGGAGGTTATTACTGCACTCATTGACATTAATCCTGGGGGCTATTATTGATCCACTGACACCAATGTTGGGGGTTAATATTGCATTCCCTGACACCAGTGCTGGGGGTTTTATGGTTCGAACAGTGCAGAAAATTGTAGGGTGTGAACTTGTTTCTCTAGAAGATATATATGAGACTCGTTGCCTTTGTAAGGCAGGAAAAATAGTGAGAGACCAGACTCATCCTGCTTGTCACTTCTTTGAATTATTACCATCTGGGAGACGTTTTAGGGTGATTAAAACAAGGACAAATCGATTTAAAGAGAGCTTCTTTCCCAGGGCTATTAAGGCTATCAATGCAGGAATTAAATTAAATTTATTGTTTTGTTTAGTTCTTAATATGAGGACTTTTTTTTTTATTATTTTGGTATAATGAAATCCTGTGTGGTAAATGCATATTTCATTGTGAATTTGTTTTCTAAAATGACAATAAACTTCTATCTATCTATCTATCTATTCTATCTATCTATTCTATCATTACTCCCACTGACACCAATGATGAGGGTTATTTTTGCACTCGCTGACACCAAAGTTAGAAGTTACTATTGCACTCACTGACATCAATACTGGGGGTTATTATTTCTCCTACTGACACCAATGTTTGGAGTTATTATTTTACCCACTGACACCAATGCTGGAGGGGGTATTATTGTACCCATTTAAATCAATGCTGGGGGCTATTATTGCGTCCACTGACACCAATGCTGGGGATTATTATTGCACTCATTGATATCAATGCTGTTTTTTTTTTTTTTTTTTATTGTATCCAATGATACCAATGATGGAGGTGATAGCATTGCACTTACTGACACCAGTGCTGGGGGTTGTTATTGCGTCTACTGACACCAATACTGGGGATTATTATTGCACTCATTGATATCAATGCTGGGGATTTTTTTTATTGCATCCAATGAGACCAATGATGGAAGGGATAGCTTTGCACTTACTGACACCAGTGCTGGGGGTTGTTATTGCTTCCACTGACACCAATGCTGGGGGTTTTTCTTCTCCAACCTCTTCCATGTGCATTGCGATACACTGCAAAAGAAAATGCAGCAGGACTGAAATTTTGGAACAATGAGGTACATTATAGCTCATTCATTTTCAATGGGCTGCTTAACGTGACATAGTGCACTTCAATGCATGGAAAAGTGCTGCTTTTGTGCGTTCCTCTGGAAGTGTCAGGGGCAATATTTGAAGTCCTCTATAAGTGAACTGCTATGCAGTATAGTCCACCAAAATGCGGACATCATATTCAAGATGGCGGCACCCAGCAACAGTTTCAGGGCTTTTGGATGTCTACTGTACACGGGGAGGCATTTACAGATAAATAACATGCCTAATATCCATTAAACACACACATAATCTTTTAGGAAGATTTCAGCTGAAGTGAATGGCTCGGTGACAGGGTCTCTTTAAGTAAATAATCGTATCTATGGGTAGAAAAGTTGAGTACGGTTCTCAGTCCCCGATGTCGGTATAAATGCGGCATGCTTGATGGCGCTCTAATGTTTATTGTTGTCATGTAATTGTATTGTGAAGAATTAATGTTGTATCGGATGCTCCTGACAATAGAAGGATGTGCCGGCAGATTAAATTTGATCTGCTCCCTGAACCTGTAATCATTAACAAGATTATTTTAATTGATCCTCCGTTCCGAGTCGCTCCGGTCCATTAGTTTAATCTCCTTCATCGAAAGTTAATATTGTCTATTTAACGACATGGCAGGTCCAGCCGGCCACTCAGCTTCGCTCGTTGTTTATGGATCAGCCGGAATGTTCTGAGTTGCTAACTAGGGCTTCAAGAAGTTTGTATGGTAGAGACAAACGTTTCATCAGTTCAGAATATGGTCCTACCTTTCCAGAATGGACTCGGCACTGCCGGGATGTGATTCAGTGGCCAGACCATTACCAGAATCATAAAACGTCCTAGAGGGGTAGTGCCGGCACAGACAGAAGATTGGGTGGGGGGTCCACTGTCATGCGGAAGTGTTTGTAAAAATCCAGGGAGCATGCATATAATCATCATTCTGGAAGCCCGGGGAGAAGGAGGGGTGCTGTGCGGGAGCAAAACGGTCCCTAAAATGCCTCCAAAGCTCGCCCTGTTGCCCTGCATTAAATCCATCCACTTTCCTGGTGGGGGCGCCCAGATCGCACACACTTTACGGGATGTTACCACCCAGCCTCCTAATTTCGAGGCACCACCCTTCACACCCACTTTGCAGGTTGTTTTCCATCCAGACCCAATTCTTGCAATAAATGCCTTTTTGAGTTACACAGTGAAGTAATCCAAATAATGTTGGTGCTGTGATCCATGGACATAGCCCCGGGCACAGTATTGGCAGAGCAGAAGGCCAAGATGCAGATTTTTCTGGCAAATCCTGGACAGTTGGCATGTATGCTGTCAGCGTACAAAAGATGTGTAGCGCCAAAGATAAATAAATGAATAAACAATCAGTATAACATGAAAAAAGTCCTTAATTAGTGAATGCAGTCCTCCACGATAGGAGCAGAAAGACATATGTGAAAAGTCCAGTGAAACAATGAAGACCTATTAGAAAACTCCAGTGCAGCAATAAAGAGAAACCATCTCTAATGCCGCGTACACACGACCGGACTTTTCGACCGGACTGGTCCGACGAACCGAGTCCAGCGGACAATTCGACCGTGTGTGGGCTTCATCGGACCTGCAGCTGACTTTTTTTCGTTCAAAAATATGACGGACTTTAGATTTGGAACATGTTTCAAATCTTTCCGACCGACTCGAGTCCGGTCGAAAAGTCCGCTCGTCTGTATGCTAGTCCGACGGACGAAAACCGAAGCTAGGGCAGCTATTGGCTACTGGCTATCAACTTCCTTATTTCAGTCCGGTTTACGTCATCACGTACGAATCCGTTGGACTTTGGTGTGATCGTGTGTTGGGAAAGTCCGTCGGATAGAACGTTGGACCAGTCCGGTCGAAAAGTCCGCCTGTGTGTACGCTGCATAACACCTCTTGGAATGAACATAGGTTTTCAAACAAAGTGCTCAGAGGTCATCCAATGCATCCCAGTGAAATGGACACTCACCAGAGATGATGGCTGCCATTACAACAGCATGCACTCCTTGGATATGTGTCTGTCATCCAGTGAAGTTGACCCAGTAAGTCCGTCCAGTGACACTCCTCACCAGGGTCTAACTCAGTGGTGGTGCATCCATAAGAGTGCCCTGCCACCCCCTATTCAGGGGCCCGGCCCCTTTTTTGGGGCGTCGGGGGCCTGAATTACACCGGCGGCGGGGGGTGTTTTTGAAGCACCTGATTAGAACCATAGGCTCTATTAGGCGTCAGGTCACTCAGCTCGCAGGTCATTCAGCTATGTTACAAAAGCGAATGAATAATTGCTTTCCTAACACTAAACCACCTCTCTGTCAATCAGGTGCTTGGACCTGTTACCCACCACCTGATTGGCTGAAATGGCAGGTGCTGTGATTGGATGCCTATCAGGCATCCAATCATAGCAGAGGACGGGAGAAGACATCAAGGAGCTGTCCCACAGAGACAGGGTAAGTGCGGGTGGGGAGCACACTGGCAGCATTTGATATGGCACAGTGGGAGCGTTTGATGGGGCATAGTGGGAGCATTTGATGGGCTACAGTGGCAGCTTTTGATGGCACAATGGGAGCATTTGATATGGCACAGTGGGAGCGTTTGATATGGCACAGTGGCTGCTTTTGATGGGCACAGTGGCTGCGTTTGAAGTGCACAGGGGCTGCATTTGGCACAGTGGCTGCGTTTGATGGCACAGTGGCAGCGTGTGATGGCACAGTGGCAGCGTTTGATGGCACAGTGGCTGCGTTTGATGATACAGTGGCAGCAATTGATGTGCGCAGTGGCTGCATTTGATGGCACAGTGGCGGTAATTAATGGGCACAGTGTCTGCGTTTGATGGCACAGTGGCGGCAATTGATGGGCACAGTGTCTGCGTTTGATGGCACAGTGGCGGCAATTGATGGGCACAGTGTCCGCCTTTGATGGCACAGTGGCGGTAATTAATGGGCACAGTGTCTGCGTTTGATGGCACAGTGGCGGCAATTGATGGGCACAGTGTCTGCGTTTGATGGCACAGTGGCGGCAATTGATGGGCACAGTGTCTGCGTTTGATGGCACAGTGGCGGCAATTGATGGGCACAGTGTCTGCGTTTGATGGCACAGTGGCAGCAATTGATGGGCACAGTGTCTGCCATTGATGGCACAGTGGCGGTAATTAATGGGCACAGTGTCTGCGTTTGATGGCACAGTGGCGGCAATTGATGGGCACAGTGTCTGCGTTTGATGGCACAGTGGCAGCAATTGATGTGCGCAGTGGCTGCATTTGATGGCACAGTGGCGGTAATTAATGGGCACAGTGTCTGCGTTTGATGGCACAGTGGCGGCAATTGATGGGCACAGTGTCTGCGTTTGATGGCACAGTGGCGGCAATTGATGGGCACAGTGTCTGCGTTTGATGGCACAGTGGCGGCAATTGATGGGCACAGTGTCTGCCTTTGATGGCACAGTGGCGGCAATTGATGGGCACAGTGGCTGCAATTGATGGTTTTTTTTTCTGAATTTTTCAGTTTGTTTGCGCCCCCCCAAAAATTTGGAGCACCAGCCGCCACTGGTTTAACTATGATAAATAAAGCTCACCAGGAGCCAGAAATGATCCGCATGACGTAGTAGTTTTAATATGGATGCATGTACACATAAAAACGAAAAATGTAGCATATAATCCTTACATCGGAAGCCCCCGTCAACCTGGATTTAAGCAGCGGCGTGACGTCAGCACTAGTAAAATTTACGTCATTTGTCGTCATTGCATAGGTGTGCGCAATTTTAAAGCATAACATGTTTGATATCTATTTACTTGGCGTAACATCATCTTTTACATTTTACCAAACAATAGGGTATTCTATAGTGTATTTTTTCTCAAAAAAACTGCTGTGCAAATACCGTGTGGCATAAAAAAATTGCAGTATTCTCTAGGGCCTCTGCTATAAATAAATATAGAATTTTTGGGGGTTCTGAGTAATTTTCTAGCAAACAATACAGATTTTTACATGTAAACAAAAAGTGTCCGAAGAGGCCTGGGGGTCAAGTGGTTATTGCACAGAATTCATTAAAGCCGAGTTTCACTTAAAAGTGAAACTTCCGCTTATCCGTCTCCTCCCCCCCCCCTCCGGTGCCACATTTGGCACCTTTCGGGAGGGAGGGGGGTACCTGTTTTTGGCAGGTCCTGTTCCCCACTTCCAGGAGACTGGGCCATGGACAAATTAGAAAGCACAGCGCACTGCCTTACCAGGAACGGCTGCGGCTGCACATGACAGCCGATCCGTGGACAGGTAAGTGTCCATATATTAAAAGTCAACAGCTCCAGTATTTTTCGTGGGGGGGGGGGGGCTGGACCTCCTCTTTAAGGTAAAAAAAAAAGCTTTTGGTCCCTTTCACGTGGGTGCCCCCGTGTAGCAGATTTCTACATGCTCAGTGGGGGGGGGGGGGGGGTCACTCTGCTGGTCCCTGCTGAACAGGCAGATGACAGGTCTGCTCCACTGTGCAGAGTGGAAATGGACACAGTCCCGCTCTCCTCTATGGTGAAATCGGAATTGAAAAGGACCGTCTGTACATTTCCATCCGATCCGCCAGACGGGTGGAAAATAGGACCACCATCCGTCTGGTTTTGGGGGACAGGATTGGATGGCGACGGGTGTCAGCAGACATGTGTCCGCTGACATCCGCCGCTCCATAGAGGAGACTGCAAGGTCCGATCAGGTCCGCCTGAAAAACTGACAGGTGGACCTGATCGGACAGCCTGCGTGAAAGGACCCTTATGGTCTTATACACACGATCTTCGGATAAAATAGCAGGAAGTCCATCAAGGATTAGGGGGGAGCGCAAAAATAGAATAGCAAAACAGTAGATGGCCCAACTCTAAGTAAAACGTTGGCTGTTCTATAAGCTCGTTAACTGACTGCGGACAAGTGATGCATTCTGGGAAATATTTTTTTTTGCAACATATTACCTACAGCGTAGCCTCGGGGGAAGCCTGGGGATATCATAAAGATCTTTAATTAAAGTGGACCCATCGTTCCCTGTGTCCCGTGTGAAAGGACCCTTATGGCCCGTACACACGATACGAAAATCGGACGACAGATTGTCCGTTTTTGTATTTTTTGCATGCTAGTTGCATATCGAAAATGGAGAGGTTACGAAAAATTCTCGTACGACGGAATAAAAAAAGTGATGTCATGTGTTGTAGTGTATTCCTATTGTATTTTTGGACGACCGCTGTACTGATTAAACATAAACCGTCCGATCTGGTATTGTACGAGAAAGATTCTCGTGTTTGTCCGATCGGATAATCCAGGAAGAACTGTCGTGATCAGCTCTCGAAAGTTCTGTACTAACGATCCGATTATCATACGATTGCTTCGAAAACGGTATTTTTTTTTGTCCGATTTTCGGATCGCGTGTACGGGCCATTAGCTTTTAGAAGCACATTAAGCAGGTCAGAATTAACTATGGATGGGCGAAACCTTGATATTCGTCCAATAATTTTTCTTTTATAAATAGAATGATTTTCTGTGCCTTTTATCTGCAATTATTGAAGTTGGTGACAGGGTCTCTTTAAGAAATCGAGTAAGCAGCCAGCTAGTGAGGCAGATGCTGGCCAAAAATAAAAAAATTGGAGCCGGCTTTGTCCTCTGAGTCAGTTTAAATGCAAAATTATTTTGTTTGACCGGAGTTGACCGTGAAAGCCGGTTTTCTCGTTTTCGGGAAGTATTGGGGAATTTTCTGCTTTATTAAATTGGTCTCCTTTTTTTTTTTTTTTTGGTGTAATGAAAAACCTGTTGCAGGCAGATGGACTCTCGAAGCGGGTTGGCGTTTAGGCGCTCTGTCTGCTATGGGGAAGAGAGCTGAGCGGTGACACAGACACATTCCCATTGATCGCGCGCCTCGTGATTTATGACTGCGCGCTCGTCCGCAGGTCAATGTCTCCCCCCCACCCCTCTCCTCCCCCCTTGGCCATACCGAGGATGAAAGGGTTAATCTATCAATTCTGTGCAACTTTTCGGTTGGGGGGGGGGGGGGAAATGTGTGGAGCTTCGCTTGCGTGCGCTGACGCCAGGCGGCACGGACCCTCGACAGCATTAAGGGCCGGGGAGTTAAATCTAATTATATTAATTATAGGTAATTGGCGCAATGAATGAATTGTGATTATGTGCTTGATCCTGCTGCTGCTCCGATCCGGCTCATTGAGCCCGCTTTAGATAAAATAGCAGGAAGTCCATCAAGGATTAAGTGGGAGCACAAAAATAGAATCGCAAAACAGGAGATGGCCCAACTTTAATTAAAACGCTGGCTGTTCTATAAGCTCGTCAACTGACTGCGGACAAGTGATGCATTCTGGGAAATATTTTTTTTTTGCAGCAGCGGCTGCAGCAACATATTACCTACAGCGTAGCCTCGGGGGGAAGCCTGGGGATATCATTAAGATCTTTAATTAAAGTGGACCCGTCATTCCCTTAACAAGCCTGCATAAATACATTCCTGATATGTCACAATATATAGCAACAGTATCAGTTTAAGAAAAAAGCTCATTTAAAAAGCCATTCAGGTGACTTTGCCTAGGCTGAGATGATGTCATCAGTTTTCTGCAGGCAGGAGGAAACATTTGCTCAGTCTCCTCTCCTCCAGTGATCAGACTGTACGTTGTAATTTTGTAGCAAGCCACAAGGTGAGAGGCTGCAGTCGAGGCTGATCTGCGACATTTTGGATTTGCAGGCCAGCCGTGACCCTCTGTGACCCCTTATCACGGAAAGTGGTGGCATTTATTAATCCATTATCACGGAAAGTGGTGTCATTTAATAATCTTGCAGACGCAAGATCCACCGACTGGAGGGACTGTCCTGAAGCCTCCTGTGATGTGTGACATGTAATCTGTGAAATAAAATCTTTCTTTTGGTGGCATTTAATAACCATGTTTATTTATTTATTTTTTTTTTACTATGTATGCACTTTACTGGCTGGCAACACACCAGAAGGGGTTTACTTCCTCTTTAATATACTCTTTAGTGTGAGCTCCAGCAGTCTCTTGCAGTCAGGATGATAACCAATGACGGCTCATTGGCCGCAATGAGTCTCTGCACTTCATACATTGTTCTTTGTGTGTTTCATGTCGGGTACTTTTGTTGTTTACAAGTTGATAAGGCGGCTCAGCAATAAAAGCCAGCCAGAACCGCGTTCTGCTCTAGAAGTGCGCCAGAGACATCGCGTCCAAAAGTGCTTTAGTGTTCAGGTTAGACCACACTCAGCAGAACTGGCTGCTTTCTGCTTTCATGTTGGATTATGTTTGCTTTTTGCTATCATAAGAAGATGTGGATATATATATATACTTTTTTCTCTTAGCGGGACTTTGATTCACACACTTAAAGTGACTTATTTACACTTCACAAGCTCTGGAAGTGGCGGGAGGCAGCAAGACACGAGTGTTCTAGAACTGATTACTCCACGCTATCTCTGTCTGGTCTACAGTGTGGCCTACCGGCAGAGGTAGGACTGCGGATCCCATTGTGTCTTGATGGAGTCAGAGAATGAGGGGAGGTGGGAGCTGGAGGGCAGTTTAATGCCGCGTACACACGAGCGGACTTTACGGCAGACTTTGCCCGGCGGACGGGATTTCGTCGGGCAATTCGATCGTGTGTGGGCTCCAGCAGACTTTGTTTTCCCAAAAGTTGGACGGACTTAGATTTGAAACATGTTTTTAATCTATCCGTCGAACTCGAGTCCGGTCGAAAAGTCCGCTCGTCTGTATGCTAGTTCGACGGACAAAAAGCCATGCTAGGGCAGCTATTGGCTACTGGCTATGAACTTCCTTGTTTTAGTCTGGTCGTATGTCATCACGTACGAATTCGAAAGACTTTGGTGGATTGTGTGTAGGCAAGTCCGTTCATTTGGAAAGTCCATCATAAAGTCCGTCGAAAAGTCCGCTGGGCAAAGTTTGCCGTAAAGTCCGCTCGTGTGTACGCGGCATAAGTGTATCTTATACCCAGACCTCTTTTCTTAGATTTGAATAGAACAAAGAAAAGTTAAAAATACTGTCTTTTTATTTATTTATTTATTTTTGTTGCTATTAAATCTGAATGTTGATACTATTCAGGGATGACCCATCAACTAAATATATTGTGGAGACCAAAAGGGGATTTCCAGTGAAGTGAAAAAATAAAAACTGAAGTGAAGGTCCACTTTAAGTTTAAACGGTCTTAAAGTTGAATTCCAATCAAATTCTAACTAAGCCTTTACCTATTCCCCCTTCCATTCTAAACCTTTTCTTATTTACCCTGTAAAAGAATGTCTATACCTACCCACTCTGAGGTCGGTCCGGTCACGTCATCAGGTCTTAGTGCCGGCTTCAGTGTAGAGAAGAGGCAGTGACAACGGCTGCAGAGCCTGGGCGATGACGTCACCCATAGGCTTATTATGGGACATCTATTGTCGCCCTCTACACTGAAGCTGGCGTTGGGACCTGATCATGTGACTGAACTGGAGAGGCTTCAGAATAGGTAAATATAGACATCTTTCCATTTACAGGGTAGATAGAGTAGGTTAAAAAAAAGGATTAGGGAGTGGGGGGCTTGGGGGGTAGGTTTAGGCTTAGTTAGAATTTGATTGGAGTTCCACTTTAAGAGCATTTAAACTTAAGGTAGACCTTCACTTCAGTTTTCCACATAGCCTCCTTCTAACCCTCCCCCTTCCCAGTTATACATTAGAAATTTTTTTTTTTCGGGAACTTGTTCAGCAGGTACCTGCTCTTACTTCCCTAACCCTTGCTCAGGCATGGATAACATTATGCCCCCTTCCACCCCTACTGAAATCACATCACACACCCCAGGAGGCTACAGGACCAATCTAGCTCATCAGGCCAATCTCATACATGCGCAGTGGGGGGTCGGCTGTGAGTCACAAGTAAAAGACAGGCGGGTCCCAAATCCAAGATGGCGGCACAGGGACCTAACAAACAGTGAAGACTTTGGGTTGTTGGAAGACAATGCTGGAATTCATGGACTGTTAAGTACATCTTTCAGATAAGTGAAGTTCCTCTTAAGAATGGAATAAGCTCAAAAAGTCTTACACGGTCATCATATACAAATATTTATTTTATACTTTTTATTACTTTGCATATATCAATACTGCCAAAAGGCACTTATCATACCTGAATACGCTCTGCATAGGCCTGTACAGTAGGTTATATAGTGCTTGCCCTTTGGATGCAGCAATGAATTTTGTTATATTGAGAAATAGTCTTGGGGACCACCGATGATGTGCTTTGCAGAAGATAATCAGTGAATACTGGGCATTTCAATACAGGAGAAAATGATGACTATTCTGGACAACAGCCAAAAAGCCTTCTACAAAGTCTGGTCTCCTTGGATGGACCATCATCATCTACCTAGATTCGATTCCCAGTTTTCTCAAACTTCTTGTGGAACTCGTGCTCTCCTGGTCGTTAACCCTTCCAGTACCACAACTGCTCTACCCTACCCCAATCTTTCTCTTTTTTTTTTTTTTTTTTTTTACTTTTCTGATCCATTGTATCCCCTCTGCCCCCTACTTTTCTTTCCACTCTACATACTTTCCTCCAACCATAGCACCTGGATAGAGTCAAAAACTTCTCTTGCTCCTGCTTCTCTTGCTTGGGTGCCACTGGAGGCTGGGCGCACTGTGGGGAGCTGTAGGAGGCTCTGCAGCAGGCTAGGGGGACACCCCAGAGTGCTGGGGTCAGTGTGGGAGGTTGGGCAGCACTGTGGGGGTTCTCAGGGAGCCTGGGGTCTGTGGTGGAGGTTAAAGGATACTATGGCCCTCTATGTAGTGTTGGGTGGCACTATGTGAACTGGGAGGCACTGTGACAGGTTGAAGGATCTGCAGCTGGCTTGAGGCTCGGAAGGACAGAGGCCACCATATGGCGGTTGAGAACCACTGATCTGTATGACCTGCACTTTTTTTTTTCAAGGACTAAACAAGTGACAAAAGGGAAATCAGGTTTGTTTAGAGAAAAGGGGTTATTTTCAGTAACAACAGAAATGGTAAAGAACTACCTATGGTATAAAGAGAGCTTTAAAACAGTGCTCATACTTTCTTCTGCTAATATTACCTGCAAGTATAAAAGATTTTATGGTAATGGTATGATTCAGATAATCAAAGTATTGTATATAAAGGCAAGGCTTTTTTGTTTCCATTTTTGATGGAGTTAGGATAGGTAAAACCCCTGTCTGGTTTTGTTTTTGCCATCTGTGTTCTGTTAGGGAGAATTCCATTTACTTCCTGTCATTTAGACACAACAGGCAGTGAGGTAAATTACCTGAACATGTGTCCCCATTGTCCTCTAATCTGGTGACAACTCAAAAATGTTCACTATTCTTCAGTCATGAGAATGAGTCTCCCCAGTGGGGGACACAGATGGAAATAAAGCCTGACAGGGGTTCTAACCCTTCAAACCTCCACTTATTGTAAGGCCCAATATGCCTGTCTAACAATTGGCAGTTCAGGATTGGGATATCATGCAGTGAGTGGCAGTCATCTTCTCCAGGGGTCCCTTTCCACAACCCCCCCCCCCCTTCCATGACATGGATCTGGATTCTAGAGTGACAAGAGATAATGCGGCTAATTTAGCATGCTGACTGCGCTCGTCTCTGATAATTACATTAGACGCGGTCCCCGGCCAAAGTGAGAGAAATTCATTTCCTAAAACGACTGATTTCTGAGATAACGTGGCCCTGGTATCCGCTGATTGTTAATTATTCATGGGGCCTAATTGCTCTCCTATTAGCATCATACTGACAAGGAAATAAAGTTCGTGTCTATCAGCTTCCACAAAGATACATGTTTACTGTCCCGATTCTTCAGGCTCAAATATATTCCTTTGTGAGACACCCGTGAAGAGATGATAAATGGTCTCAATTATGGAAAATTATCTTTGTGGTCGGTGAACAGGCATGTCTCCGGTAAACCCTTTATTAATGCAATATTTTGGCTAAGCAGGTGAAAGCTAATTCCTTGCAACTCTGTGGGCCAGCACTTAAATCTAAACTCCAGAAGGATATAAAATGCACAATGTAATGCAGTTTTGTAATCCTTATAACACCATAAAATGAATTTTGTAATGCAAATAGCGTAATTACCTGAATCTGATTTTGTACCAGCCTCTTTCTATCTGCTTACCATAATTAACCTTACATATAATGTGACATTGGCGGTTGTAAACTTCTTTAGAGGGCAGTGACTGAAGACCGTATACAATATATGGATAAAGTCTTCAGACACCCGACCATCATACCTCTATGAGCTTGTTGAGCATCCCATTCCAAAACCATTATTAGTAATATGGAGTTGCCCTCCCCCATTGCCATTAATAAGGAGTAGGCTCTACTTTGCAGCTATAACGTGCTCCACTCTTCTGAGAAGACATTTAAAAAAACAAAAAATGGGGAGTGTCTGTGTGAATTTGTGCTCATTTATTAGGTCAGGTACTGGTTTTGGATTAGAAGACCTGGCTTACAATGGACATTCCAATTCATCCCAAAGGCATTCAGTAAGGTTGAGGTCAGGGCTTTGTGTTGAGTTCCTCCACAGGAAACTGGTCAAACCGTGTCTTCATGGAGTTGGCTTGGTGCACCTGAATGTATTAATTTGGAGGGTTGTCCACATATCTTCAGACATACAGTGTATTCTCTGCAAAGTGCTGTAAAATATATTGACACACCATGGAGAAATAATAATATAATAATAATATATAATATAATATAATATAATATAATATAATATAATATAATATAATATAATATATAATAATAATAATAATAATATAGTTTTACCAAGAATATCAGAATGCGATTGGATGTTAGAGAATATTCAAATGGTTGGTGAAATCTCGGACAGCCGCACAGACATGTGCGCTTATACAGAGGGGAAATCATTTTTACACAGGCATTTTATATCTTTTATATATATATATATATATATATATATATATATATATATATATATATAAATATTTTAATATATATATTTATATAACATTTCTTTTATGTATATGACAAAAGATTCTGCTAGGACTATGAGTTACTTAATGATAGCCAACAGTAGATATCTCCTTTTAGGCAGGTTATCTCTCATTGAAGCCTCGGAAGAGTCGTTTAAAAGGAAACAAAAACCTGCTTTTGATTGATTCATGTGTGAACATTTCATTTTTAATTGACACAGTAGTGGGAAGCTTGTAACTTTTTTTTTTTTTTTTTACATTATTTGATATTTTAGTTTCCAGTATTTTTATTGAAAATATTAAATACGAAAAATAAAAAATATTAGCAGCAACGAAATCAGAATCTCAGGTTATCACCAGCATAACATAAGAATTTCTCAAAATGAGGACAATATTCCAATATATATAGATCTATATATATAGATCTATATAGATCTATATAGATATATATATATATACACAATATACTGTATATCCAGGTAAATATGGGCCATTCAAGTAAGGAAATATATAACAAACAACAACCTAGAGAGGCAGGAATCATATAGTCAATGTATCAAAAATTCCATCTTCTAACTGTAGTAAAAATGGGACAGTACGGAGACGCAAACCCTGCCCACGTGTGAATTCTGATGTGTACTATGATTCACCAGAGATTCACCAGAGAGTCATTCTGTGAGTATTGTCAGATTCAAAATGTCTGTCCCATTTATATATCATGCTGTTTCCTATTTTTGTTCATATAATTAAATACCTACATATATAGTGTACCTTTCACATACATTTTTTCTGATTTGATTTTTTGCTGTTGTGTTACCAGATAATACAGCTTGTTCTAAATCGGCCCCTGAAGAAGGAATTAAATATTTAAGCATATATTCTGAAACATGTTGGGACTTCTGTGTACATGCACCTCGTTTGGCCTCCCACTATGGGATCAATCATGTGTTCCAGAACCTAGGTGTACTACATCTATATCATTTTCGCTTTTAGAATAACTCTATTTTTTGTATAATGTTTCACTTACATGTTTTTTGCAACGAATACATTTTGTATTACTTTTGTTATATACGCCTATTACTTCTTTATTAGGTCTTTATCCTTTGCCCTTAAAATCCCAGTGGCACCTTCTCTTATTTTTTTTTTTATTAAACTCTGGTAAAAGCCTATGTGTACACTGACACATGGGCTTTTAGCTTTTATTGGGTTGAGTTTAGGAGCTTTGGCAAAAAAATGCCAAAAGCTTCTAAACTCAAATTAAGGACCTGTAGTTTACATGAACAAATGTAAAAGGGGGACTGATACCGCGCTTAACATAAAAAAGCAAAAATAGCAGCAACTAATATATGGAATACATACATATATACAAAATGGAGTAATAATAGCTGCGCTAACGATTGATATGCCTACTGGTGATAAACCAATGTGGGACAAATTAAGTGAAATTTATATGTAAATGAATTGCAATAATATACCGTATGTGATAAATCCAGGATAGTAAATGACACCCAAAAAAAAGGAAGGAAAAGTAGGTGAATGTCAAATAAATTGAGATAAAAGTGATAATAATAATAATAATAATAATAATAATAAAAAAGTGATAATGAAAACGATAATAAAAATACAAAAAATGATGATAAAAAATGATGATTAAAAATACAGAATACAAAACAAATTTTCTTCTGTCTAATGAAGATGCTGTGACAATAAAATGTAATCTTCCACCACCATTGAGTGCAGATCACCGTAAGAAATATGCGCTTACCAGAAGGCAAGCGAAATACAGCTTGCGGCTAAACACCCAGCCAGGGCCTTTGCTGTGGGGATCCTTGGACAACTCTGAATATCGAACCGGGACTCAGTGGAACCGACAACCCGCTAGAATGTATGGAATCTCCCGAGTGGATACCAGGTAATGACCGAGAATACAGAAACGGAGCAGAATATTCTGACTTGTTTCCTCCACTAGACAGAGTTTTAAAAAGGATTTATCAAGATTAGCCTCCTTAGCTTCAGATGCATTATGGGAAAGATGAATTTTTGACATGAAACCCTCCCAATGGTGGTGGAAGATTACATTTTATTGTCACAGCATCTTCATTAGACAGAAGAAAATTTGTTTTGTATTCTGTATTTTTAATCATCATTTTTTATCATCATTATTATCATAATTTTTTGTATTTTTATTATCATTTTCATTATCACTTTTTTATTATCACTTTTATCTCAATTTATTTGACATTCACCTACTTTTCCTTCCTTTTTTTGGGTGTCATTTACTATCCTGGATGTATCACATATATTATTACAATTCATTTATATATACATTTCACTTAATTTGTCCCACATTGGTTTATCACCAGTAGGCATATCAATCTTTAGCGCAGCTATTATTACTCCATAGTGTACATGAAGCCTTAGTAATAGTATTTCATGCTGCCAGAAACATGCAGTATAAGACAGTTTCACATATTTCTTTTGGACCTCGTCAGGTAGCTTATGAAAGAGGGATCCCCTCCGGGAAACTTTGAATATTCACTACCATCCATTATTTGATATTTTAAATTGTTTCCTTGTATCAATTGTTCATTGCCAGTCGATTTGGGGTATTATGGAGATTTTATGGGGATTATGTGTTTCCTCTTTCATGTAATTTCAACAGCTGTACATTGTGACTTGGTGCACTTGCGAACTTTACAATGGGTGGAGATGCCCCCAAAACTGTTTTACTGTTCCAATGTATTTTAATTTAACCACTTCCGGACCGCCGCACGCCGATATACGTCCTAACTTTGACAGGGCATATCCTTGTTACGGCAGCAGCTAGCTGCCATAACCCCGGTATCCTGGTGTTCGGCTGGCGTTCCAGTTTCTGATAAGAGTGGTCTCTGTGGCAGATTCGACGCAAGATCACTTTTATCGGCGGCGGGAGAGGGGCCCGCCGCGCTCCGGTGCCCTCCGCCGCTTGCCGCATCTGTCGGCAGGCAATCGGATCCTTACCCTGGCTTGGTATGGAGACGAGTGAAGGTAAGATGGCCCCCACCCGTCTCCATAACGTCAAAACGTCACTTCCACAAAACGTCACTTCCACCCATAGCTCTTAAAGGGCCTTTTTTTTAATTTTTTTTTTTTAAATGACAATTTTTTTTTTTTATTTTAGTTAAAGGCCCATACACACGATCTGACTTTTTGACAACAAACATGCAAATTAGCTGTTATAAGGCAACATCCGACCGTGTGTATGCTCCTTCGGACAAACTTTTTCGGTTTTCATCGGGCAAATGTTGGCTGTGCAAACAGACAAACTTGGCGGCAACAAAAGTCTGACGTCGGCAAGTCTCATCGTGTGTACACAAAACCATCAGACTTTAGTACAAAGTACAAACACACATGCTCAGAACCAATGCAAAAGATCAGACAACAATACAGAAGTTGACCAAAGGGTAGCGCCGAAGAACGTCCTCTTTTGAAGTGACGTCACTAGGTTCGTGTTTGTTGCCTAAAAAGTCATGCCGTGTGTATGCTTAACAAGTTCACGGCCAACGCCCTTTGTACAGAAATCCACGGAAACGTTTGTATAATGTCCGATCGTGTGTACGAGGCTTAAGTGTAACTATGAGATCTGAGGTCTTTTTGACCCCAGATCTCATATTTAAGAGGTCCTGTCATGCTTTTTTTTCTATTACAAGGGATGTTTAATTCTAGCCCTTGACCTCCTCTGTAACTTAAAACATGCAACCTGTAGATTTTTTTTAAACGTTGCCTAAGGAGATTTTTAAGGGTAAAAGTTTGTCGCCATTCCACGAGCGGGTGCAATTTTGAAGCGTGACATGTTGGCTATCAATTTACTCTGCGTAACATTATCTTTCACAATATAAAAAAAATTGGGCTGACTTTACTGTTGTCTTATTTTTTAATCCAAAAAAGTGTGTTTTTTCCAAAAAAAAGTGCGCTTGTAAGACCGCTGCGCAAATACGGTGTGACAGAAAGTATTGCAACGACCGCCCTTTTATTCTCTAGGGTGTTAGAAAAAAAATGTATAATGTTTGGGGGTTCTAAGCAATTTTCTAGCAAAAAAAAATGTTTTTAACTTGTAAACAACACATCTAAAAAAGAGGCTCGGTCCTTAAGTGGTTAAAAGATGAATCTGTAAGAACAATGATTCCCGTGCCGCGTCTCTTTGATTTAAATTGGTGAATGGACAGCCCACTGGACACTAGCGCATGGAGGATACTGTGTGGATTGTATGCGGCTCACCATTTGATTCAATTTATAACAATATAATCTTATTTTTAAACATTTTAGTAGTCATTTTTTCATCCTCACTATAATAAAATATGTACAAAACCCTAATAACAAAAACACATTTACAATGGATGGTAGCTGGCAGTTGCTGACCAGATGTACAAATATCAGATCATTTGCCGTGAATATAAAAAAAAGACCGCCATCCCGCATTACCCTGTTAGCTAAAATATTGGCACCATTTTTGGACAGCTCCCATTGCTGGGCCGGTATTCTGAGCCGGTATTCTGAGCCGGTATTCTGAGCCGGCTGCATGTAACATTCAGATATATTAAATAAAACTGTGTGAAGATTACCTCTGAATGGAAGGCATTCCTGGGAAATTAATCGCTCGCGCTCCTCCGAATCTCTGTAGTATTTTAACATTTCACTCTGAAGAAAGACCTTTAGATGGAGAGAAGACATTTATCTGGACGCTGGGGTGCCGTCACCGCTAATACTCCACTGCTGGGCTCGGTGCTAGATCTTAATTTTTCAAAGGTTAAAGACTCGATCAAATATCGAATGAAGGTTTTTAATAATAAAAAAAAGTCTGATCTCCACAGGTAATTGCTTGAAAGTTGAAACTTGAATGTATCGTTTACAACGGCTTCAGAGGCTTAAAAAAGGAAAGTTTGTGGAAATAATCTGGATTTACAAGCCTTGTGTTTGAATGGTAACGTCAACATCTTTCAGCTAAATCAAACGTGGAAGAAATGGATGCAAGACATCATTTAGTTTAAGTTGGCACAAAGGTTTTGCCTTGTTTTTTTTTTTTTTTTTCAGACCACATGCAGTTTTCATGGTCCTTAGTCTTCTGCTGTGTTGCTTTTTATCTTTTAGGTCACTTTGCAATAAAGCAAGGAAGCAAAAACCTCTGTAGTATATTAACGTGCCTTCGTAAACAAGAATGCTGTACATACAAATCACTTACAATTGTAGGAAATCAATACACAACATACAGAGTATTACAAATATTCAAACAATATACACATGCACAAGCTATCTCTCCTTCCTAGCAAATGAGCATTGACATTATATGCGACAGGGATGAGCTAAAACATTAGCTTGGGTTATAATGTAGATTTAGTGTCATCCCTAAGTTGAGTCCCTTCTTGCAGAATGTTCTTTGATTGTATGGAGTTTTCTTCTTTCTTTGTCCTTCCTGGTAGTGTAGAGCCTTCCTTCTTCTAACCAGGACTTCTTCCAGACTAATCAAGTCCTTTCTTCTGCACAAGGCTCTGTTATCCGATCTTTTATGCCCCGTACACACGGTCGGATTTTCCGACGGAAAATGTGTGATAGGACCTTGTTGTCGGAAATTCCGACCGTGTGTGGGCTCCATCACACATTTTCCATCGGATTTTCCGACACACAAAGTTTGAGAGCAGGCTATAAAATTTTCTGACAACAAAATCCGTTGTCGGAAATTCCGATCGTGTGTACACAAATCCGACGCATAAAGTGCCACGCATGCTCAGAATAAATAAAGAGACGAAAGCTATTGGCCACTGCCCCGTTTATAGTCCCGACGTACGTGTTTTATGTCACCGTTTTCAGAACGATCGGATTTTCCGACAACTTTTTGTGACCATGTGTATGCAAGACAAGTTTGAGCCAACATCCGTCGGAAAAAATCCTAGGATTTTGTTGTCGGAAATGTCTGAACAAAGTCCGACCATGTGTACAGGGCATTACTCTTTGGACATTGAGGGCAGAGCTCGTCACATCCTCACATTTAATGCAGGACCAGCAGTGGTTACTAGTCTTGCATTGTACATGATGTTGTCATCAAGAGAGAAGGCAACATGACTGGTTGGGCGGCTCTAGGGGGGGAATGGTTATCACTACTGGGACTGGCATGTAGGAAGCCTGTGGGACCATCAATTAAAGCTGAACTCCAATTTCTAAACTGCCTTTGCCTACACTGCAATGGGTAAATGTTAGTTTTTGTCTCGGGTACCATTAAAAAGCAGCTTCACTTACCTTATCTCTCACTCCTGTAGGCTCCTCCTCTCCGTGTGACCGATCCCTTGAAGATGCTTCTTTCAATGGTTTGTTTGGCTTTCACACTCTGATGTCATTCAATGCAGGACCAGCAGCCCTGCATTGTAAGTGAGGACACCGAGGGCCACGCAATACCTGGAGCATCAGAGGGAACAGGAGAGCACCGGCGGCCAGAGGAGCAAGGGATAAGGCAAGCGAAACTGCTTTTTCATGGTGTCCTAGACCGAAACAAAAAAAATGTACTATTGCAATGTGGGCAAGGGTAGTTTCTGTGGAGTACAACTTTAATTGACAGTCCCACAGGCCTCCTACATGTTGGTCCCAGTAGTGATGACCGGTCCTTCAGAGCCGCTACATCAGCACATAAAATGCAAGACCAGTAGCCACTGCTTGTCCTGCTTTAAATATGAAGACATGAAGGGTCCTGCCCTCAACTTCTGTGGCGTAAGGTATGGGCTAGTTTACATTAGTGTAGCTCTCTGAAAAGTGATCCGTGTTCAGATCACTCTGTAGAGTGCATTTGACAAGCGTTGAGCCCTAAAGCCCTTGATCCCTGAACTAGCGAGTCATAACCACATGCATTGCACACGTTTTCGGGGTGCCTCTATTCAGTTGAATGGGTTGCGTTTAGCGAGTGTTACTGCCTACTGAATGCAACAGGGATCGTTTTTGCCATGCCGCAACATGGGGCCCGTGGCATACAGTGGTTTTAGAAAAGAATCGACCTCTTTTAAAGTAATCACATTTGGTTGCTTTGCAGCTAGAAATTAAGACAGGCGCAGTTTTTGTTTTATCTAGCTGTATTTACTACTACAACTTATAACATCCCAGTGAAAGATTTAACACCAACAACGTCATAAAAAAAAATAAAATAAATTCAAAAACAATTATTAAGTTGGAAAAAGGATCACCCCCTTGTGTCAGTATTTTGTTGAACCATCTGTTTCTTTAATTACAGCCTTTAGTCTATTTGGATATGTCTCTAGCTTTGCAATATATTTCCCACTCTTCTTTGCAGAACTGCTCAAGTTCAGTTAAATTTGATGGTGACCGATTGTGGACTGCAGTCTTCAAGTCATTCCACAGATTTTTAATGGGGTTTAAGTCTGGCCTCTGACTAGGCCATGCAAAGACATTCACCTTTTTCTTCTTCAACCACTGTGTGCTCATAGTTACTGTGTGCTTTGAGTCATTGTCATGTTGTAAGGTAAACCTTCTTCCCATTGACAACTTTCTGGCAGGGGGCAGCAGATTTTCCTCAAGAATTTGACGGTATTTTGCCCCATTCTTTTTTCCTTCTATCCTGACAAGTGCTCCAGTCCCTGCTGCAGAGAAACACCCCCATACCAGGATATTCCCATCTCCATGCTTTACTGTAGGAATGGTGGTATTTGGATGGTGAGCTATATTGGATTTCTGAAACCAGACATTTTGTTGTCAGGGTAGAAGAAAGAATGGATGGGGCAAAAGACCGTCAAATAAATTCTTGAGGAAAATCTGCTGCCCTCTGCCAGTTGTCAATGGGAAGAAGGTTTACCTTTCAAAATGGCAATGACACAAAGTACACAGCAACTATGAGCACACAGTGCTTGAAGTAAAAAAATTAGAATGTCCTTGCATGGCCTAGTCAGAGCCCAGACTTAAACCCTATTGAAAATATATGGAATGACTTGAAGACTGCAGTCCACAAATGGTCACCATCAAATTTAACTGAACTAGAGCAGATCTGCAAAAATTGCAAAGTCTAGATGTGCAAAGTTAGTAGAGACATATCCCAACAGACTAAAGGCCGGAATTAAAGAAAAAGGTGGTTCAACAAAATACTAACACAAGGGGGTGATCCTTTTTCCAACTCAGTGATTCTGTTTTTTTTATTTTTTTTTATTTTTTCTGACATGTTGGTGTGATATTTTTCACGTGGATGTTGTAAGTTGCACTGAGTAAATACAGCTGGATAAAACAAAAATCTATGTCTGTCTTCATTTTAGGCTGCAAAGCAACAACATGTGAATATTTTAAAGGGGGGGGGGGGGGGTTATTTTCCATTCCCATTGTATGTACTCACCCCTCCGCTAAAGGTGGAACAGTTGGGGGGGGGGGGTCAGTAAAACAATTACTCAACCAGATGATTTTACCACCCCAACCACTATTGAAAAGAAGGCCTAAATATTACTCTCTATTAGATTTCCCCTAGACAAAACAACTATTATATCCGTAACATACAAGGAGACCGGGGAGGAGGGAGGGAGGGTCGCCCACATTAATATTTTTTAGACAGACCGGAGTTCAGCTTAAACCTTTCAGGTAAGTCCATATCAAGTGAACATAATGCCACATACCAGCAGATGCATGATGGCTGGGTTGGATGTTTTTTTAATGTTCTATTACAAAGCTGGTACAGTATGACCCGTCCATTCTCTGAATACCTGAAGCCTCTTCACAGCCAGGTCAAGTTGTCCTCCTTTCAGTTCAGCATCTTCTGGCCCAGAACAAGGACAAGTAGTTCCTCTCATTCATCGCAGATATTTTTCCAGCAGAGCTCAGGACTAGAGCTAAACACAAGTGATATCTTCTACATGCAAAAATATCTGAAGTTCTATCTATGCTCCTTTTGATTGACATACCCTTACACTAATCCAGTGTTTCTCAACCCTTTCACTTCAATGGAACCCTTAAAAATATTTCCAGTTCTTGGGGTAACCCCTGCTAAAAATAAATATACCTTCAACTTCAAGGTATGTCTGCGTGATCAATAATTTGCAGAAAGGTTAAAATAAAAGAGTACAATGATGTAACCTGCATATTAGAAACAAATTACTTTCAGAAAGTTTCAGTCATTACAATATACAAAAGGATCGGGATTTTCAGGGTGCCATAGTTAGTACTCAAACAAGTCACATTTGCGTAAATGATAAAAACTATTTTATTGAAATTACAGACTGTTAAAATACCAATAAGATACAAATATTAAAGCCATCACAGAAGAACGTTTGGTTTGGACATTATTGCAGCAACTTCTGCTCTACATGTTTCACCACAATATGGCTTCTTCAGGAGTCTTATGAGTGCTACATAAGCTATCACAAATGAAATAAAATACCAATCACGAATAAACAAACACAGATACAGTTTGCTGACAAATTGGATTAATAACAAAAAAAAAAAAAACATTTCCAAGAAAACAGATGTATTAGATCATATTAGAGGAATACCATCCCAGGATGCTCAGAAGAATCACATAGACACAATCACAAAGAATCACTGGACACTTCATACATCAAAATGTAAATAAAAAAAGGAGTAAAGCATGTATTGACTACAGGAGGGACAGGTGCTGTATTGATCTGCCTGTGGGAAATTGACATATTTAGCTTCTATTCATTTAATTAAAAAAAAATAAAAAATAAAAAAAAATTGATCATTATATCATAATACCTGAAATGAAAGGGGGCACTTTGAGATCTCCAAGACTTCAGGATTGATTATCAGTCTAGGGCATCTAAGATTGGCGATGTCTCCTCAACATTCATATAAAAAAGGACCAGAGGGGGAGGAAAAAGGATAATGTTGCAACCCCAAGGGGGCACCCTGGGCGTCGATATAGTCTCGGAGTTACCTTTAACCTGTGTCTGAGGGGGTTTCCTTCAGGTGCTCTGGTTTCCTTCCACACTTTCCTTCCGCACTGAATGTGAGGTAGGGACCCTTAGATTGTAAGCTCCTTGAGGGCAGGGACTGATGTAAATGTACAATATATATATATATATAGCACTGTATAAATTGACGGCTCTATTTAAGTACCTGTAATAAATAAATAACTGTATCTCATTGTCACAACTTTAATACATCATGATGATTTTGATTCATCTGTGAGTGACCTCCAAGTACTCCTCTGGAATATTTGCTTCTTTCGTCTGCTCCTGTTGTCACCTCCTGCTGTCCTAGGCACCTATTACAAGGTGGAGATGTTCTTGGGCTGTGAAGAGCAGTGGAAATGTAATTAAACAATCCCTTCTATTTCTGAGGGTATAATTAGCAACACAAATCTTTCATTTTCAAATTTCACACATGGATTCCGCAGGTTAAAATAAGTCTCCCATTGAGTTATGTTTTAATTTGAACTTCCTCTTGGCAGCTAGAAGTGGAATCGACTGTACTGCAGACCAAACTGAGGTTTACAAGAAACCACTGAAGTTTCTTATGCTAGTCATCTGGATTAGATGGTTCACGGATGTGTTGGCACAATTTGATCAGAGAAGATAATCAGATTTTGGGGGGGAACAGTAGCAATTGGCCAAAAACATCTAGCACTGAGGATCATGAGAGCCATCACTCAACATGGCCAAAGTCGCTTGGGTCGGGTGAGGATCATCTGTTAGTTCTATGGTGCCTTTAGATTTGAGGAAGTTACTTTATCAGTTACATTATCGGTTCTTTGTAAATCAACCCTTGTGTTTCAGGTCATGGGATAAACAGCTATTATTTTGGTTTTCCGGGTGCTTGCTGTTGGATTGGGAGTCCGAATATGGCCCTCTGTTTGATTTGATGACCGATATGGCTATTTAGGTCTCAAAATGGCAGCCTTCACTGTGCCACGTACCACAACCATTAGTGATGTCTACTGAACTGATTGTTATTCATATTTATGGCTACCCAGTGTAAATTACATTTATGTTGTAGGCCATACAAAGTCCACTGGTTATAAACCATGGCTTCACAATACAGATTATTTCTACCTACATGTTTTTCATTACAAAAATGGTTGTCTAATGTATATATAAAGCCAACACAACAGGAAGTAAGGGTAAATCTTCAAGGGGTAATCCTCTTTAACAGTTGGCACCAAAACAGACTTGCCCATTAGAAGATGTGCCCTCATCTCAAGTTCCTGTTAGAACTCTAACGCCGCGTACACACGAGCGGACTTTACGGCAGACTTTGCCCGGCGGGCTGGATTTCTTAAGACAATTCGATCGTGTGTGGGCTTCGGCGGACTTTGTTTTCTCAAAAGTTGAACGGACTTAGATTTGAAACATGTTTTAAATCAATCCGTCGAAATCGAGTCCGGTCGAAAAGTCTGCTCGTCTGTATGCTAGTTCGACGGACAAAAAGCCACGTTAGGGCAGCTATTGGCTACTGGCTATGAACTTCCTTGTTTTAGTCCGGTCGTACGTCATCACGTATGAATTCGACGGACTTTGGTGGATTGTGTGTAGGCAAGTCCGTTCATTCAGAAAGTCCGTTGTAAAGTCCGTCAAAGTCCGCCGGGCAAAGTCTGCCGTAAAGTCCACTCGTGTGTACGCGGCATAAAACTTTGGATTTCCTATCACTTTCTGTACCCATTACAATGGTCACCAGGAAAGAGTGAACCTTCCCTGTCTCTCAAATTTTGAGGGAAATCTCAAGTGATATAAAATACAAACTGATCTTATTGCAACCATATGAAAGCACTGGACCTATATACATATGTACTCTACACAAAAGTAACAGTCAAGGATCTTTGCTATCTGCATAAATCACTATGTAGCAAGAAAGCTTCAGACTCCACAGAAGCCACCTGTTCTGCAGTTGCAAAAGTTTTGCCTAAGTTTAATATAGCCGGATAAGCTTAATTTTCAGAAAGCGTTGTGCAGGTGACAAGATGGCTGCGCACTTCACTGAGAAAACACAGATATCTCCGTCTTGTCAGCCGCTGATCCCAGAGGCTGTCGGTTCCTTCAAGCAATTGGGAAACTGTACCTGGGGAGTGTAGATAAGTGACGCCAGGCTGAGATAAGGAATATCTTGACATTTAAATTCAATTACACTTTTTTTCTTCCCTGATTGGGATATATCAGTAGCGGAAAGGCTCTGTGACATAATACATATGCACTATATTTCTTGCTAAGTGTTTTATGCACAGAACATAGTGGAGCAAAGAGCAGCAAAAGACAAAGGCTCACCGATGTTTAGTTGTGCATTTCACACGCCTAAAGGAACATTCCAGGTCATTACCTGAAGAAAGTTTCAAGGTTGTCACTTAGAGTACATCTTCAAGGTTGTTACTCCAGGTTGTCACTTGCCTAATGTAAGGATGCCAAATCTACTCATCAATAAAGTAAGTCTTCAAGAAATCTTTCATTACCTTTGGCTGGGGAACTGCTTAATCTGTTCATCTGTTTAGGACTTTGGGATGCTTGTCAAACATGTTGCAGGTTAATGTGAACCTGTAGTGTTGTTCACGTCCTCTCTGACAAAAGAGAAGCTCAGGATTTGGAAGGGGGGCAGTCTGGCTTGGCTTTAACAAGAAAAAAATGAGATGTAGATATAATTTTGTAAGGAGGTGTAAAGGGATCTTCAGACATTTGAACCCGCTTTTGTTCAGTAGTATGTGAAGAGTATGTGTAGTATGAAAACAGAGGTTCTGTTCTCTAGTGGAAAGTTTTCCCCAGTCACCAAAAAGGGTGCCTGTTGCTGGAGTCTGAAGGTAAGTTAAAGTTGGGAAAGAAAAAAAAACGGCCAACCTTGTTAGTTTGCGATTATGCTCCCCATTCCATAAACAGGGGCTGCTGTCCCCCAGAAGAATGACGTTTAAGCAGCAAAGAGAACATCTATCACTCAAGACTAACTTTATTGTTGATAAAGCTTAGTAGGAGGCACTGATTAATACATTTGTGCTCGTAAGTTTACATACCCTGGCAGAATATATAATTTCTTGGCCATTTTTCAGAGAATATGAATGATAACACAAAAGCTTTTCTCTCACTCATGGTTAGTGTTTGGCTGAAGCCATTTATTATCAATCAGCTTTGTTTACTCTTTTTAGATCATAATGACAGCAGAATCTACCCAAATGACCCTGATCAAAAGTTTACATACCCCAGTTCTGAGGTCAGGAGACTGAGATGGCAATAGAGCAAATACTACAACCGTGATTGTAGTACTAAGTGAAAAGTGAACTGTGCGGTGACACTGTGATCATGAATACATAACAATTGTAAAATACGTGCTAAACATATAAAAATGATATGTATAAAATGTTGACAAAGAATATATACACTTACTAATAAAGTGACAGTGATTAACCACAGATATATGCCATAAGCTGAACTACTGTGCAAATTACTAGTAGCAATCCCACTAGACAGTATCACCTCTTCAGCCTATGCTGACAATCAGTCACCTGAAGTGCTGCAGTTCAAAAGGCAGAAGGATGGCTCTGATATGCTGCAGTTCAAAAAGATGGCTCTGGATCGTGGTAAATGGGATAAAAGCTTGAGGGTGTAGACCGTCAATTTCATCCCAAGAAAACAAGGAGGAATAATATGGTGAAGTACTGTGGAGAAAGATATCACTTGTGCGTAACAGCGCTACTCACAAGATTCAGGGTTGCAACCTGCCATTTCAGAAAGACTTCCGCGATCGCCGCTGTAAGCGTGCGTTCTACGGGAAACAGGGAGAAGCGTCACTGGTTTAGAACGTGAGCCGGATATTGCGTTGACGCGTTTCGCCCCTCCTCCAGGGCGTCATCAAATACATAACCTGAAAGGGGCGATCCCGGAAGTTTTTCTGAAATGCCTGGTTGCAACCCTGAATCTTGTGAGTAGCGCTGTTATGCGCAAGTGATATCTTTCTCCACAGTACTTTACCATATGTGTTATCATTCTCTGAAAAATAGCCAAAAAGTAAAAAATTCCGCCATGTAAACTTATGAGCACAACTGTATGTTACATGCATGTTGTGAAGATAGGGCTCCTGGAGGAAGATGCGTGAGGCCAAGATTGAGATGTGATACCCAGGTGCGAGGTGTGATACCCATTTTGTGCCTGTAGGGGAAGAGATTGAGAGAGTTGAGTGCTGCAGGGCATAGCTTTGGCCAAGTGTGTTCCCGTAGAAGCTCCGATTCTTTATGAGATGGTCTAAGCTTTGAAGGTGTGTGTGAAGTTTCCTTCTTTACTTCATGAATAGCCTTTCTGGCTTCTCATTAAAGGTCTCTTTTGTGCGTTTATCATATGCTTAGCTTGAAATCCTCCAAATTTAAGACCTGTTTCCTTTAAAGACCAAGAAAGCAGAAGCTTGGATATAAATGCATATAGTTGTATATACCTTCCTAAGTAGCATCGGTGACCGTGGACCTAGACGTCATGCAAATATTGATCTCCAGGTACACGGTCTTTGCTCAGGACACAGTTCTGTCAGCACAATGTGCATCTCTCCTTTGGCCAGTGAGGCTTAGAGTTGGAAATCGCTGTTTGAAAATGAAGTGCCCCAGTTGCAGAGACTAATGGGGCGTACACACGGTCGGACTTTTCATCTACAAAAGTCCGACAGCCTGTCCGACAGACTTCCGGCGGACTTTCGGCGGACTTGCGGCGGACTTGCGGCAGACTTTCTAACGAACAGACTTGCCTACACACGACCACACAAAAGTCCGACGGATTCGTACATGATGACATACACCGGACTAAAATAAGGAAGTTGATAGCCAGTAGCCAATAGCTGCCCTAGCGTGGGTTTTTGTCCGTCGGACTAGCACACAGACGAGCGGATTTCTGGGTCCGTCGTACTTACGATGTAAAGATTTGAAGCATGTTTCAAATCTAAAGTCCGTCGGATTTGAGGCTGAAAAAGTCAGCTGAAAGTCCGGGGAAGCCCACACACGATCGGATTACCAGCCAGCTTTAGTCCGTCGGCGTCCGTTGGACTTTTGTAGACGAAAAGTCCGACCGTGTGTACGCCCCATAAAGAATAATAGTGAAATGTGTAAGTTACTAAAGCGCTGAAATGATAATTTGAAATAGATAGTGACTGAAAAATAACTAAATAATTAAGCTGCAATCATTCTCAAGTGGTCATACACCCTAAATGAATAGTGAAAAAAATGAATGATGCGCACTAATTAACCTTTCAATCAGTGCACAGATCCTATAATAAATATAAATATCAAATCCCCAAAAATTGTTTCCTCTGTGTGAAATCCAACATAAATAAATAGCTTGTATGTATACAAACTCCGAATCACACGTTATTAATAAAATAATATATAAATAATTCCACCTCTGTGGAAATTCAACCAAACCAATAATAATAACCTGTGAATTGTCTAAACATGTTGGATAGTTAAAATGATGGGTAAAATTGATCACTAGCAGGTCTCATGAGATAATACTATAACTGCAAACAACAAACTCTAGCGATTTATATTTATATGATGATACCACAGCCAGGTGCCTGCAATCTGTACACCAATGTTCATATTATATATGTCCAATTGCAACTTACAATGCAGGTCCGTTTCAAATCTTGCAAATCACTCTGAGGTGTTCCTTGGGCTATTAAACGCTTACAGATGTCAGTTGATTCATGCAATAGAAAGAATACACATCATTGCGCAATGATCAAAAGATGCACAGGGCTAATGCACAACGAAGAATGCACTCACATATCTCTGGGTGATAAGCACTTGGTGAAAAACAATCAGCCGCTCACTGCATGACTCCTCAAGCTGCTGCTATCGTGCTGACAGCCAGCCTCGATAGTACTCGTCACTGGCTCCTCCTACGCGTTGCGTCACAAGACGTGACCTTTTCTAACACGTTTAGACAATTCACAGGTTATTATTTTTGGTTTCTCTTAGTAAACTGTATATTTAATGGTGTATTAGCATTAAAAACACTCACATTGAAAACTTAGATAGTCCGGCATGGAGAGCTCAGTACGGGCATACAGGATTGCGTCCTCCTCTGTCCCACAGTCTTATTCCTCTATTGCTGACGGCTGGTCCTTGTGGCAGAAGCTTCCGGTATCAGTGATTTTCCAGAACGAGTTGTTGTTTTTCCTTTGCATACTTGGAGCGGCTTCACCTCCCATCAAAAGGCTGCCCTACCTATAGACTGTTTGCATCTCACAAAGAGCGCATCGCTCAAAAGGACATTCTTATAGCAACATTTGAATATAACACGAACCATGTAACCTGCGCTATTTGTTTGTTTATCCCTGTGTGTATTATTTTTGGTTTGGTTGAATTTCCACAGAGGTGGAATTATTTATATATTATTTTATTGATAGCATGTGATTCGGAGTTTGTATACATACTCGGTATTTATTTATGTTGGATTTCACACAGAGGAAACAATTTTTTGGGACTTGATATTTATATTTATTATAGGATCTGTGCACTGATTGAAAGGTTAATTAGAGCGCATCATTACATTTTTTCACCACTCATTATTTTTCACCAGTTGCAGGGACTGCTGTGACACTGGGATAAAAGTAGATGTAGACAACTCTACATTTTTTTTTTTTTTGTACTTTATCTTTGATTGAGGTTTGCACCTATTGTACAGTTTTGCTGATTACTAACAGTATGGGAAAGGGTGTGCCATAGCCAACCATCCAAACTGCACAGCAGGTATAGGTGCAGTTTGCATGGCCTGCAGCATTATGACTAGGGATCCCTTGGTTGGTCTTGGAGCTGAAAGGCCAACCAGTCCAACTTTCCAAAGTGCCACTGAGGTAAGTAAGGGAGCTGCCTCTGGAGTATGACACATGGGGTGATTTATTGGTGGAATGACATTTGGGCTGAGGCTTCCCTTGCCCCACGTTGGTTTTCTATCATCTGGATGCAGTTTGTACTCGCTACTCTTGGCGCAGTGAAATTTTCTCTGTAGCCCTTGCCACCCCAATGTTGCCAGTTCTCAGCGGGTTGCTGCTGGTTCAGCTCTCAAAATGGCTAAGTGTGTAGCATGCTGGCCATAGGTACGGCACACTGTTAATTGGTCCTGGGGCCTCGGATAAAGGTACTGCTTTTGGTAATAAATTGATGTGCCAATCAGCAGAAGCACCCATCCTCTCAGACAATTTCCCCCGGCTCTTAGATATGCGGCTGCATTTCATTTATCTGTCGCCTGCATGTGAAACAGGATTAATTAAACTCATCCAAGTATCACAGGAAAGGCTCGTTCCTCGACGTGCCAGGGAATAATTGACTCCAAATAAATTGTAAAAGAGGGTTAGTGATTGTGTGCTAGATGTTATTATTATGATGTAAATATTAGCACAGGGGTGACAGCGGGGGATCGATTTAGTGCTGCTTGGCAATTGTGACAGACATCCATTACTCCAGCTATAAAGAGAGCCTTAGACAGCTCCTGAATACTACTGTTCAGGAGTAGAGCTGTACCCATTGTGTGGTCTTCTTGGTCTGAGCTTATTAAACAGTAATCCCAATCAGTGCACTGTTATACCCTAAATACCATACCCAAAATATGTCCTAAGGCATAAACACTGGGCGATTCCAAATGTTAATTTGAGTACTATATTACTGAATAAGCCCAGGATCCATTACAAGAGGGCACTCACTGTAGCCTCCCTGGCGGTTTTCCCGAGTGTGGCTCGGGGTTAAAATTCAGGACCATTAGCGGTAACCCCGAGCCACACTCGGGATTACATCGCAGGATCCTAGTGCCTCCTTACTTACCTTGTCCCCGGGATCCTGCGATGTCCCCCGCAGTGTCCGAGGGCTCCGTCCTCCTCTGAAGCCTCTCCTTGCCAGGCTCCGTTCCCTGCGAGCGTCGCGACGCACGGGGGCGGAGCCTGGCGGCAAATTAAAAAAAAAGTAAAAATCATAACACATACAGTACTGTAATCTTACAGATTACAGTACTGTATGAAATGATTTCACATCCCATTTGTCCCCAGTGCTTTGGCCCATGCCCTGCATGCAGTTTTACATGATATACACTGTTCTTTCTGCCTGGAAACTGGAGATTGTCCATAGCAACCAAAAAGTGTCCCTTTGCGTCAAAAGTGGCTTTAGACCAGCTAGAAAACAGCGATAGTAAATTAGAACACTTGCAGAATTGAGCGATAGTGAATCGTGGGGAAATTTATTTTATTATTAATTTTTTTTTTTTTTAAATTATTTATTTTTATTTATTATATTATAATTTATGTTTTTGTGTTTCAAACTTTATCATACCCGGGATATCTACTAGACTCTGGTTTGGACAGATTTAAGTGTGTTATTGTTAAGATTTACAGACCTACAATATAAAACGCCAAATTTCAATGCAAAATAATGGTACCGCTTTCAGCACCTAAAATCCGAAATAATCATACCGCCAGGGAGGTTAAGAGACATAATTGTGAAGAATATAATAGATCCCCCAGAGGAGAAAAAGTTTATCATTTTTTTCAAAGAAAAATACTTTTTTTGCATGTAAGCACATTAGAGGTAATAAGAAAAGGAGAGCAGGGTTCACTGCATCTAATACGGACAAGCACTATAGTATAAAAGAGTTTATTTTATGTAATATTGCAGTAATTGCACACATGATACAATGGCCCCTGTGCGTTATATTACTGTGGGTCGTACAAGTCGAAATTTGGGGTTGAGAATTGGGAAACATGTATATAAGATAAAGAGAGGGTATCAAAATCCTCATGTTTGAAAACATTTGGCCCTTTACAATGATAAGGACCCTAGGGGTGTGCAGTCAAGAAACATTGGAAGGGGTCCAGTATGCAAAAAGAGAGAAAATGGATACATGTGAAGAAAACTATGGTTACCAATTGTCTAAATGTAGGGGTTCAGTCCTAATTATAGTGATTAGGATTAGTAAGTAATTTATAGATTGATGTAGAAAAGATGTTTGATTATGATGGAGAATTTGGTTAATTTATGTAATTTTTCTATTTATTTTAGATAGATATATATACTTTTAGATTTTTTAATGATGTATTTGGTGATAATGATAAGTTTAAAGTGTTTTTAGAAAGGGGGAGATATTAATAGGACTATTATGTAAATGAGGGTTATAATTGCAATATTTATTTCTGGAACATCATGTATTAAACCCAAAAGCAAACATTTATTATATTACAGCTTACTAATTCTTAGATACGAAAACTGCATTTGTTTTCTTTTTTTTTTTAGGGTTTCTTTCTTTTAGGATTTTTTTCTTCGATTTTTATCTTGTGATCAGGCCAGTAAGGCCTGATCACAAGGCCTGATGTTTTGGTAAATCCAAAGGAAAATTGTATAATATATGGCCAATACATTATAAAATTTTCCTTTGGATTTACCAAAGCAATATATGAGGTCAAACCTAAACACTTTCAATTTGTTTGCAATCAGGCAGGCCCTTGTACTACATAGTTGAAGGTAAACCTAAAGGAAATTTAAATAAGAAAATTGTATAATGTATGGCCAGCTTAGGTCTGTTAGTTTTCAACAGAACAAGCTGTCTTTCAGCTGTATCAGTTTATAAAGATGAGACAAACCATTCAACAATGACATTGGTGCTTACAATTAACCGCCTTTATTTATTCAAATGAAGGAGGATTTGTCTCAGTCAGGGGGGGTAAAGTTAATTTATGAAGCTAGTAACTGAATTTGGTACTTTTTTAGACTTTCATACAGCAGCCTTTAGTTGCACTTTAACCACTTCAATACCGGGTACTTTCCCCCCTTCCTGCCCAGACCAATTTTCAGCTTTCAGCGCTGTCACACTTTGAATGACAATTACTCATGCTACACTGTACCCAAACAACATTTTTATCATTTCTTTTCACACAAATAAAGCTTTCTTTTGCTGGTATTTAATCACCAATGGGTTTTTGTTTTTGCGATGTAAGCTAAAAAATAGCTAAAAATTTGAAAAAAACCCACTTTTTTTAGGTTCTATTATAAAATTTACCAAAAAAAGTAATTTTTGTTCATAAATTTGGGCCAAAATTTATACTGCTACATATCTTTGGTAAAAAAAAAATAACTCAAATCAGTGTATATGATTTAGTCTGTGTGACAGTTAGAGAGTCTACAAGCTACAAGAGTCTATGGTACCAATCACTGAAAATTGATCATACACCGATGGGCTGCAGACAGGTACTCTTTATTACTGGGGCAATCAGGGCACCAGCGCACGGTACTGTAAAGGGTTAACCATTAGCTCACTGTTCTCACGATCTCCTCCTCATACTGGATAAGTGTTTAAGCATAGCACCCAACTGTCCCTGAATTTGAGGGACTGTCCCTGATTTGGAACAAAGTCCCTCTGTCCTGCTTCCCCCCTCATTTGTCCCTCATTTTGGCCTGATCTATATAGCTGTATATAAAATGCACTTTTTATCGTTCAAAAAGTGTTTCCCAGTGCTAAACATTTCATTCAATTTCTAAATGGCTGCATTGGTAAATTTTAAAAGCCAATATAAATGAATAGTAGTGGTAAAAAAATCCCTTATGGATTATTTCATTAACTTTTTTTTTTTGGTTAAGTCTCCTTTAAGGGGGTGTGACAGGGGGCGTGTCCTATGCCTACATACATTTGCTAGTAGGTGTCACTCATTCCCATCTCAAAATGTTGGGGAGGTATGGTGTGTGGAGGAGAACCCGATAACAGTGAGTTACTGCAATTTGCTTACATTTATGACCGGCTGTGATTGGACACAGTCGGTCACATGGTAAAGAGCCAATTTCATTTCATGGTAAAGAGCCAATTTCATTGGCTCTTTACCCTGATCGGAGATGGGCTGTCTCTGAGGGACACGCCTCATCCCCAATCGCCGCGCTGTGTGCCCCTGGCGGCGCGCATGAGCGGCGTGACCGGTAGGACGTCATATGTCCACCCGGCAGGACATCTTGCCATAGGCCAGGTGGGCATTGTAAGAAGAAGACCTCAACAATTTGAGTTTCCCTGTTCATGACATGTTTCTTTAACTTGTCCCGTAATATACGCCATTGTGGTGGTCTGTAGCCCCATGAAAATCAATCTTTCTAATATGTGTATTTCACTGGCATTTCCCAACTTTCTCATTACTAAGAAATTTTTGTTTCTTTTGAGAAAAGTCGCTGTAATTTCCCCCGTGCCTGCAACCATTGCCCTGTAACCCTCGCCGGCCGCCGCTGATTATTCCTCCCCTGTAAAGTAATACGGAATTGCAGAGAGGCTGAAACAATGCAGCTGACCTCTGGATTGACTTTCAGGGGGATTTAAAGTTTCACCGATTGAAAGTTTTTCATCCATCAAAAGGGTAAAATAGAATATACATGTAATAAATAATTGGATCACGGAGTCGGAAGCCGTTTGTGCCTAGGTGATTAATTTAGTGGTTTTATATCGTGTTGGTTTAGTAAAAATAAACAGACTTAACTGGCAGTAAAGGGATTACATCCCTTCAGAGGTCCGTTTCCATTACCGACAAAATACAATTTTATATTATTCTCTTGCACAACCCTTCGCCCCGTCGGGTCAGGATTTTAAATGAGTTTCTGGCTCTGGGCTCTGGCTTGGAATGGGGAAGCCGGGGGTGCGCCGGTGTCTAATCGGTGCCAAGCTGTCAGCAGGGGGGTGAAGGTGAGACGAGAGGGGTCACTGGGACACACCAGCTGCCAACACGTGGAACATCACTGTAAACGTCGTGTGCACAGGTGAGCGCGCTCCAGTCCCAGGCATGCCGCACGCTTGCTTGCACACCGTTTTCTCTGCTCTCGGTGTGAATGAAAATTGGATCAAAAATAGAAATAAAGAGGTTTTACTGTTCCCAGGAAGAATGGCAAACCCTTGAACTGTCCTGGAGGCTTCTTCTCCGCAACTCCCAATGATCCAATGTTGCTTTGACTTCAAAACGGAGTCACTGGTCTAGAGAACAGAGATCCCCAAACTATGGCCTGCGGGCCACATCTGGCCTGCTACAAGAGTTTATCTTGGCCAGTGACAAATTCTCAATGTGCACAGATTTAGCATTCAGATCAGCAAAGGCTGCCTGTGGCCCCTGCTTTGGCCTGATATGAGGGTAATTCTGATGTGGACCCAGATATAAGGGGGAGTCTGATGAAGAGTAGACCCTGATATTAGGAGGATTCTGATGGGAACCATGATGTAAGGGGGGGACTTTGATGGGGACTGTGATATAATGGATGTAAGGGGGGCTCTGATGGAGACCCTGATATAGGGGGATTCTGATGGGGACCCTGATGTAAGTGGGGGCTTTGATGGGAACTCTGATGGGGATCCTGCTTTAAGTTGGAATCTAAATAGGTCCCTGATATAAGAGGGAACTCAGATTGGAACCCTGATATCAGGGGGGGGGCACAGATAGGGACCCTGGTGTAATGAGGAATCCTATGGCTACCCTGATGTAAGGGGGTGCTCAGATGGGGACCCCGGTGTAAAAAGGAATCCTATGGCTACCCTGATGTAAGAGGGGCTCAGATGGGGACCCCGGTGTAAAAAGGAATCATATGACTACCCTGATGTAAGGGTGGCTCAGATAGGGATCCTGGTGTAAGGAAGAATCATATGGCTACCCTGATGTAAGGGGGGGGCTCAGATAGGGGCCCTGGTTTAGGGAGTAAACATATAGCTACCCTGATGTAAGGGGGGGGCTCAGATGGGGACCCCAGTGTAAAAAGGAATCATATGGCTACCCTGATGTAAGGGGGGGCTCAGATAGGGACCCTGGTTTAAGGAGGAATCATATGGCTACCCTGATGTAAGGGGGGCTCAGATAGGGACCCCCGTGTAAAAAGGAATCATATGGCTACCCTGATGTAAGGGGGGGCTCAGATGGGGACCCTGGTGTAAGGAGGAATCATATGGCTTCCCTGATGTAAGGGGGGGCTCAAATAGGGACCATGGTGTAAGTGGGAATCATATTGATACCCTGTTGCATGGGGGGGGCAGTGATGGTGATGATTCTGATGTACGGAGGGCAAGGTACTTGCTTATCTGCAGCTCTCTCTTCACTATAGCCTTCTAAAGCACACATTTTATACAGCATTTCTAATTGTCAGAAGGAAAAGGGTGGGGATAAGATGGCGCACACTGCACATCAGAGAGGGGAGAGCTGAGTGTAATCTGAGACCTGAGTGGAGGGAATGGACACACCCTCCTCTACTGTCTCATAGTGAAACATGCACAGCTTAGACTGTCCATCACTTGCTGTGTGCTGGAGACCCCCTCTTCTGTCCCCTTGTACCTCTTGGAGTCTTTAATCTTTAACTAACGTGGAACTTCCGCGAAATCTTTTAGTTTTGGAAAAAGTAGGGAAGGGTTAAGTCTCTCCCTGCTGGGAGATTTCCCCCCTTACCTCACTTTCTATCTTTTCACCTGTGCAGGAAGTAGGGGGGGAATCTCTTCTTAAGGGCTTTGATGGGCATTCCCTTGAAGGAGAACAGAACGCTCTCTTTAGCATCCACCATGACTATGCCCCATGGGCGGAGCAAAATGCGTCAGGGCGCGGCTTGGATGGAGGAGGGCTAAGGCTGCTTTTTATCTAATGCCGCATACATGCGACCGGTTTTTCCGGCAGAATAAACTCTGACTGTGTTTCCGACGGAGTTCCTACACACGATCACACCAAAGTCCGATCGTTTAGAACGCGATGACGTAGGACGGGACTAGAAAAAGGAAGTTCAATAGCCAGTAGCCAATAGCTGCCCATGCGTTGTTTTTGGTCCGTCGGAATAGCATACAGACGAGCGGTTTTCCCGATAGGAACTGATTCCGTCGGAAAGATTTAAAACCTTTTCTATTGCTAAGGCTGGTCAGAATTTTCGAAAGAAAAAGTCAGATGAAGCCCACACACGATCGGAATATCCGATGGAATGATTCCGTCGGACCTTTTCTGCCGGAAAGTCCGGTCGTGTGTACGCGGCATAATCGTCTGTTGAGTTTGTTGGTAGGCAGTGCTTGTGGGGTCATTTCCCTCTTGCTGGACCTGGTGTACTGGGCCAAGACGAGCTCTTCCCAGCTAGCACCCTTCAGTGAGAGCCACCAGATGGGATCGACGTGTAGGAGCCTGGAGCGACACCTCCTATTTTTTTTTTTTTTAAATCTATCCTTAGCAACCAGTTGCATTTTTTTTTTCTCCTCTTGTGCTAAAAAACTAAAATGATGAAATTCGGTTGCTGTGGATAAAAATCCTTTTTATCTCATGGTGATGGGTTGTTAGTAAATACGTGACAACAAATGCACCTTCTATAAAAGGAAGGTCTGGTTATCATTGTTCTGTCCTTAACAAGGTAAGAAGACCCCGGGGTCTAACCATGACAGAAGCACTGGCACAAAATGCCGTCGTTCAGAACTCGAGGCCTCTCCACATCCTCGTGAACTATAGTTGATCCCGAACAATAGAGGCCTGCACCACATGCAGCGACAGGTGCTCTTTGAAGGACCATACTCTACAGAACATCAGATGGTCCTCATGACAACAGACCCCACTGATTCAGCCGCCATCCTCGCCGTGCGGCTCGTTAAAGGGAGATTTAATGATCACAGATGCCGTTTCTATTTTCAGGTCTCTGTGAGTCATTCTGTGATTCTTCTTTTACACTTTTTATTTTTAATACGATCTCACTTTGTACCTCTCTAGGTGTCATCAAGGTGATTAATTAGCGTTCATCGCGGCGGAACGCTTGGCTTGGTTTCAGAGCGCGGCGGACGTGTAGCGTTTAATTTTAATTTTCTTTTTTTTTATCAGAGTCATAAAAAATTCCGGTGTGGCCCTTTAGAACCTCCAGCAAAGCAGATTCTTTATGAGAATATTCCTTCAAACCCCTCTGACAGGCTCAAAGAGCGTTTAGAAAAACCGATCGGCCTTATCGCGTGTTTCCATTTCTAATACCATGTATGACGCGCTTCGACTCCCACAATGTGAAACGCTACATAAAAGAGATTATAGAGAATGATTGTAAAGAGGAACTCTGGCCTGGCTACAAAGGAGGCCGCTGTTGTGAAAAATGAGACATTGTTTTAACCACTTCAGCTCCAGACAGGGTGGATTTGATTTAAATCAAGTCGATTAAAATCATGATTTAAATCGAGCCAGAGGCTCTATAAGGCTTTAAAAAAGGGTGGGCTCGGGTTGCAGAGCATTGCATCTGGAGCCCACCCAGGTGTGTTGCAACAGTGAATGAATATTTGCTGTTGCAACACTGATCCTCCTCCCGGCCAATTGGGAAGTGGGTCTGATACCCATCACCCGATTGGCTCAAAGGACAGGCGATCCCATTGAACGCCTAGAAGGAGGGGAGGAGACACACGGCGGAAGCGAGGAGGAGAAGACACAGGAGCCGCTGCCTGATGCCCGCCGCAGCCTGATGTCCTGATCCCCGCTGCTGCCCGATGTCCCCACCGCTGCCTGATGCCCGTCGATGCCCTGATCCCCACTGCTGCCCAATGCGCCCAATGATGCCCGATCCCCGCCGCTGCCCGATGTCCCCACCGCTGCCTGATGCCCTGATCCCCACTGCTGCCCAATGTGCCCACCGATGCCCGATCCCCGCCGCCGCCTGATGTGCCCACCGCCTAGATGGGGTAAGTGCCGGTGGAACAGCAGACAGCGAGGGGTGGGAGGGTTTTAGGTGTCGCGGGGGGAGGGAGGGGTGGTTATTTGCCGCCGACCCCTCCAAACAAAAAATCACCGGCTGCCACTGGATATAACTGAGAATTCTATAAACTTGTATGAATATTCCCGAACGACAAAGGCAAACGTAGCTAATGTATTCGCTTCTTCCGGGTCATTCTTTGCTTCCCATCATGCGTGGTATTTTCTATTCGATATTCTCCGTACGATTGTGTCAAACGTTGAATGGAAATCGGACGTTGTATTCACTTATGATAAAAATTTTCTAGCTTTACAATCATTTTAAAGAGGATATAAACCCAATTAGTTTGTCATTAACGTTGGTAAATAAGTTGTCTTCAACTTTATTAAATCTGTAACTTTCCCAGGTGATCCATCCATGAAGGTCTTTGTTCAGGCACTTCCTGTTATCAGGTGACAATGCTCTCTCCCTGTGTCTCATTTACTCCCCTGCGTTGTCACATGTGTTCCTGTTGAAGAATTCAAGCAGTGGTGCCAACACACTCTGCTCAGGCATGGTCCACATTTGGAACTATCAAGAAGCCGGTCCAGAGCAGTCATCTGATGACGATGGGCTGAATTTCAAACTCTTCCCCACTCCGCCCAAAAAGAAAAAAAAAAAAAAACGGAGACTTTTTGATATCTATTATTAGCTATACACATAAAAGTGTAATGCCCCGTACACACGGTCGGACATTGATCGGACATTCTAACAACAAAATCCATGGATTTTTTCTGACGGATGTTGGCTCAAACTTGTCTTGCATACACACGGTCACACAAAGTTGTCAGAAAATCTGATCGTTCTGAACGCGGTGACGTAAAACACGTACGTCAGGACTATAAACGGGGCAGTAGCCAATAGCTTTGGTTTCTTAATTTATTCTGAGCATGCGTGGCACTCTGTGCGTCGGATTTGTCTACACACGATCGTAATTTCCAACAACGGATTTTGTTGTCGGAAAAATTTTATAGCAAGCTCTCAAACTTTGTGTCGGAAATTCCTATGGAAAATGTGTGATGGAGCCTACACACGGTTGGAATTTCCGACAACAAGGTCCTATCACACATTTTCCGTCTGAAAATCCGACCGTGTGTACGGGGCATTAGAGTGTAAAGTGTAATATCATCTATGTGAGTCAGGGATTTAAAAAATCGTATTTATATGTATATTTGTTCAATACAGCAATTTATATAGAACTAACAATTTACACAGCCCTTTACATACTGCAAAGCTCCCAACTGTCCCTGATTTGGAGGGACTGTCCCTGATTTGGAGCAATGTCCCTCTGTCCCTCATTCCTCCTCATTTGTCCCTCATTTTGGTCGGATCTATATAGTTGTATATAAAATGCACTTTTTATCTTTTAAAAAGTGTTTCCCAGAGCTAAACCTTTCCTCCAACTTCCAGATTGCTGCATTTGTAAATTTTAAAAGCCAATATAAAGGAATAATAGTGGCAAAATAAAGCCCTTGTGGATTTAATTAACCTTTTTTTTTTGGTTAATTCTCCTTTAAGGGGGTTTGGCAGGGGGCGTGTCCTATGCCTCCATACGTTTGCTAGTAGGTGTCCCTCATTCCCATCTCAAAATGTTGGGAGGTGTGCATACTGTACATGTGACAGACCCAACTGGGACAGGGGCTTTTGGAGAGGACTGCAGGGTAGCCTCTTGCCTGCTGACTATGGGCCCTGGCTTTTGTGGGGGGCTCTATTCTTGGGAGTTGTGTGCCTGGGGGAAACCTTGGTGCGGTCTTGCTTTGGATTTCGGGTCCATGTCTCCCCAAAATACACAGACTGGGAAGCTAGAATTGGAATACAGATTTAGGGGCCTTTGTGCCCAAACCAGCAATGACTGCTTTAGACTGTGAAGCCCCATTCACACCTCAGCATTTTGTAACTTGCAGCCTGAAGCTCCAAAATGCTGTAGGAGAATAAATCAATTATTCTCTATGGAGATGGTTCACGTCTCCACTCCAAGTCGCCTAATGCCAAACGCCTGTAGCTCAAAAAAGTTCTGGAGCTTTTTTTGTAGCTCAATTCGGGCAGATTTGGGTGTTTTTTTTTCAGCTTTTCACATTGGTGACCTTTTGACATGTACAAAATCATGGTCAAAATCGCGTGACTTTCTGCTTGAAAACAATACACTCAGGTGTGAATGCAGCCTGAGACTCAGAGCAGATGTTAATATAATCAGCTCAAAACAACCTGATGCTGGGTTCTCCTGCTATAATCTGTGTACTAAGGTGTCTTCCTCCCATGGTATCATTTCCCCCATTGTGTTCCTACTAGGGGTGAATTACCATCATTAATTGAGTCACCTATTGTTTCTGTCTGCTCATCTCTTGGAGATGTGATTAATATTGTGTCCACTTTACCTTGTTATCGAACCATTGTAGCATGTTATGTACCATGTACTTTGTGTATCCAGGGTTGTGGGCTTGTTGCCGTACGATCTGGGCACCTAGGCTTGTTTTAGTGACTAGTTGTTAAATAGCTTACTGTTTAATTAGCTTAATGTTTATGTTTATGTTGGCTATTCCTTAGCTATGTCAATTATATTCCTGTTTACAGTTTGCATTGTTAGGGTAATGTGATCAGACTACCTAATCTTGTGTGCTATATATTATGTGTGAATTTTCAATAAAGAGAGTTCCAGTTTGCACCTAAGCCAGTGTCGTCTATATCATAAGAACACATGAATGTCAGTGAAGTGGGTCACAATATAGGAAAAATCTTCCCCGGTGGGGGGTTTTCCCAGCAAATTTGTAGTCATTACATTTATTAAAAATGTTTTAATTAATTTAATGACTACAAATTTGCTGCAAAAAAACCCCACTGGGGTAGATTTTTCCTATATAGCTAGTGTTGTCTAGTCCTTGGGTGCAATGCTCAGCAATAATACCTGGTTCCTGGGTCCAGACTGGAGGAAGCTGTATCTTGACAGAGACACCCAAACTGGGTGCTAGACATTCCGTCACTGTACATTTACATGAGTTCTTGCCCCCCAAGGAGCTTACAATCTAAGGTCCCTATTTCACATGCATACACATACCAGGGCCAATTAACCGACGTTCATGTCTTTGCAGTGTGGGAGAAAATCCTTACAGGCACAGGGAGAACATGCAAACTCCGAGGACCGAGGACCCCGGTGCTGCAAGGCAGAAGTGCTAACCATTTACCTAGAACATGATGATTCAAAAACGTAGGCAGACTCCGCTTCCTGCTTAGCAGTGCTGCACAGTGACTGTACTCTTTGTCCACTCAATACAAGTCTACAAGTCATGTTTGACTGACTGAAAACACATGCACTTACCATGGGGAGGAAATTGTTTGTCAGCAGCTGTTAAACAGGGAGGCTGGGGGATTGCAGTCAAATACAACTGGCCACTAGGGAGAGAATTTACAAATTTCCCTGTGCAATTACAAATGGCCACTAGGGGGAAAATTTACAAATTTCCCTGCGTAATACTGTGATGAAAATATGTTACAGCAAACACAAAACCATGTGAATGTCACCTCAAAAATTGCTTCAAAGTAACTATGACCGTCACAATGCAAAACACATACTCAATGCATTAGTTACCTGCATCAGTTTCCATTTTTCGGAAAATGACCTCCAGTTTGAAAGATACATATTTGCTTTGTGTTATTCCCATGATTCCTCCGATAAAGGGTTATTTTTCCCCCGACGACGCCTTAAGTGTTTGGACTTCTGAGAAGAAGCAGTTTTCTAAGAAGAAAGGCTTGTCTGTGCCAGGCCGAGTTCAAGGTGCGTTAAGCCCCAAACAAAGATGTTCCAGAAGTCGGTAAGCGGCGGTAATTCGTTGTCATATTATAGAGATAAAATAATTCCCTGGGGAGAAGCAGCACCGTATCGCTTGGCAGATCAATAGGCCAGCCAGATTATGTTCCGGCTACCCCTTCTGCATGACAAAGAGCCAACTAATCAGTCACCCGGAGGAAGTGGCGGATCCTGGCGGGCGGCAGACGGCGAGAACGCTTTATGTCTTGCCGGAATGTGTCATTATTTAAGCCGGGCTCAGCCGGTGGAAGATGCTATCGCGCACTTGCTCTGCTTTATGGCCGTCACTAAAAGTCTTACTGTCCCGGAGAACAAAGGTGATCCATCACGGTGGGGAAAAATTTGTGCAGATGAAATCCAAGGCACAGAAACAGCCGGTTGAATGAAAGGACGCCGTCCAAATCTTGTGTGCATTTTTCTTAGCCGCTTGCTGACCAACGTATGTATATAAACGTCCTTTCAGAAGTTGGTTATTACAAGATCATGGCTGCAGCTTTAACATGATCTTGGTACCATTTTTTTTAAACAACGATTGGCTTTTTGGTAAAAGTAATTCAGGTACAAAAAAAACTCCCAGTCCTGAATCTCCCTAAATGGGATGGGTGGAGTAGGGCTACCCGACGTGTCGGCTTATTATGTTGTATCACACCTTAATAGACCAGTGGACTGGTGCTGCCATGAAGGGCCCAAACAATGGGTGGCTATGGAGAAAGAGGACGCCTCCTGTCAGGGCTGGGCTCAGCCCTTCCTTCTCTGAGCTGGCTGCTCAGCTGTCGGCTAATTGCCAGCTCCCATCTCTCTCCACAGTTACTCAGCTGTTGATGATCCTGCTCGTCAGTCCTGCCTACTTAAGCCGTCCAGTCCAGAGGAGCTCTGCCTTCGCCTTGGTCACATCGCAAGAAACTATCTCCTGCATTCCTGTTTAAAGACTTGCTTTGCTGACATCCCTTCTGGCTCCAGATCCTGCTTGCTGTTCCACTACATTGATCCCTGACTTCTGGCTTGGCTGAGTATCTGTTCCGGTTACTGAACTTTGGCTATGTTTTGACTACGTTTGTTCTTTTTACTTTTATTATTAAACAAGTGTGATTTAACTTTACTTCTGTCTCAGCCTGATTTCATGGTTTCTGACAGCCTCCTTACCACATACTGGTTTCCTTGGTTGACCTCGCCGTTACCCCCTGAGATCTCAATCCACCCAACAATGTGGAACTAACAGTCAAGACAATGCTTTTGCAAAACGAACAGCTCTCCTCATCCCCCCCACCATTGATCCTGGTTATTGGGAACCCATTACATGTTGGCAAAACCGCTTGTTTTACCAACATTTGCCACGCGTCTTCTTTGCCACGCTTGGGCTGCCTTTAACGATGAATGGCAACGCGCAAGTGCAACATATATTTTTGCCATGTTTCATGAACGCACACCAAATTGTACGTTCATGTTCACAAAATGCTAAAGTGTGAATGCAACCTTGGACTCATATTTGAAAATACAATTAGCCCGCAATTATATATTGTGTTACCTGTTCTTAGATAATCTATTCAACTAGATGATCCAGCAAATACCGAATGTGATCTGTAGACTTTGTAGTGTGAATGTGATCTGGCATCAGCCTCTTGCAGCCCATGTCCAGCACAGCTCAGACTCGGGGAGGGAAAAGCAGCACCAGGAGCCAATCAGATGTGCCACACTGAAAAAGATGGAGAGAACAGATTGACAGAGAGATGAACTCGGCAGCCCTTAAATCAAGTATATTAAACACATTATATGTTTTTTTCCTGATAAAACTCACATGCCCTGATTTTCATGTGCATGTCTCTTTCTATATAGACTGAGTGTAGTTTTTTACTCTATTCATGCTCTTTATAGGATCATCCAGATTTGGGCTACTCACAACCCTGCCACGGATGGTCAGATTGTGGGTCGGGTTTTTCCCCTTTCATTTGGCTCCCCCTCTTGATCTCCATTGTTTTCTGGCCTTCGTTGCTCCCACCGTCTGGGTTATCGGGGTCAGCGCAGCCAAACTTTTCACTTGTTGGTTGTCCTCAACTTTCAACCTTTTTCCTGTATCCAAGATACCTGCTTCCACATTTCTGGTCAGTAGACATGGCTATAAAACTGTAACTAAGTGCCTGTTTGTTAAATTAAGGAATTGTCTGTATACACATATTCTGTACTCATTGTATTTTTTGAATTGTAGATATCATAAACCTCTATACCACTTTGCTCCTGATGAAGAGGAATGACACATAACCTTGAAACGCGTTGAGTTTCACTCGCTATATTTGTACAAGAGTGATGTAAACTAGGTGGTTTTCTATGATTTCATGTGGATATATACCATTGAACTTGTAAACTTGTGATACCAATTTCCCATGTATCTATGTTTTTTAGAATTTAGTATCATTAAACTTATATTAATTTTTACATCTACTCTCTATATATACAATTTTTGGAGTCATTGCCTTTCAAAGTCCCGCCAGAGGGTTTCTGTTTTGCTGTTTCTATGCTTTATTAGGGATGTGGGCAATGTCTCCAGTTCCCCACCAGAATTGAGCTATTTCATATCCGCTTTTCCTTTCACTGTCCAGTCGGGGATGGGGGAGGAGACTTGTACGTCGAAGTGGAAATGCAACAGAATAAAAATCAGGTCTCCTCCCCCCGCCGGGCTGGCTGTGCTGTGTCATTGTCAGGACTGGATACACCGAAAAAAAACGAAAAACCTTTAGCAGGTAAATGTATTTCCTGTGTGTATTTAGTGGGGTATCTGGAGGTCTTTTTTAACCCCTTCCCACCCAGTCTCAGCACCGTTTAAGTGGGCCGACTACTGTGGCTGGATGTCGCAGTGGTCACACAAACATGTTTTTAAATTATTTTAATTTTATTTAAGTGCATTTTTTTTTTCCATTTACCTTTTATCCCTTCCCGAAGTTACAATGTTCAGCGTTTTTCCTCTGTGAGTCTCTGATCCGCCGCAGACTGCCATCAGATGGGACGCGGCCGGTGTTTGCTTTTCTCGGTGTATCTGCGCCGGGTACAGATAGCTGTTATTTCTGATAATATGAGGATCAGATGGAGAGCCGGCACGCTCTGTATGCAATAATTCCGGTGAATAAATCTCCCGCTGTGCCTGGATGTGTGGGTGGGATTGTTACAGATTTCCTTCGGAAATAAGTGCGCTCCCCCGATCTCTATTATTATTATTATTATCTGGGATTATGGCTGATAGACAGGTCAGGACCGGCTGATCTTTAGAATAAAACGTTTTTTTTGTTTTCAGATGAGAAGTGCGCCATTTCTGTATTGGTTCCTAGCTGCTTGCAGAGGGCCCCCGAGCGTTCAGAGTGCGCTTACCCTATTATTTATTTTGAATGGCACCCCAACACACCATTAGGCCTCATTTACATATGGGGCAGTGTTGTCTGTGAACGCCTCCTGAACGCCTGTTTCTAACCATTGACACCACACTGCAGCCTTATGCATTAAACACAGCATGGTCCCATTCACTTGAGTTAGATGCGTTTGGCGATTTGGGTCTGCCAAACGCAACAGTTGTATACATTTTGCCAGGGTGGATTTGATTTAAATCAAGTCGATTCAAATCACGATTTAAATCGCTAGTAAAAAGGCTTGATTTAAATCATAATTTTTAAAGAGCAGCTGTCATCTCTGTCCTGCAGCGGCTCCTCCTCTGACCCGCTGTTGGCTCGCCGACAGTCCCATTCACTTTAATGGGATAGCTGGTGATGTGGCGGTGACACAACAAGGTTAGGGATGTGGTGGCAGCAGGTGAGTGGATGCCCGCTAACAGGCGCTGCCATGATGGAACTGAATTGACAGGTGCTCTTTAAAGCGGAAGTAAACCCATCCATAAAACAGTTACCTTTCCGGCACGTGCCGGAAAAGTAACACTCCCATTGGTTGTGCTCTCAACCAAACTGTCAAACCATCCAATGGCCGGTGTCATAACTGATCACATGTGCAGCATCATGGCAGTTCTAGACTAAACAGAGGCCAAGATGGCCGCTTCCTTGGCTGAAAACGATAGGAGGGTTTACTTCCACTTTAAATGTAAGGACTCATTCTTCCTGGTAGTTAGAATCTTTATTATTTGCAAGCAAAATGAAGGTTTCCTATTTAGAATAATAGGCTGTCAGGTTAGTAAAACAGCGATATCAGATCAAATCTATGGGCTGTCTTAACACACAGTCATTTGTTGGGTGAGCACAACGTATAGCGTGAATGAGGCCAGTAAATGAAGTCAGGCTGTCATTGTTGAGTGACCAGCAGTAGAAAAAATCATGGGTTTAGCACCTATTATATACTGTATGGTATACCTTAAACCATAACTCCCAACTGTCCCTGATTTGGACCAATGTCCCTCTGTCCCTCTTTCCCTTCCATTTGTCCCTCATTTTGGTCTGATTCATATAGTTGTATATAAAATGCACTTTTTATCTTTCAAAAAGTGTTTCCCAGTGCTAAACCTTTCATCCAATTTCTAAATTGCTGCATTTGTAAATTTTAAAAGCCAATATAAAGGAATTATAGTGGTAAAAAAAAGCCCTTCTGGATTTAATTAACCTTTTTTTTGGTTAATTCTCCTTTAGGGGGGTGTGGCAGGGGGCGTGTCCTATACCTACATACATTTATTAGTAGGTGTCCCTCATTCCCATCTCAAAATGTTGGGAGGTATGCTTAAACTCTGTGCCATGCTACTTTATCTAGTTCATGGACTGTAGCATGTCCAGCTGTTACTTTAAAGTGTTACTAAATCCACAACAGTAGAATCAGTCTGTATATGCGGTAAAGAATGCTTGTTATACTCACTGTGGAACCTACGGGATTAATCCTCTGCATTGTGTAAAAAGGCTGTTTGAGCCTGTCCTCTCTGATCTTCCCCTTCTTCCACAGTCCACAATCTATCTGCTGATAGAACAGAGCCTTGGGGGCAAGCTGCATATGTTCAGTTTGGTGTGTATTTCTAGAGAGTTTTTTTGTTTTCTTGGGAGAGTGCATGTGATCAGCACAGGGCCAATCAGCACTGTTCAGACAGAGGGTCAGGGGTCCTGCATCCTCATAGGACAGTCGGGGGAGAATGCAAACTTCTCCTACAAGCTTCAACCAGACACCGATGGAAGTCACAAGACTGCTCTAGCTGCTTATAAGAAAAGGTATTCTGCATTTATTTACAAAAATAATTGCATTTCCATGTTCTGTGTACTGTGGGAGATCAGATGTAGTGAATGCAGAGTCCTGCCGTTGCTTCAGCTGACGTGCCGTCACCGGCAGCTCCCACACGCATGCGCGGGAGTGACGTCATCGCGGCTCCGGCCTATCACAGCGCCAGAGCCCGCGATACCCGGAAATAATTCCGGGAGCGATGTCAGAGCCCGGACCAGTGTACGGGGACTGCTGCAGGGCTTCGATCTCAGGTGAGTATTTTTTTTTTTTTAGTGGAGTGGGTTTACAGCCACTTTAAGGGATAAACTACTCAGCCACCTTGGAAGGTTTTAGAACAAGTTTTGTGTCCACTAGAGGGCACCCTCACAAGGCAGACTTGGAATGTGGGTTGGACGTGGAATGCCCGTCTGTATCCATCACTAATTTCAACATTTCCAAATGAAAGTCGGGAGTTCTTTCATTGATGATCATAGGCAAGCCTTAGGTGGGACAATTTGATGTACTGTTCAATTCAATAGATACATTATAATGGCAGAAGGTTCACCATTATCTTTTCTTAGTGCTGTAAGAAAATGTTTATTTGATTAAATTAATCAGAACCTACAAACCATAATGTCGATTCTGATTGTTCCAAGACTGGTTACTAGACAATGATTGAAGGCCTTAATTCTTCTTTTACAAGGACCAATAACATTTATATATAAAAAAAAGTTTCGGATAGAGTGTTGAAATGTTAGAACCAATGGGGGTACCTATACATGATGGGGCCCCATAGCAAATCTATTATTATAATCTATTATGGGCCTCTTGTGCTTTACCCTCCATCGTCAAGGAAACCCTTCTTTCAATACAGAATCCTATTTGTCTTCATAGGTATCTTCTACAGGCTTCCAAATTGTAGAAAATTCAGTACATTGTTTATTCAAATGTATTTTCCATAGACTGTCCCAACCTGTATAAAGTATGTATACAGACAGTACTGATGGGCCCCATATGAGTTGCATGGTGTGCGATGGCTATAGTTGGGCCCTATGTGAGAACCTCTGAAAGGTATTTATTGTTGAATATGTACCTTTGGAGTGAATCTCCCTCATTACTGGTCCTGGTGACCATTGTCTAAGGCAGGGGTCTTTCAGCTGTTGCGAAACTACAAGTCCCATGAGGCATTGCAAGGCTGACCGTTACAAGCATGACTCCCACAGGCAGAGGCATGATGGGATTTATAGTTTCGCAACAGCTGGAGGGCCACCAGTTTGAGACCCCTGGTCTAAGGCAATGTTTCTCAACTCCAGCCTTCAAGTACCCCCAACAGGTCATGTTTTCAAGCTTTCCATTATTTTGCCCAGGTGATTTGATCAGTTTCACTGCCTGAGAGCCCTTTCACACTGGGGCGGGGGCGGCGTCAGCGGTAAAACGCCGCTATTTTTAGCGGCGTTTTACCGTTGGTATGCGGCCGCTAGCGAGGCGGTTTTACCCCCCACTAGCGGCCGAGAAAGGGTTAAATACCACCGCAAAGCGCCTCTGCAGAGGCGCTTTGCCGGCGGTATAGCCGCGCCGTCCCATTGATTTTAATGGGCAGGAGCGGTAAAGGAGCGGTATACACTCCGCTCCTTCACCGCTCCGAAGATGCTGCTGGCAGGACTTTTTTTACCGTCCTGCCTGCACATCGCTCCAGTGTGAAAGCCCTCAGGGCTTTCACACTGGAATGCAAGCAGCGGCACTTTCGGGTCGGTTTGCAGGCGCTATTATTAGCGCAATAGCGCCTGCAAACCGCCCCAGTGTGAAAGGGCTCTTAGTAATTACCACAGCCGTTTCATCTGAGGGAGAGCCCGAAAACATGACCTGTTGGGGGGTACTTGAGGACTGGAGCTGAGAAACATTGGTCTAATGTACAGAAAGTGATGGAAATCCCAAGTTTTTGAGGTTCGACAGGAACAGGAGGTGAGGGGGAATTTTACAGTAGGGTCAGGGTAACCTCCTCACTTTGGGGAGATCTACTCTTACTTCCTGATATGTCTCTGGGACAAGAAGATAATGGAAATCTTCTCAACGGGAAACAAACAGGAAAAAAAAAAAACTTGACAGGAACTTTTACCCTTACCTTCTCTATTTAAAACTCAAAAAAAAAGTTTTGTCTTTATACACACTTCAATACCATTTCAATGACTAGCGCCATTCCACTTCTGGAACATCTACAATAATACTTTTGACTTTCACATGCTATATTTTTGTATTTCATCAACTTGTTCTCCGGTTTGCTGCCCCTCTCCCAGCATCCTCCTCCTTGCCTCCATGTCCCCAGTTGCCAGTAACGGTTTGTTGCTTGTAATTAATTGGGTGTTGACTATCTAAACGTGTCGGCGTCATCCATCTTCCACCGCAGGAGTACATTGTCATATTTCTCCTTTGCCTCTTTCAGCTTTCAAGTCCATCAATCTCTTATCTCATCTTCGCAGTTCACGTTTAACGTCAGATCAGGCTGGAGCGAGGCCGAAAGGCGCTCGAGGGAAAAAAAAAAAGTATTCTTTTGAACTGGCTTCCAAAAAAATTAAAATTTTGCAAAAGATTCTGCCGTGCCAAAGAGGTTTCAGGAATTTGCATGCATTGCCCGTCCATTCCCCTGTCTTGTCTCTAAATGGAGATCAGAAATAAACCATACCTTCGCTTCTCTGTTGTCAGCCCACCAACTGCCGAACACTTGAAGAAGCAATTCAATTAGAGGCAGTCAGTGTGGACGGGAGATGTCACTGGGTCATGAAATATATTCTACCCCTCCCATGTTTTTTTCCGTCTGGTTCATCTGGTCCCTGTCATTTTTTTTTTTTTTTTTTTTACACTTGGCCCAGTCCAAGATTGCCAGCCCACCACCATAATCTTCATTAGTATGCAAATCCCGGCCATCTGACAAGCCTCCCTCCCCGGCTCTCCCCCTTTCAGGTTGTTTTCTTTCATTTCTTGGATCTTCATGAATTTCATTAGGAAAATAGATTATTATCTGCCTTATAATTCAGACTGAGTTAGGACGAGATGAATAAGTGATTGATACAATCTTCTATGAGCTTTTAAGCGTTCACTCCTGGTTTACTGTTCCGTAATATTGGATTCCTTGATTGAATAAAAAAAAGACTCGTTAGCAACCAAATTCGTCATTTAATTTTGGAAGATTTTGAATTATATGTGAGTCTGGTTTGCTGCGTGCAACAAGTAGAGTCCTTTCTTCTGGCTCTTGTGTTTTGTAGTAGGGGGGGGGATTTTTTTGTCTTGTGCCTGCAAAGTTCAACATCAGTTGTTTCAGGAAATAATTTTTTTGCGAAATTTTTTTGAAAAGATGGAAGTCAAAGTAGAGTACACTCAGTAATATGGGATGTACATGGTCATCTTTTAATCTTTTAGGGGACAAGGTGTGTTCTTGGTCTATTCTTGGTTTAAAATTGTATATTAAAGCGGGGTTCCACCCAAATTTTGAACATTATCTCTATGCATTCTCTTCCTTGCCTAGAAGCTGACATGCTGTGTAAAAAAATTTAAATCGCCGTAATTACCTTTTTTTTTCTAATCTTCTTAGCACTTCCTGGTTTTCCTCCCATGGGAGTAGGCGTGTTTCTAGCCTCTCCCAGACCTCCCACAGTCCCCTGGGAGCTAGTCTCAGGCTTCCCAGCATGCATTGTGAAACAGTGTCATCACAACATCTCGGTGAATGCTGGGAGCACAGCATTCACTGCATCCAGGAAATAAATGCTTGTGGGCTTCAAATGCCCACAGTGAAGATGGAAACCGCCTGCAGTGAATTTTATAAGTTATTCTTTACAACGAAATCGGACACAGGCGGACTTATTACACAGAACATGTGAGTAGATAATCATGAGAAGAAAAGTTTGTGAATGAACTCCAAAAAAAAAAACCGATAGATAGGTGGACCCCCGCTTTAATTACAGGGATGTGTTCAGTTGGTTCCTATTTGCCTCCAATTGTCTCCATTTTTTTTTTTTTTTTTCTACTCAAGGAAAATTCTCAATTGTAAATTAAATGCCAATTCGAGGCAGATCTTTCTGGAATTTCGCCAACATTGAAATCAGTTTTTTTTCTGAAATGTTTCCGCTCATCCCTGAGAAGAGCATTCCGCTCTAGAAAAAAAATACACAGATTAGAAGGTAGCCATATAATATGCAACAAAACTAGAAGCCTAACCATAAAGCCCTTGTCAGGAGCTGGATCTGAGCCCAGTACTTCTGCTTGCTGAGCCACCTGAGATGCTAGAGGACAACTTAGGACAACTTTGTCTTGTGTCTTGTTTGTTTTGAAGCTTGAACCTTCTGTTCCTCCCATGAACTTTTTATTAAAGAAATGCCTTTGGACCTCCTGTTTGACAGATTAATGTGCTCTTTCCAGCCAATATCTTGCTCTTGTCACTCCTGCTGCCGTCCATATCTTTGCTACCACTCATTATCGACCTTTGCCTTGTTCCTCAACTATGCTTCTGCTTGATCCCAACCTGCAATCACTTGTTAAAGCGGAGCTCCGCCGAAATTTTTTTTTTTAAAAGTCAGCAGCTACAAATACGGCAGCTGCTGACTTTTAAAACATGGACACTTACCTGTCCAGGGCGCCCGCGATGTCGGCACCCGAGGCCGAACCGTCTCTCGGTCCTCGGAGTGCTGCCGCCTCCATCTTCGGTAAGGGAACCAGGAAGTGAAGGCTTGCGGCTTCACTTCCCAGTTCCCTACTGCGCATGCGCGAGTCGCGCAGTGCAATATGGATGGTCCCTGCTGTCTCTGGGACCCGTGTGTTTCCCAGCAGACAGCGGGGGGGGGGGGGGGGGACAGAAAGTGGCGTAAATAACCGCAGATTCTGCGGCTATCTATGCCGGAAGTGGGTACAGATACCTGTAATATACAGGTATCTGCACCCCCCTTCCCCCTGAAAGGTGCCAACTGTGACACCGTAGGGGGGGAGGAATCCGATGAGTGGAAGTTCCACTTTTGGGTGAAACTCCACTTTAACGACCTTTGGCTTGTTTATTGACTATGATTGACTATATATCTGCTACTGGACCCCAGCTTGCTCACCTCTTGGTGGGGTGATCCTGAGGGCCGCGACCTTGTACTAACAGGCAGCAAAACCCAACTCCATCATCAGGAGCTCTGGTGAATACTGGTTAGTGCTCACCCTTCACCTCGGGTGAGCTTGCAGCATCCACCAGAGTGGCCTGCTTGTATACCTATCCTGCTAGCTGCTGGGAGTCTCTCTACACCAGGGGTAGGCAACCTTAAAGAGGTGGAGAACTACCTGAACAACATGGGAGAAGTCAACGATCACCAGGCACAGTGTCGCCTCCTCACACCAGTTTTAAACCTGTAATTGCCGTACTATTGGATCACAATCGCATGCATTGCACAGCAATCATGGGTTTAAATCAAGTGGTGAGGAGGCAACATATCTGCTCCTCGCTACCTGTCAAACATGCTTTTTAGAGGAGCAGCAGTGCTTGCTGCACTTGTAAATGAGCCCTTAGTTGCATTCGGCAGTGGCACCCTTAGGGCTCGTTCACATGTAAAACCCTGTGGTTGAGTTGCTTTTACTGCCCTAATCCCTACCCACTTAAGCTGCTGAGGCAGCAGCCAACGATGTACACATCCTACAGCAAGAATTAAGCCCCCCGTTGCTTTTGGTGCAAGCTACCGCCTGCCAATCACGACCCATTCAACTCTGCATGGGACAGGAGCTAGCACTACAGAGGAGGCATCGGCTTATGTGGCTCTTGCTCCCTACTACAGCTCCATCTTTAGAAGTAGTCCTTCTGCATTGCACTCTGTTTGATGCTTTGGGATGGTGGGCCAGCAAGCCCAGACCACAATCTACCATTCACCTGTCTGTGATCTACTGGTAGATCGCGATCTACAGGTTGTGCTGACCCCCGCTCCACACCTATAGCTACCGGTCTTGGATCCTGACCTCTGACCTTGACAGCCCTGTTCATCATTTTTCATTTGGACTATCCTGTAAAAAGGTAGAAATGACCAGAAGAGCGCCAAACGGTCATCTTAAGGATCCATATTATTTTGTGTTACAAATTAGAAAAAGCAGGACCATTTCAAGCACTGTATGTGTAATCCTCTGGTCCCTCAAAGCGCTTGGAGCCAGCTTCAAAGTCCCACTTAGTACAGCACAGAAAACACAGAAGATAAGGCCACGCACTGATTAAGTCCTTTTTGCGCATCCAGTTTTTGGATAGAGTCTTATAGGAAGTTTTGTCATTTTCCCACCTAAGCTGCGATGAAGGGAGATTGTTAGACCCCTGAAATGCACTGGCTACCATTTTATCTTCCTGGTGTCTAATTTTTATCAACAATAAATGATACAGACTCCTCAGATGACTGGCGCTTTTGTCGATTTAACTTGGATTTATCAGTTGAGGAGACCTTTGCTCTTGGGGGGTCTCTGCTTTTTGTTGGAGCTGCTGAAGTTGCTCCATCAAACCCAATAATCAACACCAGAAAAATAGATTCTAGTCCAGCGCCTCACATCTGCTTTTTCTTTGACTGTGAAAAGAGTGGGGCTATTATGGTGTCATTTAAACTGATCCTTATTTCTCTTTGCTCCCTGCTCATTGGACGTTGGTGATGATCTTTGGTAGCGGTCTAGGATGCTATTTGGCCCCAATTTACTAATTGTTCTGAGCCACTGTGGACTTGCCGATCGGACCACATACCGGCTTTTTTAGATCTTCTTCAGCTCACCTAGCATCATAGGGGTAGGTATTTACCTGTAAGTAGTTTATTACTGGGATGGTGCCCCCAAGGAAAATATTTTGAATACAGTTTAGCTTCCACAATTTTTCATTGTCTTCAATCATGACATGGAAAGCCACGAAAAAAAAAAAAAAAAAAAGAACCTGACAGGGGTTATAACCCTCCCTTACTTTATCCAAAATGAAAAGAAAGTTTTGCTTTTAGTTCTACTTTAAAGTGGTTGCAATGGCAGAAGGTTTTTTTTTATCTTGATGCATTCTATGCATTAAGATAAAAAGTCTTCTGTGTGCAACAGCCCCCCTAATACTTACCCGAGGCCCCTCTCTGTCCAGTGATGTCCTTAAATGTCTTAGCCGTTTGAGATTCTCCTTCCTGATTGGCTGAGACACAGCAGCAACGCCATTGGCTCCCGCTGCTGTCAATCAAAGGCAGCTAGCCAATCAGGGGAGAGAGGGGGCGAGGCCAGGTCGAAGGCTTTGTGTCTGAATGGACACAGGGAGCTGTGACTCGGCTCGGGTGCCCCCATAGCAAGCTGCTTGCTGTGGGGGGCACTGAACAGGAGGGAGGGGCCAGGATCACAGAAGGGGGACCCGAGAAGAGGAGGATCGGGGCTGCTCTGTGCAAATCCACTGCAACACAGCAGATAAGTATAACATGTTTATTATTTTTATATGAAAAAAAAACAAGACTTTACAATCACTTTAAGACCTAAACTGCACAATAGAAATTGATTGCAAGAAAATGATCCTCTGCTGTGGAATTTATATGTTCGCTCATTTGAACATGACGCATTTTTACACGGCTTGCAGAGATGGCAGAGACAGTCCCGGGCAGCTGTTCTGTTTCATGGAGCAGATTGCTTGTTTTATGAATGACGGCGGGTCAGCATTGGTTCCTCCTGCCCTCCGTCTCGTTTGCATGTTCATGTGTGTTTATGATCAGCGTGCCTCCACCTTATCTGCAGTCTGCATACGTTCTAATGAGTCGCAGGGACATGTGTGTCGCAGGAAAAGCCACACTTCAAATATTTCCTCCTGAATTAAGACACCTGCTAAGTCAAATCAAAAAGATGCAAATTGAGCTGGCAAGGAGGCTTCTCGCATGTCGGCTAATTAAAATGTAGTTATTCCGGCACAGGATTCTAAAGGAATCGGCGCCCCTAGTGGTCAGTGGGTGTCTCTGGAAACGGGTGCATGTCGTCCTTCTAACAGCCATCACGATGCACCTGGCAGGGCTCCGCTCCCAGCTGCGAGACAATTATATCTGATGTATGAAGTTTAATTCAAAGGTCATGCGTAGTTGAATAACATAACTTTTTTTATCTCCTTTTCTGGCGAGGAATGCAACACGGAGGAGGTCAATCCTAAATCTGTGTGCATGCCCCAATGTGGTGTTGCTTAAAGTGTTACTAAACCCACAATAGTAAAATCAGTCTGTGGATCAGGGGTCTCAAACTGGCGGCCCTCCAGCTGTTGCAAGACCACAAGTCCCATGATGCATTGCAAGGCTGACAGTTACAAGTCTGACTCCCACAGGCAGAGGCATGATGGGACTTGTAGTTTTTTGCAACAGCTGGAGGGCCGCCAGTTTGAGACCCCTGCTGTAGATACAGCAAAGCATGCTTGTTATGCTCACTGTGGAACTTAAGGGGTTAATCCTCTGCATTGTGTATAAAGGCTGTTTGATCCTGTCTTCTCTGATCCTCCTCTTCTTCCACTGTCCCCAATCCATCCCCTGATTATACAGAGCCTTTGGAGGCACTCTGCACATGCTCAGTTTGGTGTGTATTGCTAGATAGTTTTTTCTTCCCTTGGGAGAGTGCATGTGATCAGCACAGGGCCAATCAGCACTGTCCAGACAGAGGGTCAGGGGTCCTGCAGCCTCATAGGATAATCGTAAAAGAATGAAAACTCCTCCTACAAGCTTTAACCAGACACTGATAGAAGTCATAAGACTGCTATATACTGCTGAGGAGAAAAGGTATTTAGCATTTTATATTTACTAAAATAATTGCATTTCCATGTTCTGTGTACTGCGGGACACCAGATATAGTGAATGCAGGCTCCTGGGTTTAGTAACACTTTAAACCACTTCAGCCCCAGAAGGATTTACCCCCTTCCTGACCAGAGCGTTTTTTTACGATAAGGCACTGCGTCGCTTTAACTGACAATTGCGCGGCCGTGTGGCGCTTTCCCAAAACAAAATTGACGTCCTTTTTTTCCCACAAATAGAGCTTTCTTTTGGTGGTATTCGATCGCCTCTGTGTTTTTTATTTTTTGCGCTATAAACAAAAACAAGCGACGATTTTGAAAAAGAAACACAATATTTTGTACTTTTTGCTGTAATAAATATCCCCTTTTTTAAAAAAAAAAAAGCTATTTTTTTTTCTCAGTTTAGGCCGATATGTATTCTTCTACATATTTTTTGTAAAAAAAAAATCGCAATAAGCGTATATTGATTGGTTTGCGCAAAAGTTATAGCGTCTACAAAATAGGGGATAGATTTATAGCATTTTTATTGTTTTTTTTTTTTACTAGTAATGGCTGCGATCTGCGATTTTTATCGTGACTGCGACATTATGGAGGACACGTCGGACAATTTTGACACATTTTTGGAACCATTGGCATTAATACAGCGATCAGTGCGATTAAAAATGCATTCATCACTGTAAAAATGTTACTGGCAGTGAAGGGGTTAACACTAGGGGGCGGTGAAGGGGTTAATGTGTTCCCTGGGAGGTGATTCTAACTGAAGGGGGAGGGGACTAACTACAGGAAGTGACAGATCATGGTTGCTAGCTAATAGGAACACACGATCTGTCACTCCTGTCAGAACAGAACAGGGACGTGTGTGTTCGTGGCCGGCGGTCAACGCGACCGTCGGCCATGAGCATTGGCACCCCCCCGCTGCGCCTGCTATCCGGACCCCCGTACAGCTAGGTGGTTTCACACAGGGGAGCCAACCTGCCGCAGTATAGCTGCGGCGGCCGGTCCGGAAGCGGTTAAAGGGGCACTCCAGCCATACACTGATAAAGTGTTGCAAACAATAAATCTGACCTGCGGGCTTCCCTTCAGTCTTGAACAGTTGTACAGGCTCCTGTCCTGGACTGAAGTGCCTTATCTGATTTCACTGCACACTGTGAGCTTCTCACAATGTGCATTAGAAGCTGCAGCAAGTCAGAAAGAGCCCCGCCTCATTTTCTGGCTGGAGGATGCCCATCGCCATCTAGCTCTTTCCTCCCTAGTCTGTCTCTACCCCCCTCCCCACCTTTCATTCATTCATAGGATTTCAGAATGTCGGCTCAGAATTGCATGTGGGCGTTACCTAGGGTGGTCTGCATGCAAATGCATACAAACAATTAGGCCACTTTCACACTGAGGCGGCGTCGGCGGTAAAACGCCGCAATTGTTAGCGGCGCTTTACCGTCGGTATTCGGCCGCAAGCGGGGGCGGTTTTACCCCCCTGCTAGCGGCCGAGAAAGGGTTAAAAACCACCGCAAATTGCCTCTGCAGAGGGGCTTTGCCGGCGGTATAGCCGCGGTGTCCCATTGATTTCAATGGGCAGGAGCGGTGGAGGAACGGTATACACTCTGCTCCTTCACCGCTCCAAAGATGCAGCTAGCAGGACTTTTTTTACCGCCCTGCCAGCGCACCGCTCCAGTGTGAAAGCCCTCCGGGCTTTCACATTGGAGACAAAGCAGCGGCACTTTCAGGTCGGTTTGCAGGCGCTATTTTTAGCGCAATAGCGCCTGCAAACCGCCCCAGTGTGAAAGGACCCTAAAGAAAGTAAATCTGTGTTTCAGCCGATCAATGAGTAAATAAATAAGCAGCAAGTTAATATGGTATATACACCTACGTATAAGTCACACATCAAAATGAAATAAAATAAAAAATATATATATAATAAAAAATATGAAATAGAAATTAACAATCTTAAAAGCCTCATTAAAATCCACCATTGTGATATAGTGTCCTTTTATCTTCTTGTATGTCTTCAACACACTAATTGCATCAATCAGTGCAGAAGAGGTCATGTATCCAGACTGACTGATGCCATTAGTGTGTTGCAGACATATAAGAGGATAAAAGGACACCATATCCCAATGATGAATTCTAATGAGGCTTTTAAGGTTGTGAATTTTTATTCGACATGATGTCTTTTTATTTTAATTTATTTTGCTGTGATAAGTGACTTTTAAGCACCGCTAATCTTGTTTGTAATGCAAATGTAGCTGGCCTAGGAGTCGGGACGCCCACTCCAGACTGAGACCTACCCATAATGCATTTTGATGTTTGCATAACTCCTCCCAAGAGCCATCCCCACTGCTTGTATCAGGACGGAGGGTGTCACGTCACATTCGGCTACCCATCACATTTTGATACCCGCTGGAGTATGCATGCGCGACACCGCCATATGCGTTCCAACACTGTTGTAAGACCACTTTGCCACAGGGCACGGCCTCGCTTCGCTCGGCATAATTATAATCTAACTCTATGTCAACTTGGATGGTGGGGCTTGAACCTGGACTCAGGGGTGTGGCCACAAAATTGTGCGCAAGCGCAGATCGCCACAGTGTTGGAACGCATACGGTGGCGTCGCGCATGCGCAGTCCAGCGGGTAGCCAAATGTGATGGGTCACCATAAGTGACAAAACAAGGGCACTGGAGAGGAGTACTGAGGCCGGGGGGGGGGGCTGGGATGTAATCAGGAAGCTATGTGCAGCACCCTGCTGGCCCCTCCCACCAGCCATGATCTGCCTGCATTGCATAGACAGAGAGAAGCACGGAGATGCAGTGATAACATCACTGGGTCTAAAATAAAAAGATATATAATAAAAAATGGAACATTTTATTTTAAAATTTCTCAGCAAAAAAGAAATGCAATCATCCTTCCCAACCTTCTGAACGGAGAAAAAGGGACATATTTAGTACAGATTATATATGCAAAGGTCACACCATTGCCATGCCACGGGTTTGCAGACCATAAAGAATTAATGCTCAAAAAATGATTGGCATTACTGCTTTTTGTTTATATAGACTTTTCAGAATAACAAATGGATGGATGATTTAAAGTGGTTGTAAACCCACTTCTTGAACTATAGTAAGGTTTACCTGTAGGTACAGCATAGCTCCCAACTGTCCCTGATTTGGAGCAATGTCCCTCATTCCCCCTCATTTTGGTCTGATCTTTATAGATCTGGGGGCACTTTTTATCTATCTTAAAGTGTTTTCCAGCTCTAAACCTTTCATCTGATTTCTAAATTGCCGCATTTGTAAATTCCAAAAGCCAATAGAAAGGAATAGTAGTGGTAAAAAAAAAGCACTTGTGGGTTTAACCAAACTTGTTTTTTGTACAATTCTCCTTTAAGGGGGCGTGGCAAGGGGTGTGTCCTATGCCTGCATACTTTTGCTGATAGGTGTCCCTCATTCCCATCTCAAAAAGTTGGGAGGTGTGGGTACAGTGAATATCTCCTAACCTTGCAAAGTTTAGGAGATATTCACACTGCATGCAGCCAGTGCCACGGTCTCCCACGCGAGTGACATCATTGTGGCCCTGGCAACTCATGTAGCCGGAGCCTGCGAACCCAGAAGGCAGACCGGGGGAAGATGGAACCCCTGTCAGCGGTGACAGCTTTGTTGCAAGGTAAGTCTCACATCATGTGCTAGTATGCGATACATACTAGCGCATTATGCATCTGTCTTACAGGGAAAAGTGTTTTTTTTTTGGGGGGGGGGGTTTGCAGCAGTTTACTACCACTTTAACCCCTTCCTGCCAATTCTGGTGTGATTGGCTGTCATAATGGTCACATGATCAGGAGCTGGTCCCGCTATCTACTGATCATTAGTCTGTATCTACTGTCCTTCACATCTCAGATTTTGTGCTGGGGACGTGCAGTGAGTGCGCTCTCAGCACAGAAACGTTGGCCACCCACCGATGCATATGTGCTGCATTTAGTTATTAAAGTCTACCCTTTTGCCTCTACACAAATGTGTTAGGCAGTCGTAAAGGGGCTAATATAGTATAACACTTTTGGTAGTTAAATAGTGCTTTTTTTTTTTTTTTTACTTTTTCAAAATTTTTATTGGTTTAAAGAGAATACAGAATATAATATGGTTAGTAATCAAATAGAAAAAATAAAACAAAACACAACACAAATCACACTCACCTTATTCTCTCATAGTCAATATTAATAAAGGTTTATACCATTGGGGAATAAAGAGGGTCCCGAGGGATTTGCTTCTAAAAGAGAGACAGCTTCTTCAAATGAGGGACAGTTGGGAACTCTGGTGAAATATTTACCTCTGCTTCTGCCTGCACCACCAAACCACTGAAGCTCACCTCCCAACTTTTTGAGATGGGAATGAGGGACGCATTTCTGCCTTCTGGGTTCGCAGGCTAAGGCTACATGAGTGGCCAGGGCCACAATGATGTCACTCCCGTGGGAGCCCGCGGCACTGGCTGCATGCAGTGTGAATATCTCTTAAACTGTGCAAGGTTAGGAGATATTCACTGTACCCATACCTCCCAACTTTTTGAGATGGGAATGAGGGACACCTATCGGCAAAAGTATGTAGGCATAGGACACGCCCCCTTAAAGGAGAACTTTTTTTTTTAAAATTAAACCTACAAGGGCTTTTTTACCACTACTATTCCTTTATACCGGTTTTTGAAATCTACAAATGCAGCAGTTTAGAAATTGGATGAAAGATTTAGCACTGGGGAACACTTTGAAACATAAAAAGTGCATTTTAGGTACAACTATATAGATCAGACAAAAATGAGGGGGAAAGAGGGACGGAGGGACATTGCAAGAAATCAGGGACAGTTGGGAGCTATGCTGAAGCCAACTACCGTACTGTAGTCTCTCTCCTCTGAAATAGCAGGCGGCAGGCAGGCAGGTCTGGGTTCAGTCTTTGTTTTCAGTACAATGAAGGGAATAGAGGAGGCAGAAGGACTGTAAATGTTCAGAAGAAGCAGGGAGATTGTGTGGGCCCTGTGTGCACATTCCATCACACCCCAACTTCACTGTAGAGTCTTTGCCCTGCTAGCAGTGTGATTGGACAGCAGTAAGGGGGGGGGGGGGTGGGGGGTGCTGTCCAACGTGCTAGCTCAGCAACTCAGGAATGAATTCAAAGGCTGTGTGCAGTGGGTCATCTGAAAGATTTAAGAAGGATTTCCAACTTCTGGCCATACTTCCTCTTAACTCATTGTCCCCCATCCTATAAATCAGTTGTAATCAACTTTATTAATATGGGGGCTTCAAGTTTGGCCCTCAATATCACCGAAGGGCAACACAAAAAATTTGATGAATATTCAATGTCAGAGACAGCAAACATACAACAGAATATTGACAAAGACTGCTGACATGATACAAGCAATTCAGGCATGGTACAAGAGATGGTTAGATACTGCAGACATGATCGGGAGATAGTCAGAGATGATACAGGAGATGGTCAAAGACTGCAGACATGGTACAAGAGATGGTCAGAGACTGCAGACATGGTACAGGAGATGGTCAGAGACTGCAGACATGATACAAGAGATGGTCAGAGACTGCAGACATGGTACAAGAGATGGTCAAAGACTGCAGACATGGTACAAGAGATGGTCAAAGACTGCAGACATGATACAAGAGATGGTCAGAGACTGCAGACATGGTACAAGAGATGGTCAAAGACTGCAGACATGATACAAGAGATGGTCAGAGACTGTAGACATGATACAAGAGATGGTCAGAGACTGCAGACATGATACAGGAGATGGTCAGGAAATGATACAGGAGATAGTCAGAGACTACAGACATGTTGAAGGAGACTTTGAGAGACTTTGAACATGCTATAGGAATTCTTAGAGACTGGGGACATGCTTCAGGAGATAGTCGTTGACTGGATATATATTACATAAAAAATCACTGCTATAACAGGGCAATAGGGAAACACAAGTTATTGTCTGCGGGGGGGGAGAGGACCATAGAAAAAGTGCCAAAGGGCCATAGGTTGGGCACCGAGGATAAAAAAATAAGGATTTTACATATAGGGAACAGCAGATAAAAAGGAGAAAAGGGATAGTTGGGGTTAAATGGGAATTTCCTGATATGCATCTCATACGCCATGGCCCGTGTATACTCGGGGAGGTGGGTAGTGTCTAGCCACAAATCTCTTATTTTAGGGCAGATTCCTTGTATGTACAGTGCCTTGCAAAAAGTATTCATCCCCCTTGGCATTTTTCATGTTTTGTTGCCTCACAACCTGGAATTAACATGGACTGTTTTAGGATTTGCATCATTTAATTTACAGAACATGCCCACAACTTTGAAGATGTTTTTTTTTTTTTTTATTGTGAAGCAAGCAACAAATAGGACAACATAACAGAAAAAGTCAATGTGCATAACTATTTACCCCCCCCCCCCCCCAAAGTCAATACTTTATAGAGACACCTTTTGCGCCCATCACAGCTCCAAGTCGCTTTGGATAAGTCTCTATGAGCTTACCACATCTTACTCCAGGGTTACCTTAGGTCTCTGTGCTCCTCTCTGATTAATGCCCTCCTTGCCCGGTCTGTGAGTTTTGGTGTGCGGCCGTCTCTTGGCAGGTTTTCTGTTGTGCCATGTTCTTTCCATTTGGTTATGATAGATTTGATGGTGCTCCTAGGGATCATTAAAGATTTGGATATTTTTTTTATTTATAACCTAACCCTGACTTCTCAACAACATTGTCCCTTACTTGTTTGGAGAGTTCCTTGGTCTTCATGGCAGGGTTTGGTTAGTGGTGCCTCTTGCTTAGGTGTTGCAGCCTCTGGGGCCTTTCAAAAAGGTGTGTCTATGTAATGACAGATCATGTGACACTTAGGTTGCACACAGGTGGACATCATTTCACTAATTATGTGACTTCTGAAGGTAATTGGTTGCACCGGAGCTTTTTATGGGCTTCATAACAATGGGGGTGAATACATACGCACATGACAATTATCAGTTTTTAATTTCTGAAAAATAGTTTTATGTATATATTTTTCTAATTTTACTTCACCAACTTAGACTATTGTGTTCTGATCCATCACATATAATTCAGATGAAAAAAAAAAAACAATTGAACTAAAGGTTGCAATGTAACAAAATAGGTAAAAAGCCAAGGGGGGGGGGGGTGAATACTTTTGCAAGGCACTGTCTCTGTTCTGCAGTACAGTTATCAATGTGAGCTCAGCTATCTCCTCCATCAGAAAGCACAATGTGAGACGTGTAATGTGTCTGCTTGTATGATGGAAAGCGGCTCATTCCTCTGTCTTAAGCACCTTTGATGGGATTACATCATGTTGAATAAGGTTTACCACTATGGATTAGTCTTTAGCAAGAGGCTTCTCCGAATGTGACCTAGATAATATAAAAAGCGATAATCTCCAATGTATAGAAAATCACTGAAGGTTTGCCGCCAGCACGACTTTTCCAGGAAATCACGGCAGTGACGCCGCGGTCGTCTCCGGGAGAGCAGACTTGGAAAAGAAAGACAACCACCTGGAAAGAGTCCTGGACTCCCAACAAAGAACGTTTCTGATGGAAAACACACAACATCGGGTGGGATTATTATTCCTGTTCCCCTCTCCAGCTCTTGGCCCTCTGAAGCCTCTGAAAAAGCAGATTTAGTTATTTTCTTGGATTGGGGGGAGGGGGATGAAGACTTATCATTGCAGACAATCTAATTGGCTTTAGTAGTGGACACTCCTAAATACACTTAACGGCAAATCCGCAGAACATCTGGGAACTGGTTTTAAAGCTGGACTTCAGGCAAAGAGCTAAATACACAGATGAAATCCATATAATGGCTTTGTATTTCTGCCCGTCCATTCTTGAGATTTACACAGCTCTGCCTCAAAGCACAGCCCTATCTGGCCAGGCATGGGTCCTGATTTTTTCCATGTTGCAGTTCAGTGTCACTTACAGATCTCGTTCCTTGCCATGGAGCCAGACGCTTCTCCAGGACTTTCCTAAAATGCAGGCCGATCCACTTGAAGCCCCATCCGGCCACTTTCGCCCAACTCAACCTTTGTCCTCCCTGACAAGCTTGATCCAGACTTACTGTAGATGGTTCTCAGGGACTCTTTGGAAGTCTGGGCCAACCCCCTCTGAGCCTTGGCCAGCCACTTCCACTGACCGTACCCAGTCAGCTTGGCCCGGTATTGGCCGACCCCCCTCGGAGCCTCAGTTCCCCCTTCCAGTGATTGAGCAGTAAAAGGAGAAGCAGAAGACTGATAGGTTCATCTCTCTGTCCCTCTGCTGTCTCCTCCTATCAGCATGTTACTTGTTCAGACATGAGCACTGCAGCACACCTGATTGGCTCCTTTCCACTCGCTGTCTCAGTGACACTTGGGCAGGAAGTGAAGGAACAGGAAGACGCACGCAGCCAGCAATAAAAACTTAAACATGAGGCTAACCTTCCTCCACAGTGTTGTGATCTACCCCAGGGGTCTCCAAACTTTCTAAACAAGTTTTCTGTGCTTCGGACTTTAGGGGGCTGGACTGTGGCCAGTGGGAGCAAAAAAATGTCCTGGTGTCGGAGGAATAGAGCTCCATCATTGGTGTCAGTGGGAGGAATAGTGCCCCATTATTGGTGTCAGTGGGAGGAATAGTGCCCCATCATTGGTGTCAGTGGGAGGGATAGTGCTCCATCTTTGGGGTCAGTGGGAGGAATAGTGCTCCATCTTTGGGGTCAGTGGGAGGAATAGTGCTCCATCTTTGGGGTCAGTGGGAGGAATAGTGCTCCATCTTTGGGGTCAGTGGGAGGAATAGTGCCCCATCATTGGTGTCAGTGGGAGGAATAGTGCTCCATCATTGGTGTCAGTGAGAGGAATAGTGCTCCATCTTTGGGGTCAGTGGAAGGAATAGTGCCCCATCATTGGTGTTAGTAGAAGGAATAGTGCCTCATTATTGGTGTCAGTGGGAGGAATAGGGTTCCATTATTGGTGTCAGTGGCAGGAATACTGCCCCATTACTAGTGTTAGTGAGAGGACAAGTGCCCCATTATTTGTATCGCTAGGAAGATTACAATGGCAGGAACTATTCTCCACTGTTGCTGACAGTGGGGGGAATAATGCCCCAAGGGCCTTATAAAAGCAAGCAAAGGGCTGCATCTGGCCCCCCGGTCTGCAGTTTGGAGACCACTGATCTACCCCATTGGAGAGATTTCCCATCACCCACTGTTCCTCTAATAGGGCAAGAAGTGAGAAAAGATCTAACCAACAGAGACACAGACATTAATAAAATACCAAGAGAGGTTCTAACCCAGGAGTGGGCAACCTGGGCCCCCTGACTC